>NW_010585666.1:117868-171753 GCF_000705375.1 Tinamus guttatus | reverse complement strand
TAACAAGTCTTGTCATTTCTTCATTCACAGGGTATGGCAGGACGAAGGGGACCGATTGGAATTAAAGTAAGTGTCTGGTGCCTGGTACTGTCACTGTGACCCCTGGCAATGCATCCCGAGCTCCTGTAGAGCTGTAGGCAGCCAGAGAACTCAGAGGGATGTGCCAAGAGGAGGTTTTACTTCTTTCTTTCTGCCTTCCCCAAACTTCCCTCCTCCTCTGCTGTTGCAAAATTGGGCTGGCAGCAGCTGCCCCTGACAGAGCTGGATGAAGGTTTCTCAGCCATATGGGCAATATTATGAGGCTCTTCCCCTATCCTGGCTGAGAGGACCTCTAGTTCAGCCCTGCATGTGCTACCAGGACTTAGGTAAGCAGGAATAGCAAAAAGGGACCAAAACATGAAGAAGAATTATGTTCACTGTTTGTAGGAGGCAGATTAATCCACCGGTTCTGTACTTGTTCTCTGCGTAACCCCATCCTACAAAAACAAACAAACAAAAAAACGTTTTTCTCCCAAGGAACTATAAAGCAATGCCCCCCTGCCCTGAAGTCTCCCTGCTGCTCCCCCAGTCTGACCATGTCACCCCACACTAATCTGCCTTGTTTTGCACTCACAGGGTAACAAAGGCTCACCTGGTCAAGCAGGGCCGGCTGGAGAACAAGGCATGAGAGGGCCCCAGGTCAGTGGATTTGCAGGCATGCACACCATGCAAGGGGTGACATGCTGAAAATCACCTCTTGGGCACGGTAGCTTTTGCTTTCCTCTGTGACATCTGTGTTCATTCAGACTTGACGTGATCTCTCTCTTCTCCCCATACAGGGTCCTCCTGGTCAGCTTGGCACGCCAGGTCTGAGAGGAGAGCAGGGAGTTCCTGGGCCTAGGGTAAATCCTTCTACTTGTTCTCAGTCAGCATCAAAAGCTACTCATCAAGGAAACCTTGCTGAGCCCAAAGACGACCCAGTCAAAACGTCTTCCCATTTTCGCATAGGGCTCCAGCACTCATTTTCTTCTCCCTTAATAACACACTCTTCCAGAATGATCTCCTCTCAACTTAGGCTAAAGATTTCTTGACCAAGAGTGACAGAAAAAGGGGAACTGAAAAAAGGTGGCTCACAAAAGGGCCCTTCTTGACATTATTTCTCCTTCCTGCTGTTTATCCCAGCAAGACTCATGGCCATGATGCCAGACATATCTTGCATTTTCCCTCTCAGCCAATATCCTGAGCAGGATTTTGCCTTTCCCATATGCACCTTTCCTGGGGGTGCGGGTTCCTCTAGAGACAGTATAGGTTGCTACTACAATTCACATTGAACTGACGTGGTCCTCAGTTCTTCCTCTGTTTCTGTTCAGGGTAGTGGAGGACCACCAGGAACACCAGGAGAGCGGGGCAGGATTGGTCCCTTCGGGCGAAAGGTATGTCTTGACAAGCACAGGACCTCACTGGGTAAAACAGCAGCAAAAGGCTGGAGTGAGGAGTCATAGTGGAGATAGGAGTGAGCTTAAAAAGAATAATGGAACATTTTGGAGCAAAACCAGCTCATCTTCACTGGCTTGCATAGGTGTGGAGCAAAGCAAGGCTAAACAGCAAGGCCATCTCATTAAGGTCCTATTTAACTGAGTAGATGGGGGAAAGCAGCCACGTGACAGCAGCTGTGAGACCCTGGAGTCTCCACTGTGGAGAGTGCGTGACAGCAGCTGTGAGACCCTGGAGTAATTTTCCACTGTGGATTCTCAGCCAGTGTCCACACAGGAAGGTGGTCAGGGTAGATCTCACAAGAGCATCCATGTGCTTTTCCCTCTCCAGATATATGCACACCCTGGGTCATTTCCATGGCTGCTCCATTGCCAATTTGCACACAAAAAGCTCCCTGGGTGTGGGAGCTTTTTATCTTTAAAGTGTGAATAAAAGGCAAATATTAAAAGTACAATCACATGGGGAGAACTTCCTGGTGCCCTAAGATACATCATTCAGGTTTCTTGAGATGACCACATCTGGCTAAAGGGCAAGCAGTTTTATTGCTGTATAGTCCTAGCCATGCCCTCCTGCTTGCAAGGACCACTGCAGACCAGTTTTATTTAGAGAAACCAATGTTTATGGGGTAGGAAAGGCTTGGACTCCCCTGGAGTTTCATCATATGCTTTAATGGATGTTTTCTTCAGGGTGAACCTGGAAACCCTGGACCCAAAGGACCAAATGGGCAGCAGGGACCACGAGGAGAGATGGTAAGTGCAGCTGTGCACTCAAACCTTTAGGGATGCTGGACTAAACCCTCTCCTGGAGTTAACAGGCCACAGTCCTCCACAGCAGAGAGTTTCTATCTCACACAGTGCAAATTAGGAGAGGGAAACAGGCCCTGTTTGTCTTCCTCTGGCACAAGCATAGTCTGTAATGGTAGTTGCTTCAAAAGTGACCTTTAACAGCTCAGATCTGCCTGCAGGCAGATGTCCAGAGGAACATGGAGAAGAATTTTAGCAAGGTAGAGCACGGGACATAAACACCCCCTGTGTAGGTACTTGCTCGTCCTGGTCATTGCATGAGGCGTAGACGCCCTGAATTAACTGCATGGAGTAGTTCAAATTATCCCATAAACAGGATTTAGGAATTAACTGAGCCTCATTCATAATGGGGCCTCATTCTCCTTGCTTTATGTGGTGAAGGGTCATGTGTGAAAAAATAGTTGGTGAAAATAAGGAAGCAAAAGCGTGGGTTAGATACAGCCGTTAGGTGCCCCCTCCAGTGCTGGCTGAACTAGGGAGTCATGTCCTAGTCTGCTCCCCACTGCTGACTTCCACACAGATTTTATACATTGTGAATACATGATAAGCATGTTTTCATTTGATCTGTAGTTTTAGCACTGTTCTATTTTTTCCCCTACTTCTTTCTAACAAAAGCTTCATCTGAAAAAGGTCCTCGCAGGGGCATCAATGGGTTCTTCCTATTGAAGTCCCTGAACACTCGATCTGTGATATTTAAGCTATCCCTGGAAGACAGCATGTTAACTCCTTTGACTTTGATTTTAGGGTGATGATGGACGAGACGGAATCGGTGGGCCAGGTCCTAAAGGCAGAAAGGTATGCGTGTCCTCAGCACATCCTTCTACCAACATCCCTTATCGGGCTTATCACAACCAAGGCCAAGGAACTAACAAAGGTCACCATGCAGAGGGGCGCACAGCCTGGGTAAAGTCAGAGACACCCCCATGCACCCACAGAAATCAGCCTTAAGTGCAACCTGGTGGAAAAATCAAGCAAGACTCTTCTGAACCCTTCCCATCTGCTTTTGTCTTGGTTTCACCATCTATATTCAGTTCTAGCAGGAAGCATGCGCTTTTGGTTACTTTTACCCAGAAAACCCCAGGAGCATCTGTGGAGTTTTAAAAATAATAAGCCAGCATCTCTGACAGCTCATTTACTGTTGATATTAGTCTTAGAGACCTTAAAAACAGTAGCTGCTTTCTTTTCATTAATCATATGTGGAACAACACTGCAAATTGAACTTGCAGTCTCTCTCACTTTTCACTCTATCATTTAACACCTTAAACTGCTGCAGATCTGTCTGCAGAACCAGGATTATTTTCCAAAACTCTTATTTAAATGAACCCTTATGTTGTTTCAGGGAGAACGAGGCTTCATAGGATACCCAGGGCCCAAGGTACGGTGTGGCCAGTGTACTATAAATTCCTTTTCCAAACAATGTAGCAATCCTTGGTGTCCTGTGCACACCTAGAGCTACTGTTGCTTTTTTTCCTGACCTCAGGGTTCACCTGGTGACCGTGGTGGTGCTGGAGGCCCAGGCCCCAAAGGAAACAGAGGCCGCAGGGTAAGTTTGACATGTCACAGTTTGGGCCAGTGGGCCCTTGGGCATGCATGGATGGAAACATGGGCACATCTTTCCCCTTGTCTGTTGACCCACACTCCTAGGAGCCCTCCTACAGACATTCATGGACGGAAGCTTCCTGGAGAAAGGAGGCGTTTCTACTGAACAAAAACAAGCCACTGCAAAAGGCCCTACTTCAGAGCTTTGCCATGCTGCCCTCTGAGGAAGCTCACTACCCATCAGACTTTCCTTCCTCCCTGACCTCTCTTCCTTGTCACCTAGACAGTGGATTAGAGGACTTACCTTGTCTCTTTCTAGGGAAATGCAGGAGATCCTGGGACACCTGGTCAGAAAGGAGAGGTTGGATATCCTGGACCATCTGTAAGTGTTCGCTGCATGAATGACCGCTCACATCTCTGTCTTCCTTGCACCACATATGATGCTTCCATTTTGGCTTTGGCCTCTGTTCAGTTTCCTATCTTCCCACTGCAGAAAGTGGTTTGTTATCAGGACAGTCATCAAATGGGCTTTTTACCCCTTTGTAAGTGGTAGCAAGAGGGAAGGAGCTGTACCTTCTTGGCCTGGGCCACCGAGGAGTCCTCACCCACCCAAAAGCAGGGCTGACGGCACTAAGAGCACTCAGGGCCGAGGAGTCCATGAAATCCGCCTGCTTTCCTTGCAGTTGTCCCACATGGGACATTTCCTTCGCAGCATTTGGTCCTGTGGAAACCCGCCAACCATAACAGCTAAATCCCACCCTGCGGTATCACGAGGACGTAGAGACATCTCCCACACAGAGCAGTGCAGGAGATGCTGCCAAGTCCATAGCTGCCGGGACCCCTGGCAAGAGATGGAGATTGTGTGCTTAGGTGGTTTTTGGATTTTTTTGGAAGTATTTTTTTTTAAGCAACTGGAGATCACTAAACTGCTCAAATGCTGGTGCTCCTTGAGCTCCCTTCAGCAGGCCTGAAAGTGCCCTGTGCTCACCCCATAGCCCATACAGGGAGAGAAAGAGCACATAGCACTGACCATCTGGCTTGACCTGCCATGTAGCAAGGTCAGTGAGGAAAGAAGAAAGTATTTCTAAACTGTTGCTGGAAACACAGCTGAGGAAAAAGACAGATTTCCCTTTTTCTTGTGCACGATCCAACAGCAATTGCAAATAACCTCATGGGACACCCTTAAAAGACACATTGCACTCAATCAGTGTCATTTTGTTTTTCCAACAGGGACTTAAAGGAGATAAAGGAGAATCCAGAGATGTAAGTGTGGCATTGCTTCTCTCTTGCTGTTTCAAAATATACTTCTGTTTACCATGTCACATATCTTTTTCCTCTTTTCACTCCCCCTTTTTTTTTTTTTTTTTTTTTAAAAAAAAAGCAATGTGCGCTTGTCCGGAACATCAAAGACAAATGCCGTGAGTACATCAGTGCTTTGCTCATTCTCTGCCACTCACCTTTTCTGTTAGTCACATTATATGAACTGCATTGACTAAATTGCTTTTTTCTTCTCATCTTTTCCACAGCTTGCTGCTATGGTAAGTCCCCTTGACTTCTTTAAATCCAGTTATAACTATGTCTCTGGGGGCCAGATGCTCACTGAGTCAGTAAATCAGCTCATGGCAGCTCTTTGGCAGTAAAAATGATTTACCCCAGCTGAGGATCTGGTCCTTGCATCCTGATCCTAATAAAAATAGCTGGCACTAACACCAACACACATTTCTGGCAGGTCCCAAGGAGTGCCCCGTCTTCCCAACGGAGCTGGCATTTGCTATTGACACCTCCTCAGGTGTCGGGAGGGAAGTTATCAACAGGATGAAGCAAACTGTGCTCAGAGTGGTTAACAACTTAACCATCGCTGAGAGCAATTGTCCCCGGGGAGCCCGGGTGGCACTTGTCACCTACAACAATGAGGTCACCACCGAGATCCGCTTTGCTGATGCCAGGAAGAAGTCGAGCCTCCTCCAGCAGATCCAAAACTTCCAAGCGACCCTGACCACAAAGCCACGGAGCCTGGAGACTGCCATGTCCTTCGTGGCCAGGAACACCTTCAAGCGTGCCCGAAGTGGGTTCCTGATGAGGAAGGTGGCTGTCTTTTTCAGCAACGGGGACACGAGAGCCTCCCCACAGCTCAATGAGGCAGTGCTCAAGCTCTACGATGCCGGGGTGACGCCCGTGTTCCTCACCAGCAGACAGGATCAGGCTCTCATCAGAGCTCTGGAGGTCAGTGTCATGCACTCTTACTCTCTTTTTTTGACCTCAGTCCAGCTCAAGAGATCCAAATCCAGATCAATGTCATGCTTTTGTTGGCTTCTTTAGGATTGGATCAAGCACTTAACATTAAGAAAGTATTTCAGGGCAAATTCATCCAAATTGTCTATTAGGAAGGAATCCCACAATGCAGAATGAGATGCTGCCAAACACTAATAATGATATTGTGATGAGTCTTTTGTATCCTGGACCATGGCAACAGAATGCCAGGTGCTGGATGAAACAGAAGACAAGACAGTACTTGTAGGGGGAACGACTGAGATGGAAAGGCAGCAGATGAGAGATGGAAGTACTGTAGCTTCCTCCTTGGCAGGACAACAGGATGCTGGGGAAAAATTCTCTTAGAGTTAACCAGAAAATTACTCTCCCCTACTTAGAGCTGAAAACAGGAGAAGACACAATCACTAATGTGTTTTTTTTTTTTCTCCATCTATCCCAGATCAACAACACAGCAGTTGGACACGCAATTGTTCTTCCAACCAGTGGCAGTCAGCTGAACGAAACTATCAGGAGACTCTTGACTTGTCACATTTGTCTGGGTAAAGCACACATTTCCCTTCTAGACTATGCCAAATGCTACTGGTTGTGCAGCAGTCAGCTGTCAGCAACGCAGAGGGGGAGCCCAGTTGGGATTCAGCCCTTTTGCTGCTGAAGACAAGGCCTTCATACTCCTAGATTGGGCGGAAAGCATTGGCATCATGAATGAGGCTCACTGCTTAGCATGGGCGTTCTCTGCTTTATAAAAAGGAGCTTCATTTTTGGCCTGTTCCCATTTTGACAGCCCTAACGCCAACGGCTAAGCATTCTAAGAAATGGCCTTCTGCCATTTATGACAGAGAGCTTCAGGGATGTCTTTGGACAAAAGAGTACATGCAAAACACTAAGTGCACTATTACATGTGCTTTGGGATGAAATGACTTTTGTATCAAGTAATGGATGGGTGAATGTCTATGGCTTGGTAGTATTTCATATGACACAAGGGATTTTAACAGGGACAGGGATTTTCCTTTTCAGTTCATCCAAATGAAACCTTCTGTATTTCTTCCCTAGATGTGTGTGACCCTGACCCTATCTGTGGCTTTGGTAGCCTGAGACCCGTATTCAGAGACAGAAGGGCAGCCCCAACAGATGTGGACACTGACATAGCCTTCATCATGGATAGCTCGGAGTCCACCACCCCTCTGCAGTTCAGTGAGATGAAGAAATACATTTCTCATCTTGTAAGTAACCTGGAAATCAGCTCTGACCCCAAAGTATCTCAACACCACGCAAGAGTTGCAGTTCTCCAGCAAGCTCCTTACGAATATGAAACCAACTCAAGCTTCTCTCCAGTAAAAACAGAGTTTTCACTAACTGATTATGCATCCAAAGAGAAGATGATTAACTACCTACACAACCAAATGACCCAGCTCTATGGCACAAGGGCTATGGGAAGTGCAATTGAACACACAATGGCTCATATTTTTGAAACTGCACCAAACCCTCGGGATCTAAAAGTTATAGTTCTGATGATGACTGGAAACGTGAAAAAACAGGAACTTGAGTACCTGCAAAGAGTTGTTCTCGATGCCAAATGCAAAGGATATTTCTTTGTTGTCTTGGGCATTGGAAGGAAGGTGAATGTCAAGAATATCTACAGCCTAGCCAGTGAGCCCAATGATGTGTTCTTCAAGTTGATTGATAAGCCAGGAGAGCTTCATGAAGAACCCCTCCTACGCTTCGGGAGACTGCTCCCATCTTTTATCAGAAGTAAGTACAGCATCCCTCAGACCAAGCACTGTGAAAGTGGCAATGTATGATATCCATACAGTTAATCTGACAGGTTTGATCTATCAACCCACTCTGCTGAGCGGGTTCTGGCCTGATCACCTCTTTTGGCCAGTAGGTCCCAATGAAGTGGTCTTTTTGTGCAGTTTCTTTTTTATGAAATCTGTACTGTGTGATCTGTTACTTCTTATAGGTCTGTCTAGTTGAATCTGCCCTTTTCTTCAGTCTCCCTGTCCTCCTGCCTTTTAGTCAGTTGGTCCATCAATTGATTTGCACATCTATCCACTTTGGCTTGACTTCTCTTGTCTCACTGACTTGATGTGAGTGTGGTCAGCCAGTGGTACAGCTGCATGCAAGATGTTGTGTCCCATGGGGTCTGCTTGGGACACTTGACCCTCCGAAGTGCAAATACCAGACTAATGCTGACACAGAGGCTCCTGAATATGCACTAAATCTTTCTTCCTAACTTCAGCATAAGCATTACGTCCAGCAGACATATGCCCTGCTCGGACAGAGATCTGAAGTTGCTGTATTCAGATCTATGAACCAGACAGACATGAGTCTTTGTTCAGAGATAAGTAACGTTGCTATGTTTGGGATGTACCTACATAATTCATATGTTGAAAATTCATACCTCAGCTTAGCTAGAGATCCCAAGAGGATCTCCAGCTAAAGCTAGTTAGCAGATATCCTAAACGGGTCTGGCCAGCAGGAGCAAGAAATGGGCCCTTACCAGGAAAACTGCTTTTTATCAAAAAAGCCTCAATAATCAATCCACTGGGCTAACAAAGCACTAGTTCAGAAATGTCTTCCAGCAGAATAGGAAGCAAACATCTGCATATCTTTCCTATAAGTAAATGTTTAAGTTTCCTCATTTTTTCCCCCCACTTACTCCTGGAAATGTCTAACTACTGGAAAATAATATTGTGTGGTTACAAGTGCTTTGTTATAAGGATGCTGTTTACATGTGGCAGACTAAGATGTATACTCCTCGCTGCAGTTACTGCGCTCGTGTTTATACATTGGAATAACAAATCTACCAGTAACCGCATCAAATTTCAAGAGATATGACAGAGCCTTTAACAGAGCAAGCAAAGGGAAGGGAATGTTTTTAACTAAGATGGACTATGTGTAATGCAGTTGATAAGTAGCCACCACCCTCAAAGGCCCTGGTTAATGCCAGGCTCTCTTTGTCTCTAGGCGATTCAGCTTTCTACCTGTCTCCGGAGATACGGAAACAGTGCGAGTGGTTCCAGGGTGACCAGCTAGCCAAGAACCACAGTCACACCGGGCACAAAGCAGTGTAAGTATCCGCTGGTCTATGGGAGGAGGAGCTTTGCTGACAGTCTACCTAGGGCAGAACATTCATTTCTGAATTTCCATTTGGGGGAGAAAAAATCAATCAATCAATCAATCAAGGAAAAAGCTGCTTCAATGATAATCAGGATTACCAGTCTGCTACCAATTTCTTCTGTGTTGTACCAAAAGAGTAACAAATCTCTCTCCTAGAGAAAGACAGATAAGCAGGCATATGATTTTGGGTCTAATTTCGTATTTAAATATGTATCAAAGGTATGAAGGAAGCACATGCTACTGTCACCACTCAGGTCAAGAATTCCGGAAGTAGCTAAGTAGTTTGGGGTTCTCCCACTTGGAGCACCAAGAACTTTGCTTTCAGATGTGGGACCTAATACAACGTGTCCTACTATTTCACCAACAGGTACGTGGCTCCCCATGCAACTATAAGCACAACTGCAAGTGCCAGCACCACAGTCACTGCCAGCACGAAGCCTGCTGCAAACACCAACACCCGTGCCAGAACCACCACCGCCGCGAGCACCGCCGCGCAGACCAAAGCCCCGAACCGGAGCGCCGCGAGCGCCACGGCCCAGGCCAGCACCACCCCACAGAGCACAGCGAGCACCCAGGGCAAGGCCAGCACCGCGGCCCAGGGCAAGGCCAGCAGCCGGACCGCAGCAAACGCCACCGGCTCTGGTGCCGCGGGCGGTAGGAGAAGACATGCTGGTATGTGAAAAGCCCTTTTGCTTTCAGTGTGTTCACCGTACTGTAGCTAGGCTTTGTTATTTATGGCCATTCGTACAATGGGGTTGGTTGAATTCTCGGTTGGTAAAATAATAATTGTGGTTTGTTCGGCACTTTGTCAGTGTTGGAAGCTTCCTGGAGAATGAGGACCTTCTTCCAGATGGGCAAAGTTAGCTTTCCTGTGTGCCCTTGCAAGGGGGTGAAAGCACCTCTGCACACATATTATGAAAGGTTTGCTTTGATTTGCCTTCTGACTGTGTCTAGATCGCAGCAGGTTATTAAGCAAAATCACTCGGAGCTGGGCACCCGAGATGCCCAAAGCCATCGAGTACCTCTGCACAATTTGGTTTTAATGATCCACAACTTGTTGCAGACAGTGCCCACTGCACTAAGCTACCTCTTCCTTGAGACCTCTCCTCTTCCAAATCCTTACTTAGTGCTTACTTTGAATTGCAGCAAAGACAAATGACATCCAGATCACAGACGTCACCGAAAACAGTGCCAGGCTGCGCTGGGTCAGCCCGGAGCCTGCAAACTCCTTTGTTTTTGATATCACCATCACCTTAGCACACGATCACTCCCTAGTCCTGAAGCAAAACCTAACGGGCACCGAGCGCATCATCGGAGGCCTCAGGAGCGGACAGAAATACTTTGTAGTCATCACTGGCTACCAGAAATCCCAACCCAGAGTGACCTACACAGGAACATTCAGCACAAGTAAGTACCCGCCAGAGAGAAGAAAAAAAAAAAAGTTTAAAATGTTGGACAGAAAAACATGGAAAAAACTGCGTTAGAGATGGGAAATCAATTGGTAACTCTGATCCAGGCCCTGACAATGTTCCGCTGTGTTCCTGCATGTGTTGCATCCTACAGCCCAGCAGCAGGACCTGGTTGTGAAACAGGGAGAATATGTTGCTTTGGCAAATGCAGGTTGACACTTCAGTGGTGTTAAATCAAGACAGATTGCAGTAGAATTAGAGCCAGTCCCAGAGGGGTATTTGTCTTATTGTGCGTGCAGAAGGTTTTACACAATGTGTCTTAGTGGGGTCCAGCAGGCATTGCTGTAATTAATGATAGTTAACTGGTCTAGCACAGAACAAATTCAGCCCGCGCCAATTGCAAAATAAGCAAGAAAAGCTGTTTTTCAGATGGCAATTTCCATAGCACCTATCTGCTTTGCATAATATGGTATCCAACAAAAACATACAGAAGGGATTAAATGGCGAGTTTCATCCTTTGGGCGAACACATGTGCCCAAGCCTGTTGGCATAGCCAAAAGTTGCTATATAAAACAAGGCCAATATTTTAATAGTTTGGCAGAGGTGGTGCGGAGAAGCTTGTGCTGGTCCTGCCAGTGCTGTGCTTAGCTTATTTGGGCACTTCAGAGCCTCTTCCAATGCTTGCGGGGAGTCTTTCCATTGACTTCAGTGGGTTTGGACCAGGCTTGAAGTCTCTTACCTTCATGAGCAATAAATGTGCCCACAAAAATGTTGGGAAAAGACATCACTGTGCAGAAGTACCATTTGCAGGCCATCACTTGAAGCCCTCGAGGTCAAGAGGAATTACAATGCCTGTAGAGTAAATCTAGAAAGGGAACAGTTGAGGCTAAAGCCACCAGATCCACAAGCTGCTACCTGGACTATTAGGTTTCACGGTCACTAGTCACCCAAAGCCACACATGACTTTTTGCCACCACCAGAAGAGCAAATCCAACTGTTCCTGGCTTTATCCCTTTCCTGCCCTACAGCCCATGGAAGATGAGCCATGTTTTGCCATGGGAGATGCAATATGATGCAACCATGCAGAGCATGATGTAATATGAAGTGTGTTCCCATTCCTATCTCTTCTTCCTGGTGGACAACTTCTATCAAGGAAGATCTCGACTACATAATTCCTATAGGCCATTATGATAGGAGAGTGATCAGAGCATCTCTAAAGGCAAAAGGCCTTTATGCAACACTGGGAGAACTCCTGAAGGTCACAGGGGAAAAGAGAAAGGACTACTAGATCTATCAGGACCTACTTGTTCTCCTGGAGAATATATCTTTTTCTCTATAATCCCTGCCCTCCCCTAAGGCCAGGGGAGCAAATAAGAATTTAAGCTATAGAGTGTTCATGGCCACTCCTCCAAAGTCACTGCTAAGTTGTAGGCTATGCTGTGAGCAATCTTCATGCGGGGAGGACCATGTGAAGCAGCTCTTCATGCAGGGGACCAAGAGAAGCTCCCTTTGGAGTCACCACCGAAGGACGAGCACAGCCACGCCGTGCGGCAGCCCGCTGGGAAGAGGAACGTGAATCTGTCCTGGCGCTGCCGGGCGGTCACGCATTACTCACGGAGTCAGCTGCATCCAATAAACATTTCTGAAACGTATGTGCTAGGGTAAACAGATCCAGGCCCGACTCCTGCAGCTAGTGTGTCTTGCGTTCCCCTTGGTAGAACAGGGGCCAGCGATTTTGTTTACTTCTACGCCTTGGCCATTCCAAGCGGCCTCCTCCGCTCCTGCCGAAGGCGATGTTCTGGCTGCAGACTCCTGCCTGATGGCGGTGGAGCTCACCCAGAGCTGTGTGCAAGATCCCTTTCCCTTTGGCTGACCGCTTTTTCTGCTCCCACAGAGACCCCGCCACAGTCCAAGGTAGCCCTGGACAACCTGATGCTGAACACGGAGCCGCTGGAAGGGCCTGAAGGCGGTGAGTACCGGCACGAGCACTGAAACACGCGTGCACCACAGCAGGATTCCCGCCAGCAGCCTGGCCATTTGTACCAGTCTTCCCACTGCCCCCTCCACAAACCCAGAGCAGCAATAGCCCCGCTAGGACTGGAGAAGCTGCAACAACCCAGTCCTTCACTTTGCAAAGTCTCCTACCTTTGCAGCACTTGTAGGGGGTCCATGCCCTCTGCCTGAGCCAGAGGCTTGGTTGCCATAAGCTTCATAGGAGATTTGGGTTGAGTCCCATTTCTGTCACATAAAAAAAGTTGAGCTAGGGCCCAAGCATATGCTGTTCCTTCCCCTGACAGGGACACTCAACACCCTACAGTACTCCCAGCTGACCTAGGTGTAGATATAGCTGAGCATCACCTGATGCTCGTTTGCTCAGTCTCTCCTGATTTGGGGCAGAGACTGGGTCTTCGGTTAACACAAAGCTCTAAGCAAGGGTTTGTCTGACAGCAAAAGGAGAACAGGGGATCCAGTGTTGAACACTGGAGTACAAATCAACTAAATTATAGTCTCTCTCTCTCTCCAGTTTAAGTCCAGTCACCCTTCCTTTTTTTCTCTGCATCAATGGCTTATCACAACAAACATTAACGAGCAAGCTGTCGGATCCTACTCTATCGCTCATCACATTAACCTGTTTAGTAACCCACAATCATTGTAGCTGTTAATACGTCATCTCATCGCTTTCATTGATGCCAAGCTCATTATTTCAACACATTACAGTCATTTGTACTGTAAGTGCTGGGCTGTATCCCTTCTTCCACAAATGTGGAAGGGCGCCCAGTTTTGATAAAGTTGCATCCTATTGCTGGCACAGGCGATGGATCTGGCATACAAACCTTGTCCTCCAGGTGGTCAGTCCTGTAGGCTCTTTTTTAAGCCTGTTTGGTCCCACCATAGCTCATTTTCTTTGTAAGGAGATTCAGCAATGTGGAGAGATGGTGTTGAGTGCGTTGGACTATGGTAAGAATTTCGGAGCTGCCGCTGGGGTCTGGACATTCATATTGAGTGGGAAGAGTGTGGAGCTCTGGCCAGGCTGTCGCAGCCTCCTGAGGACACTGGTGGGGTTGGCTGCCATGGACAGGCCACAGGGCTGTCACCAGCAAGGAATGTTTCATTTCTCTGTCTCGTTGCATGCCCCTTCATCACTGCGATGCTCTGGACCATCCCTCTCTTCTGCACTTGCAACATCCCGCCCTTTCCATGTTTCCACTCATGCTGCATAGATTTCTTCTCCTTTGCCAACAACTGGATTGTCTCCCAAAGGTGAAAACCACCCCCTTGGCTTTGACCCATCAGCAATGTAGTGTTATGTAGGACTGTCTGACCAAGCAGAAGGGGGATGCACCATGCACTCTGAGGGCGAGAGGAACAAAGCTGCTCCGAAATCCCTTAGCTAGCTGACCGCGAGTAGCCTGAATGTAGGGTTTAAATGTCAATGCAGACATCTAAATCTCTGCTTCTAGGAGTGGGCTGGGTACTGGGACCCGTTTACTGCAAGCTTCTGTGCCCAAGAATTCATGGCAGCTGGCAGTGTAGGGAAAATGCTGCCCGAGGGCCTCCAAGGAGAGCTGGCATCACTCATCTGGAGTCCTTCGACAGATCAAAGGCACTAAGCAGAGCAAGGGATGTGCAGGGGGTTGTTTAACTGAGCCCTCTCCAGCCTTCTGTGCGAATGGTCTGTCTTAGGAAAGAGGACTGCACATAAATCTTCCCACATACCTCCAAGGAAGCCCCAAATTCGGCAGTCCTTATATAGACAAAGCCGCTGCTAGCACAGACAGCCTTGCTTTGCTAATAAAAATACTGGGATTTGGTCCTAAGTTATCATTTCTAGGCAGAAAAGGAACATATGTTTAAATCCTCGTTAAGGCATTTAAAATCCACCAGGTGTGGCTTGCCTTTAAAACTAAAATAAACACACTTAAACAATTAAAGTCAACGACAGCACAAATAGCTTTGAGAAGAGACAGGGGCAAATGTCTGAGGGCCCGATCTGGCGCGCAGCGAGTGGGAGTAGGAGGCTCCCGCCGCTCCGGCTCCAGGGCTGCGGGTCTGGGGCAAGGGAAGGCTTGTGCGTAGAAATGCAAAGGAACAGGGGGCTGACCCAAGTCAACTGCAAGGGCTCGATCCAACCCTTGAGTTCCCAACATTTTTGAATGCTTTTTTTTTGTCTTGTTTTGTTTCGTTTTGCTGAATCTCTTTGCCTTTTGAGCTTTTAACCCTTGCAGAATCATTTGACTTTTGCGCATTTTGCAACGCAGATTTGCCAGACCCTTGCTTGCTGGACTATGACATGGGCATACAGTGCAAGGACTATCAGGTTGTGTGGTTCTTTGACTACAAAAACAAGATCTGCAGCCAGGGTTGGTATGGTGGCTGCGGTGGTAATGCCAATAGATTTGAGACCGAAGCTGAATGTGTTAGCAAATGCTTGAAGCCATGTAAGTACCGAGCGGGGGTTAATCCTTTTGCTTTTTATCATATTGTGAAACAATGTTTGCATCAGAGAGAAAACACAGTTTAAAAGTCAAACCCACACACTTTTTCCTTCAACAGCAGCTGAGAAAGCAATGCAGGAGCTACCCCTTGAGAAGACATTATTGTCAGGTAAAACAAAAAAATACCCATCACAGAATAAAGCATGCCCATGACTTCCCCTCGAGCATTTGGCATGTGGCTGCCCTCGCCCAGCTTGGCAGGCGCCGCGTTTCCCGGGGAGCGCGCGGCACGGCAGCCCGGAGCGCGGGGCCGGCCCGAGGCCGCGCCATGTCCGTGACCCGCTCGGGAGCCGGCCCTTTGCGAGGGTGGCAAATGTTACAGCGTGTGCGACCAAAATCCCTCATGGAAAACTACTCCGCATGGCTCTTGGAACCGTGGAAAGGTTTGCCTTTTGCACCAAAAAATAAAGATCAAAGGTGAGGAAGAACCACATAGGGAAATTGCAATGAGCTCCTCTCCCTGCGGAATTTCTGGGATTATGGAGCATAGTTAGCAAGGCTCCTAGGTTCACAAAACCTGCGAGGAAGGCAAAGATGTGGAATCCCCTGCACTGATTAAACAGGGATGGGTTCAGGACAGGAATGAGTGGCCTTGTAACACTGTCTCAGGGCCCCTTCCCAGAAAACGGAAAGAAACCAAGGAGCAAAATGAGCATGGCTACCTAATGGCAGGGCTGTAACCCTGAGAGGGGCACAGAAGTGTTTGAAAAGCCACATTAAGCACCCCCCCACACACACCTCCCAGTGTTTTATTTTGCCCCTACAAGGGCAAGAGACTGGAAGGGGCTTCTGTGCTGGAAATAGGCACCACAAGCATAGATCCTTTTGGTTGCAACTGTAGGACTTCCAGCCAGAGGAAGCATATGGATTCTGTAGAAACCTATGGCTTCAGTTTGGCCTAGGATCCTATCTTTACTTCCAGTTTGGCCAACACTTTCAGCTCCGGATTAAACACGTCCTCGAGCATCACGGGTGCAGAAACCGAAAGCGTCTCCTTATGGCGCAGGGAAGCCGGCTTGCGGGCTTTCCTCCGGAGGCTACGTGTTTCTGCTAGCCCCGTCTGATCATCAGCACATGCCTTGATGATGTTTCCAGCCACTGTTGTTCAGCCTAAACTGATATTTCATCAACTTGGCGCCATTCTGCCCTGGGCAGATAGACAAGAAAAGCAACCGAGGGGCCCGGAGGGGATGCTTGTCTCTGCCCTCCCCGCAAGAGTCCCTCTCTCCAGTCACCAGCTTTTGCTGTTTGCTGCAGAGCCGGGGATTGAGTCTGTCATGGAAAAAGAAATACAAGGGGTCACAGGCAGGCTTCAGGCTCAGCTTCTAATACCCTGCGCCATGGAGCCAGCTTTCGGCTCAGCCCGCATCCAGCACAGCAGCCAGGTGCAACACTCGGAATTAAGTTCATCTTCTAAATCCTCTTTGAGAAGGAGCAGCACTCCATAACCATCTGCCAAGGAAAGTCTTGCAAATACTGTGTTAATCTTTAATTATTATTTTGTTTTACTGTGGCAAGATTTATACAAGCGTAGATGAGGAGCCCAGGCATTTCCCTAGAATTAAACTCCTGTTTCATGGTGGCTGCCACATCTTTTGAACCTGCAAAGCCGGGCACACTTTAATACAGCCTCGTACTTGCTCTCCAGTGGTCTTTGGAAATTTTTAGATAAGATTTTGTTTCTTCTGTCCTGTTTTGGCACTGCTCTTTTTAGGGAGAGGGGGTCACGCAGTAGTTCAACAGAAAAGGGATCCCTGGGAATACTGAGCAGTAACGGTTCAAACTGGGGCAGTCACCAGATGGGGTTTGATAAAAATCACATCCTTCGTGCTCGGAAAGTGGAGGGCGGTGCAAGGATGAAGGGATTTCACCTCAACACCAGGATTCGAGTGAATTTCCAGCTAATATAATGCAGAAGCCTCCCCTGAAGCCAGCACTGAAACAGGATCTGCCGCTAAAAATGGTAGTTGAATTACCCTGTGCATCAGCTGACTCAGAGTGCTAATTCCACTCCTGAAGAGAAAGAAGGGGCAAAAAAACATCTAGCTGTCTAGACCCCAGGCTGTGGAGAAAAATTATATTGCACTTCCCGTGAGCTGAATGTTTTCATTCATGGCTGGATTGCCTCAAGGGTGCTCAGGCTTTGGAGTCAAGTCATTCCTGCACTCGCATCTGCTGGCTTTCCATAGTTAGGAGATGGATTTTTTTTTTTCTTTAAAAAAAAAAAAAAAGGAAAAGGAAAAGAGCCTGCCAGAGGAAGCTTTTGGCTCACACAGTCTGACAGCAAAGCTGAATTGAAAGGTCAATACTGATTTCAAATTCCAAGGAAAAACCAGAGATTAAAATCTAACCCCTGCTTCCAAAAGCTACTTTTATAAGCGAACATATAAACCCATCAATGGCCAGGATGCTCCTTTTATAAATGACCTCGCTCTCTGAAAGGAGCTATTACCAGCTCCTCTTATCTAAGCAGCCAGCACAGGGCTAAAACAAACCAATAAATGTCAGATAAATGCAGTGCGGAGCCCGGACAACTTGAGCCTGACCCGTTGCACGACAGAGTTTCTTTTAGCAAAGGTGCTCTGCAAGGTACTTGGCTCGCGGCACGGAGCGGCTCCGTTGAGCAGCGAGGCAGAATGGAGCTGAAATGCCAGGGTGGAAAGGCTTTCTTGCTGGCCGGCTCTGCGGAGCAGCAGCAAGGCGCACGCACGTGCTCCAAGGCCCGCGGCGCCGATCGCTGTGTCCGCGCGCGCTCCGTGCTCCCGGCCGGCCTTGGAGGGCTTAGTGCAGCATTCCTGCGCTGGGAGCAGCTGCCAGCACCAGCCGCAATTTCCTTTAAAGTAAACCTGCCACCACAACTTTTTTCCCTTGCTAGGATTCGTTTCCAGACCTACTTTCTAGTCAGGGTTTCAGGGAGAGGCTTCTGCATGCTTCTTCTTCTGAAGACATTCAGAGGGTTTAATGTGGCTTTCCTTTAATCAAGCCCAAAGAAACTTGCCTGCAGGTGCAGTTACATATTCATCCCATAACCATCTATTCTTTCATATATTCGACTTGCTGTTATGCTGGGAATTGATAGAGCCCTGGTAAGATCAGTCAGCCCCCTTCTAATAGCGACTGATGGCTTTTTCCTGCTACCAGGCAGAGGCAGAATCACAGAAAACAGAACATATAATGCATTTTGCCAGCTCGTTCTCACAAATCCTTCATTCACCGGAGTAGTACTAGGACTGCAGCTAGTTCAGGACCTTCTCTGTTAGCAAAGGGCTGCTTCTCAGAGCCTTGTATGGTTCAGAAAGGGACTTCAGAAAGCCTTGGGCTAACCATGATCCATAAGCAGCTTAATTTTTGGCACCTGGGTGCCAACAATAACAAAAGGCACAAGCCCTGACTACAAGGAGCAAAAACGCTTAGTTGTTAGATCAGGCTCAACTAACATCTGCTGACACCAGGCAGCACGCACAGGCAGCGAGGGCGCACGTGGTGCAGGACCCCCAGCCCTTGCTGAACCTTCCTGCTCCTGCATCTATTTGCAGTCACGGACATCTGCCAGCTGGAAAAGGATGAGGGCCCCTGCAGGGACTTTGTGCTGAAATGGTACTACGACACCAAGACCAAGAGCTGCGCCAGGTTCTGGTACAGCGGCTGCGGAGGCAACGACAACAGGTTCCACACGCAGAAAGACTGTGAAAAAGTTTGCACTCCCGGTAAGTAGTGCGTGCCCAGCCCAGCGGCTGCACATCTGGAGAGGAGGGCCAGGGAATTCCCTGGCACGGGAAGGCACCGGTTCCCAGCTCAGTGGTGCAGCATGGCGATGCCCCTGTGTTGAGGCCAGCAGCACTCTGGCACATCGCTGTAGCAGGCAGGTTTCAGCATGCTGCACTGGCTGCAGAAGTTCCTCACAATTAGCTGGGTAATAGTTTCTAAAAAAGTAATCTGTACAGGCTGTGAACTGATTATGCAGCTTTTTGGTTAAAAGACCTGCTCTTAACCATGTTTACCCATCACACTACACTGCCTTTTACTCCTTCCAGGAAGGACTTGCTCCCCACCAGGATGAGGATGGGTACCGGGATGGGTAATAGAGCAGTTTTGCCATCTTCACCAGATGGACCTACCTCTTCCCACCACAGCTTTTCTCTTCCTTCATGCCCATGCACGAAACAACCTCATTTCTTTCCTTTTTCCCCATCCCACCTTTGCAGGTGCCATCAACGCTGGCGTCGTGACGACAATAGGAACATAGAGGCAGCCACCTGCCAGCACATACCTCGGAGACAACCAGGAACATCGGCCCTTGCCACCTTCCCCCCATAGAAGCTAAGGGTATAGACTACCTTGCACTGTTCTATCTCATGCTTTTACCTTCCGAGCAAACCTTGAAGAAAGAGTTTTGCTGCATGACCTATCAATATGGTGCTAAACTGTTTGTGGACTGAGTGCTACAAGTGTCCGGGTTATATTGTATAGCTTCAACATTACGAAATATTTACCTAATTGCAGATTGTTACCATGTCTCAAAATGTCTCTAAATTACCCTCTCCTTCCGATTCCGGCAGTCTGCCTATCTAAGGCAATGCAAAAATGAGAAAAAAAAAAGAAATCATAGTAATAATTTCACTGCAACTGTTACATGCTTGCTTTTATCATTTTCATAACTGAGCATATCTTTATGTGGAAAGCCTTGTGTAAGAGAGTAGCTAATTCTGATAAACAAGCGGTTCAATTTTTCATCCTTTCGTTTTTGCCTTTTGCTGGATTAGACTTCAGACTAGATCTCTTGTATGCATTTGTACCATATGTGGCCAACCAAACTAGCCAGGAATATGAAGCAAGGTTTGGAATGCAAATGCACTGCTGGGACCAAGGCCTCAGTTAAAGAATTTTTAAATTGTGGTGTAGAATGTCTCTGGCATTCCTCTGATGTTGTATGTTTTATAAAACACAAAGCAAAGCAATTTGGGGGGGGGGTGGGAGGGTGGGATGGGAATTTTATTTTTATTGTGGATTTTGTTTCGGGAAGTCTATACAAAGAACTTTTAAATAAAGTCTAAAGGAGGTTTTGAGAAACTCAAGTTCTTGTCCCCTTCTTTTGGAAAGCCCTGGTGGGCATTGGTGGGGCGATGGGCTGTGTGTCTTACTCCCCAGAGATGAAGGGCCTTGGGGGACAGGTAGGGCCCTCCCAGGCGCTGGTGGTCCCAGCCTCCCACCCCAGCCAGTTTCTGGGCACAGGGTCCACTTGCAGGCCAGACCCAGCGTCTAGAAACTCTTTATTTGGAGGGAAACGCTGCTGACCCATCAAGGAGGATGGATGCAGTGTGGGAATTGAGGGGGACATACCACTGAGGTGCTGCTGGCCACATGGGCTTTTACAGCTTGAAACAAGGTGGGCACCAGGACATCTTGGGCTGAGGTCTCCATCCTGGACACTGATTGACCTTTGGAGAACAGGGCTTCAGTGGTCAGAGCTGACACGTGCTGCCCTTCCTAAGGCATCCGCCTGCCAGGTGCTTTTGAGTGCTCATTTCTGAGGTGTTTTGGGCATGTCTACACAAGGACATAGCTTACACATGGGCTACACACAATGCCTCTGAACCAGGCCTGCCAGCAATACAATTTGCCCTCCCCAATGCCGCTGACAAGACCAAGTCACAGTGGCTGAACTCCCTGTCCAACATCACACGTGCTCCTGACACCAAGGCTCATCGTACACCTCCCGGTGCTTGGGGACACAAATGCGCCGTGGCAGCAGGGACATGCGCCCCATAATGCAGCCTCCCGACTACCTCGTCCCCGTGCCACCCTAGGCAAGGCCTGGGGCTGCTCAGGGCTCCGTCCCACATGGTTTTGCTTCGATATCCGAGCTGTCACACCGTTCTCAGCGCAGCTCCCAGCGCTTCCCGTCGGTACCACACGATCCGGTACCCAGCACGGAAGCGCCGGGGCTCGCGGCGTTGCCGAGCCTTTTAAGGAAGCGCGGCCGCCCCTGGCCCCGGTTCAGCGGCCGCGCTCGGGGTGACACATGGAAGCAATCAGCAGCTGGGAGCGCATCTGCCAACGTGGCTGCGGGGCCGACCAAGAGTAAAAATAGCTCGGCCCGTCAGGGCCCCGCGCGGACCCGTCTGCAGCTCGTTAGCGGGGGGCGCGCGGGCGGGCCCGGCCCTTATTTACACCCCCCTCAGTTTGTGCTGAGCCCCCTGCGCTAGGGGAGGGATTTTTTTACTGGTATTTGGGTCGCGCACCTCTGTGATGAGGCCTAGGATTCAAAATCGCATGTGATTTGGGGGGAAAGTAAAGTATCGTGGATTTTTTTAATGACTGCAGAAAAGCACGGAAAGGCTGACCGGCCTCGCCGAGAGCCCCTCGAGCCCGCGGGGGAAACGCGGTGCTGCTGCCCCAACTCATCCACCCCGCAGGAACGGCCCCGTCTCGGGACTAACTCGCTGGCATTTCCTCTGTCCCGTGGTGCCGTCTGGCTGGTTTCTTGTCACACGCTTCCCGCTCAGAGCCACTCCATAAAAACACACCCTTCTTCTCTCCTTTTATTGTCTTTCCAGGAAAAAATAAAACACTTCTCTAAAAATCTGCATTTGCTTGTTCCCTGCTCACAAATTCAACCCCAATTAAGTGTCTCTACTACCTCATTTGCCAGACATGGCCTTTGCATCGTCCCTGTCACCGGGGAAGCAATGGCTTGCATGACCTCCCTGATGCCCTCTTGGTCCTTACGAGACCTAGGTCATGTGTTTCACCACGTAATTCCCATATCGACATCAACATTTGATGGAAACCTGGAAGAATGTGTCTTGGGAAGCAAAACTAGCCTTGCTTCAGGGCCTTCAAGCAAAGGACATGGTCTGCCCCACTTCTGAAATAGTTTCTGCTCCTTCACGATTCTACTACTTTGCAGCATCTTAAAAACAAAACATACATACAGAGGCACATGGTGTTGATGAACTCAACACAGAGGTGATGGATGTATGAAATAAAGGATGCTGTACTCCAGAGGAGACAGTACTTAAGGCTGAACTTCATTAGCAGATGGCCTACCAGAACATGCAATAACAATATTAATACCCTGAGCAGCCATTAATGTCCTACTTTTTTGCTTCCACCTTTACTCTCAAAGGTTGCCACCATTACCAGATGATACACTGCTTTGCTGTGAGAAGTTCAATATCAGTTTTCAACCTCTGCTTTGACAGTAAGACAACAAAGCCAAGCTTAAACCCAGCTTTCCCAAAAAGCTAAGGCCACTTTGAAAAGCAAGAGCAGCTTCATGGGAAGCAAAGTCTCTTGGTGAGGAGCTATTTTGTGGTCTTAGAACCATTTGGAAAATCTCTTGACAAGTACCAGAAGCTCCGGGGCGAGGTGAAGCCTGGAGCGGCTGCAGAATGTGCCCTACGGCGGAGCTGCTGCACTCACAGCCCACTTGGCTGGAAGATGGACTTATGTGCCTGAAAGTCTTGCTTGCTGGAGGTACAGCAGGCTCATAAAAGGAATTATCACACCCTGTGACCCGTCCTCTCACTGTTAGACCGCAAAAGCTACATCACTACTTCTACTAATTGCTGAGGCATCCTATAAAAAAGTTCAATTTCAGCAGAGAACATGTCTTGGTAACCTTGTCCTACTCTGACCTGCTCACATCTTTTGGATAGGCTGTTAAGGGAAGACATTTGGCCACGTAAGCAAAATCCGCCAACTCCTGCTGTGGACAAATGGAAACCTTCTACAGAGCACAGACCCGTCAAGTGGTTTAGCCCAGTCCGGACACACTGGTTTGTGAAGTTGCTACAACTTTGAGGCATGAAGACTGGTAACATTCTCCACACGCTCTAAGAGAAACTCAAAAACCAAATTAGGAAAAATAAATATATCTGCTATTCTTTCCAAGAACACTTCATTTTCTAACTTGGACACTGAAATACTTCTATGATAGGAAGAAGCTGTTTGAATTGTTTTTCTGATTTGGTCCAGTAGATCTCTTCCACAACTCCACAGTTTTAGCATAACTATTCTGTGGGACTCACGCCATGAGTAACACGTTAGGAAGGTCTCAGCGCTTGTAGAGACAAAACGGACAGGATCTGGTTGCCTACACATAGGTGTCACGTGCCATTTCGGGACAGCAATGTCCTCCATAGCCAACGTCACATCCCTGAACCCCACACAGGTGTTTCTGACCACTACTGGCATCCTGACCAAGCCCAGGGCACTTGGATGCTGTGCCCACATGGAAGTCTGGACACAGAAGCTCTTCAGTCTGGGACAGAATTAGCATTAGGACTTGAAAACAAGCCTTAAATCCAAGACTCACTTAGACTCTTCATGCTGGTTTCCAAGACAGGATCACCCCTACCTATATGCATCCTGGCAAAAGCTGTCCATCCTGTCGCAGGAAACTCAAAAGACACCAACTCCACAATTGCCCTAAGCAGTAAAGCAGACAGTCCTTGGGATAAACTATTACATGGCATTTGCAATAGCCTATCTCAAATATCCTTTGCGTTACTTGAATGCCAAAAGGATGCGGATGAAGACCCTGTCTTTGGATGCAAATGAACTGCTAATCTGCTGGTGAAAAAAACACAAAGTTCAACACCAGAACAGCCTTCTCCAAAAACGGAGAGCAGCACACAGCAGAGTTCAACACTGCAGCCATACCCTAACTTTGGGAAGGCACCAACTTTCAAACGCTTTGTTAAGTTCTCTTAATGCTACAGTTTTGCATTTGATTCTATCCATCCTAGGAAAGCTTTACAAGGAGAAGTGCCTCTGAAATACTTTATTAGCCAGTATTAAGTTTATTAGGCTAGTAAAAGAGGCCAGTCTAAGCATATAAACACACATGTGTATATACATACAAACATGTAGGTATGCAAACAGCATATGTACTCACATACATCCACCCACATATATAATCCCTTTCAACTAAGGTATGTTTTCCAGCAGTATACTCTAAATGTGGACATCTCAAGGCCAAGAATTTGAGAAAACTGGTGCCTTTCACGCAGAGCGTTACCGCACATCAGGGCTGTGTCCAGGGCACTCAGTGTGGATGCAGATAACTCACTTGAAGCAGCTGATCTCTGAGAAAATGATAGTCAGACAACTAAGACATCAACCTGGGGGGTTTCTCTTCTTCTTTCCACCTGGCCACTACCTTATCCTTTGCCCTCCTTGCCTCAGTTTCCTCCTCCTGGCATGGAAAGAGCGTCTCTGCCAGCAGCTCGCACCATGCCAGGAGGCAGCTTCCTGGAAGCACTTTCTCAAAAGCAAAATGCCCCGATGCAGTTGGACATTGTGGGGTAAACAACCCTGGCGATCAGCCAGGCCGGCGCTCCAGCTGCGGGGTGATTTATGCGACCGCAGGAGCAGGTCTTTCCTTCGGTTAAACAGAGCAGATCCAAACCAGATGTCTAACCTTTATCTCGATCGCTGCAGAGCCGGAGGAGCCGACAGGGGAGAGGGAAAGATGTTGGAGTTTCCATTAGCTGCCGCTTTGCCGTCTTCCAAAGTCAGCTCATAAAGAAAAATGAATGCCATTGGCCAGGAAACTTTGCTTGGGTGAACTATATGTTTTGACAATTGCCGCTATAGCAACCACGAAATAAAAGTGCAGACGGCTGTGGTGACCTCACTGCACAACTCTATTAAAATCCAATATTAAAAGGCTATCGCTGGGGGAAATCATTGCCTGTGGGGTTGCAAACAGGCATGTCTCCTGCTGTGGTCCCCAGGAAAGGGTGGCTGGGGAAGGGCAGTTGATGGGGAGCTCAGAGCTGGCAGTGGGGCAGATGCGTAGGGGCAGGTTGCAACCAAGGTGAGGATGGAAGCAATGCAGGAGAGCAAGACGCTCTGTAGGTGCCCATATGAACAAACCCTCCCGCCACTGCCCACCTCAGTGCCCCAGGCTGGGGTTACCAAGAGTGAGGACCAGCGAATGCAAGGATTCAGATCGACGTCATGACGGAGAACCCACGAGGGCGCGATCTCCAGCACAAGCTTGGCTGGATGCTGAGTCAACTCAGGCAGTTCCACAAGCCTGAATCAGACCCCAAATCCACACCACCTATTTCTAAGATGCTTGAATCAGAGCAGGGATTCACATATTTTTGGAAATTCCCATACCATCCACAAAGAGAGGGGCTGTGGGAGACACATGTGTTACCTATTGCCAGTTCTTCCCTAATTCCCACACAAGAGCCGATTTCGGGTTACCAGGACTGATAAGCTTTTGAGAAAGCCATGCCAAGAGGGGACCTGCACTAATCCCGAGTGGCTGCCCAAAGCACTCATCCCACCAAGCTCAAACAGGCAGCAAAATATGCTGGGAGTACAATCCTGCTCCTTCAGTCACTCTATCAGACGAAACAGCTAAGCACAGCCCATCGCTGCCAACCATCTTCTAACCAACCCTTGGTTTCCTCAGGATATATAATTTGCCAATTTGGAAAACTTGTTTGCGATATAGGTGACTCCATTTTAGGATATTACCCCTGCTTCCAAAACAACAACAACAAAGAAGGCACAAAATCATATAAGGATGTATGTATTCAATATAGATTATATTATATACCCAAGAAACAGGATCTGCAAAACTGGGAGCTGGGTTAATGAACCAAAGTGGAAGGAGGAGCTTGAAAGGCCTGAAGCAAAAGCAAGCTGCTAGTGATGAAGGCAGTGGTTTGCTATTTCTAAAATATTTGCCTACGTTTCCAGCAATGATTAATTCTGCAGATGGCGAGGTTGTGTTGGAGGTTAATGAAAAAAAATGAGCATTGCATGAGATTGACTGGAAAACTGAGGAGAGCATGACACAGTCTGCTTTTGAAATCGCCTGGTTGCTGCTGTCTTTTCACAGTGCTTTGCAGGGCAGCAGCTTGCCCTGCTTCCAGTCACCAGCCCCGATAGGGATCCGAAGCCTCCCTTCTCTTCTTGACAGTTTTACGGCAGCATGTGTAAATCTTGGCTGATGGTGCTATCCCAGAGAGCAACAAAAAAGTTTAAACAAGGGGTACTCAAAAAGCCAAGTCAAAAATAAAATGCATGTTCACACTTTCCCCTGGAGATCTGGCACGAAGGGGAACATTTCCCCTGTTTTTTTTTTTTTGCACCAAGAACAGCTTCTAAGTCAAAGATAATCCATTTTTTAAAGGGTGGGTGTAGTGGCATGACGACACAACACAGGATGCTGTAAATTCGAGTACAGGAAACCTGATGCGCCCCAGGAATCGGCAGCCCTGCTGATCTCAGGGCATCACACTCCAGTTTATCTGCAAGGGCAGAAAGAGCACCGTTACCAGCGCCTTTTCTTGGCGCAGGGTCACGCAGTTATTACACCCAAACACCCACGCCAAAAGCTGTCAGGAGAAACTTTAGGGCCAGCTGAGCTGGTGAGGAGATCCACATGGCCTCCGTGAGCCTCAGCTGTGCTCGCTCCCACCTGAGTGATGACCATGGGCATCTCCGCAGCGCAGAACCCTCCCTGTGCACCTGCAAAGGGGGCAAACGTTACCCAGGACCATCCTGCACAGACAGTCTCTGCATGCATGTCGATGTATCTCAGCTATGGTGTACTGACTACAGTCTTTTGAAAAATGATATAAGATCATAAGCATCAGAGCCAGCTTCCTCCTGAAAATGGGAAACAAGTGAGAAAGCCTCACAGCACAACCGCCTGGACATGGGAATTGTGTTTTCCTCTTTTTTTCTTGCAACTGGGAGGCCGAAGGCTAGACTTGGAAAAGCTGGTTTTCATGGGTTTATTGACCATTTTGGTGGATATCCTCGAGTCTTGCACAGCAAGAAACCATGGCTGACCTGTCCTTCCCAAACTGCCTCCAAGCTGCTCATGACTTGGCCCTCTGTGGCCATTTCTCTTTTCCAGGCTGAAAAGTCCTGGTCCATTTAACTCCTCCTTTTGCAGCCCCCTAATTCAAGACCTCGGTGTTGCTCAAAGGCGTTTCAACACTGTTGAGTTTGGAAGCGGCCTTCTGAAAACGGTATCGGTTTCCTACACATCTCCTCCCGCTGCTGCTCCAACAGGCAGCCACAGGAACAGCCCCATTTTTCGAAAGAAAAAAGGAAAAAAAAAGAAAAAAAAATAAGACATTTTTGTTGGGAGTCCGGAGCCAAAGCGGTTGCGAAAGCGCGGGCTGCGTGCCGCTCGGACCCGCGCGTCGGCAGCACAGCTGTGTTCCGTTCCGGGACCGTCTGAGGCTGGCGATCACGTAAAAACCAGGATGAGAACATCCCCCTCGCGAGCTCCCTTTGACAGCTCGTCCATCCAAAGGAGACTCGGCTCCGCAAGCCGGCCTGCTGCTGGAAACCACCGCTCCCTTCCAGCCGCCGCGCTCAGCGAGCAGCGCCTCAGTGCCAGCAGGCTACGCAATTAAGTGCCTCAAGTTTTCAGGCTCTCTAATCTGCGGCGTGAAGCCCGAAACCTGCAGGATGAGGTCTCTGGCATGGGGTGAAGTAGACACCGAAGGGTTGATCTCTGGAGAGCTCAGGCCTCCCTCCAAGGTTTTCCTCACAAAAAGGAATGGGAGGCAAAAGCAAAGCCCTTCACCCAAAACCTGCCTGTTGTGAGGCTGCATCAGAAAACACTCATTTTTTTCCCCCCTCGATTGCATTGCTTGCACTACATCTCTGGCTGCTAAAAAACTGCCCTGCTCCACAGAAGAATATGGAGCTGTGCCGCGACCACAGGAAAGAAGAGACAGAGAATGGAGATATCGAGCATGCTCAAAAACTCCAAGTCTCTCAGATTTGGAGCGCTGCAATCATTCAGCACATGGAAACAACCCTTAATGTCTTTTCCCCGCCAAGCTGTGCTTCAGGTGAGCTCCATCGTTTGGCCCCAACATCTGAAGAAAAAACTGTGATTTGGGCAATCGCTTGAGGACAGGGGCAGGTGAGCTCTGGGAAAGCAATAGTGGAGCTGCTTTCCCATCCCTCGAGGCATTGCAGAACGCAGCACACTTCCAAAGTGAAAATTAAGACCAACTCTAAATCACCTGCATAGACACGCCACAGTAGGAATGTTTTTTCCTAGCCACTTTGGTGGCGAGAAGGGAGGAAAAAAGCGTGAAGCAAAAAAATCCGTAGTGAAGCTTTGGCACAACTATGCTTGAGAAGCAACCCTTTCTGGGAGGGCTCCTTCCCACAGGAAGGGGCTTTCCAAGCACATAGGAAATGCCAGGGTGAGACCACAAGCATCTAGGGACCTGGCCATTGCCAGATCAAAACCTCATTTCTTGCTTTCTGGGGGGAATTGCTCATGGATAAGGACAACTGCCCCCGGCACACGCCGGGTCCCTCCTCCTCCAGCCAGCAGACGACCTGCTAGAACATCTGCAGCACTCAAGCTTGAGAAGCAAGAACTTGTTTTTGACAAACCGTGTCTTCTAAGCTGCTCCTTCTTTCTGCCTCTGCCTCAGCGCAGGACATATCTGCAGGGAGTGGAGATCCCAGGATTTTCTACCACGCCGCTCTCATGAAATGGCTGCATCTTTCGCAGCTGTGGAGGGACCAAATTGCACAAGCAGCAGTTCTGCAAGGCGGGTTGTGCTCTGGGGAAGGAAGAGTCCCCCAAGGAACAAACAACCCCCAAAACCCTTGTCCTGCACAACAACTGCTGGAAAAAGCTGCCAGAAGATGAAAGCAGCTCCAGACGACGGCTCTGGAAACCAGGCCCACCTGTCTGGTGACATCAGACTCCCTCGGGAGAGAGCTGCCATTTCCCGTCCTTGCAAATGCCTCTGGTGGCCCCAAGGGCACTTTGGCAGCCCTGGACAGACCCTCTGGCGGGGCCCAAGCTACCTCATGCACTGAGGTTACACTGAACACCCTGGCAGGGGTCTGAAGGCCGGTCTGGAGAGCAGAAAACACAAACAATCTTACACCACTGGTTAACTTCCAGGGTTAACATCTGAAAGTTTAACACGGACAGGGCTACAAAGACAAGCCAGGGGCCTTTTTATTTACAGATTTTTGTGCATCACTAAGTTGACACCATCAGAAATGCCCCTTTTGCACGCAGGAGCAATGCGGGGACCTGCGTAGCAAGCGCACCTCCATGCGCTACGGTTTCACCCTAAAGCTGGCCTAGCCACTTGCTTTTTCCAGCAGCTTTCCAACCCGTTCCCGGCCCCACAGGGAAAACCGAGCACTTCCCTGCCTCAATTTGCCCCTGGACAACAGCATGCGACAGCTCTGCACTCGCCGGGCTGCGAGTGGCCACGACGGGCCCTCGGCAGAGGCCTGGTCTTGGCCGCCTCCCACGCAGATCCGGCATCCAGAGGCAGCAGCATGAGGTAATGGCTGGTGGGCGGCCAGCGCCGCAGAGGAGGGACGAGGAGGAGAGGAGAGGCAGAGCGAGGAAAAGGAGGACCAAAGGGGAAAAAGGAAAACTTGAGGCCTGGTCTGCACGAGTGCTCCACCATCCCCAACCAAACAACGTAACCATTGACAGAAGGTTGATGGAAACTTAAGCAGAAATGGGAAGGGCCATGGCCACATCCCGCTCCAGGATTTTGAGGACCTCTTTTCTAACCGAGGAGCTTGCGGGGGGAGGTGGGGGGTGAAATGTTGCAGCATACGGACAGGGAGCAAGGGATCCCTATGGATCATGTGCTGCTGGGAAGGCAGTCCAGCCGGAGGAGCGGAGGCCACCTGAGTCCCTCGGGTTCATCAGCCTTAGTACCAGGAGGAGCCCGATGGGCTGCGCAGCAGGGTCAGGGCAGGACGCGCACGAGAGCGAGCGGCGTTAACGTATCCCGGAAGAGCTAAGAGAGGAATCAGAGGCAAAACTACTACAAATGTGAGCCAGCTATCAAGGCAGGGAGACGTGCGAGCAAACCCACAGGCCTGTTTGCAATCAGCACAGACATGGTAGCAGCCCAGCCGCCTGGGACGCCTAAAACTCTGCAAATCCACTGGAAACGGCTGCAGGCAAAATCTCGCCCTGACTGAGAGAGGCACTCGGTGACCTCCGGATGCTTTCCCAGCTCCAGTTATGGCTCCAGCACACATTTCCTGCTAAGAAACCTAACCTTAATCCTCACAACCACGGCACCTGGAATCGCGACCCAGGAAGCATCATGTTTACCCCTCGCATCCTGCTTGCCTGACTTAAAACAATGTTCTCATGCCTCAAAAGTGAGGACAAAAAGCCCAAAGAGGGGGGAAACAACTTTCTTCCTGCGTATTCCTTGTCCGTACATAAAATCGCATGATCACCTCCTGCACAGCAGCTGCCACTTCCCAAAGCGCAGGACAGAGCACAACACCCTCCCCGAAGCACAGATCAGGGTGCCAGCATCTCTGGTTTGTATCTGTGCACGCTGACACTGGTGGGGTCAATGAGGAAAGCTCCAGTGACCTCTCCTCCAGGACAGGGTGGCCACAGCTGCTGACTGGCTTTTGTTGGTAGAGAATTAATTAAACTGTGAGTTTTAGGTGGGATGTTGGAAGAATGAGGTACTGGAGGCCTCTAGAAGAGCTGAGATAGAAGTAGGTTTGCTCCTTCCATAGGGACCAACATATGGCCCTTCCTGACCATGTCCTCATCAGCTTGCTGGCTGGGTTTTTCCAGAGTTTGCTATCATACAAACAGTCCCACATCACAGACCTTCTTTGTCAAAGTCCCATTCTGTCTTCACCATACTGTCCTTGATGGGATCCAACCTGTGGATGCCATGCTTCCCTCTTGGGATTCAAACGCAGTGCCAAGGGCCATCATGCACTATGTACATGGATGTTAAAGACAGCTTGTCTTTAATTCAAGCCACAGGACATTTCTCATAGATCTGGGCTAGGCCTTTTATGAACTTGCTTTCCATGCAGGAAAAATGAGGAGAGCCAAACCACACATTCGGGATAACACGTTGACGAGGGCTGGATTAGCATCTCTTAAATCTTTCACAGCACCAAGCAGGAGGAACTCCTAACACAGGCAAATCCCTCAGGCTCAGACTACAATGGAGGTCGTGTGAACTGGCCAAGGTTTTATGTCCTGCTCGAGTTTTAGAGCCTATCAGAACAAAATGAGCCTGCAAACTTAAAACAAATTCTTCCTCTGTTTGTGAGTGGCAGGAGGAGGGTGAGCTTGTGTTTGTTGAAGGAAACACTGAGGGACCGCGCTGGACAGGGAATCCCCTTTTCCTCCGCAAAGAATTCTTCCCATGAAAAATTAGCTGTAAAGCGATGCAATTAGCAGCAATTAGCTGTTTTTTTTCTCCTTCCAAGCTGTGGTGGACTTGGACACGGCCATTCACGGTGCTTTGGGGAGCTATTCTCGTTGCCCGAATACTCGGAGCAGGATGTTTGTATTGCAAGTCTCCATGCCAGTTGAAACACTTACTTTGCTGATGGGATTCACGTCCCTGTTTGAACCTCCTTCTTCTGCTAGTTTATTTGTATGCTCAGATGTGCTGGGGCTGAAGAACTTCAGAGAAAAGAAGAATAAGAAAAAATGCTATTCTGCTACTTGTAATTTTAGAGATGAAAAGTTAGAACCTGAGAGCAAAACTGATTGATCCTAACTAATGTTGACCATTACATCAGTTCTGGCCAGTGTCTTTCAGACCAGGGGCCCAAGACGAACGACATCTTTTTTTGGTCCAATTTTCACCATTTCGCTGAGAGGCCAAATGGGCAAAACTGCACTGCGGTTCGGCCTGTTTCCAGTGTTAGTTGCTTTAGGTATTGAGACCGTTCAATCTGCAAACTCCTGCATTGACTAGAGGCCAATGTCTTCCCAAGCGGCAGGGTTTGGCACCCACCTACGTGTGGATATCTAGTAGTTTGAGTGCCACCTGCCGACGCTGGGGATCACATAGCATTGGCCATATGTTAATCCCTTCCTCTGCTGAGGCCACCTCGCCATGCAGAGGCATGAGTGGCGCTTGTGCCGGCTGGTGCTCAGGGACACTTGTGTCCCTAGCACTCCTATCCCAAAGGCAAGTCAAAATGCACTTCAGCTGGATGGTTTTGAGTGCACGCCAGTGAGGATCTGCAGGATCAGAGCTAAAGAGGAGAAGGGGATGAGTTAAGCGTTGGGGATGGGAAGGGAATAAGAGGAGGAAGTCTCTGCTTAAAATGGAAAATATTTTATGATCCTCTCTTCCCAGGCCAGCATCCTCTTGGACGCACATTGCACAAACCCTCGTTGTCTTCGTATAGCCTTTATAGATTGACCTTCTGGAGGGAAAAGGGCAGCACTAAATCTCCAGCCTGTTTCGGCTGGGATCTCAATCTGGTCTTTGCAGCGCTCTTGGCAGCCGGGGCCACTTCTTGGTGTTCAGGCGCTGGGAAAGGGCCAAGCGATGGGGAGGAAGCCTCCCCGCAGCCCAGCGCGCGGCCAACACGCAGCAACCGAGCGGCCTCGCGCTGATTTATCCTCCTATAAATTATGAGAGGCGAGACCCTCCCTGTCCGGCACGCTACACACGCCCTGGAGATGCACCTTTTCCACATAATTTACTCTCTGAAAAGAGAAAAATACATGACATTGAGCTTCTTTCCTCCTCTTGAGTGACTCAAGCGAGTACTACTTATTTTATCCAGTAGTCTTCTTTTCCTGGCTACAAGCAGCTTTCAGGAAGCTGTCTGTAAAAATGACAGTCTTTTTTTTCTTTCTCTCTCTTTTTTTTTTTTTTTTTGCTGCTTTTACTCACAGTACATTCATACCATCTTAATCATTAACCAAGCTGCCTAACTAGGCTTGATACAGCTACAAAGTGATGTCTGTCCCAGCCCTACCAACGTGGCTAGTTGGTAGGAAACCATAAAAATAAGCTCATAAATAATCCAGCATTCTGAGCCCTTCGGCCGTGTCATTTCCCAGAATTCTGGGACCGTTAACAGCTAGTCCAAGTCTTGTCCTAGGCAGAATTTCGAGTAATTTCCCCCAATTATTACCTTTTTCCTTCACTTAATTTACAACATTTTCTGCAGAAAAGCTCTCTGCTGCTGCACAGGCTCTCATGTTCTGCAGAGCAGCAGTGGTGTTCATGCACACGCTGCCCAAGGATCACCCCTCAAAGGTTCAAATTAAACATTTTGATCCTGATTCTGAGAATCTTCCAGGTTGTGGCTGTAGCAAGACGGGGATCTTACGGTCTGAACATTGCAGATACAGGTTATTGAACCTTGTTAAAATTATCACTTCTCCTAAAGACTTCAAATTGGCTAAAGAACAGCCCCCCCAATACCCAGCATGGACACTCTCTCCTCAAAAATCACCTATTAAAAACCCACTGTTCTGCTTTTGCACCTCTTTCCAAACTCCATTCCATTGGTTGCATATCTAGAAAAAAAGAATTCAAAACTTTTTTTTTTTTTTTAAATTTTGGAAGATATCTATTCAAAGCCACAGCCCAGGGCACATGTCTAATCCTTTGCGAGCAGCATGCACAGAGCCCAGCTAAGTGCACGAAGCTATTTCAGATTATACTTCTGGTGCACAAAAGAGAAAAGCAGCTCTGCTGTGAAATACAGCAGAGCCCTCTGCTCCTCCAAAACCCCCTTCCCGCCTCCCTGCTGCCTGAGTTTCTCTGCTGGCCCCAAAACGCTGTCCGTAAGAGCTTGGTTATTTGGCCCTTTCCCTCGATGCCTTTCAGCAGACACCCAAGCGATATTTCACAGCAAATAAAAGCCAGGCCGGAGCGCGCGACTTTCCTGGCAGCGGCTCGGGGCGCCCTGGCCGGGAGCAGCGCGCGGCGCGCTGCAGAGCACGTCCCTGTCCCCCTTCGAGTCGCTTATGGCCTTCGTCCTTCCCCAATACTCGGGGAAAAACGCATTTTTCGAAGCGATGGCTTGAAAGAAAAAAAAAAAAAACAGCAGAGGCCTGAACTATGACACTCCTCAGAGCCCTGCACGGCCTGTGCAGGGGTTCAAATAACCCTTTTTTGCTTAAAAGGTATGGGTCTGAAGGCTCCCAAGCCAGCAGCTCTGCCCAGCTCTCTGCCTCAAGACTGCCTTCCTCGCTGTGGCCGTTGTGCCACTTTCTGAGGTGCCACCCAGCAGCGTCACCACTGCAGGGCAGCAATACGGCTGCCTGGCTTGCACCTAGCGGGCAGGCCTTACTGCTGATACCAGGGGACCAAATCCCACAGAGTTATAGTTACAGGAAAGGGGGAAGACCCCAAAATGCACCTGTTGGCCCCAGTGCTCCTCGGGCAGGGGAGAGGCCAGGGCACGTGGCTTGGCGGAGGGGCAGCGCGGATGGCCATGGCTGCACAGCCTTTTTGCAAGATTTGCAAGATTTTGCAAGATCTGCAGGGCTGATTAATCCCTACAGAGCAAAACTCAACTGTGGGTAAATCTGCCGGCGGGGAGATACCACAGAGGGAGAGGAACCATTCGACCAGAGAGCTGGCACGCCAGCAAAGGCAGTAAAACCAACGTGGCTGGGAAGTGAAGTGCTTGCCCAGTCCTCCTGCAGCTCACGAACACGCACGGCAGCTTGGAGACGCTGTGACCCAGAAGCCCAAATGAACGGCACAGAAGGCCTGCTCCCACCCCCCGGCCTGGTCCCCCTTTTATCATCCTGCTTTCCTACACATCCAGCCACAGCTCCTTCATCCTCACTTGTACTATCAAACAGCAGCAATGATGAAGTTCTTTACACAAGACCCTGCAACGTGTGGAGAACGGGGCAAACGCGGCCGGGCAGCACACCAAAAACCCAGCTACCCCTTTGCTGTGCTTTGATGCTGCTTAAAGTAGCTGGTCCCCATCCCAGCGAGGAGCTGGCAAGAGGCCATGGAGCAAAGCCCACAGAGGAAAAAGTCTAATTCTCTAATGCAGTCCTCTAATGCTCTGCAAATTAGCAAGGGCTGCCAAATAAAACAGGAGACGTAAAACACTGGCACAAACAGGAGGGGAAAAAAATAGGTGAACTTTTGATTTATATGCTGGATGAGAACTTCTCTCTCGAGACGCCTTTCATCTAAGGCTTTTAACAATTTGTCTCATCAAGTGAAGACAACAATAATGGTGCTCGTTGTTTCTTTTTGGTTTCTCCCTGTCTTCCTGCATATGACTCTGCAAACTTTGCTCAGGCTGCCTGGCTGAGACACTGCCAGCAAGACTTTGTATTTGAAGCCCAAAGTGTCCCTGTGTCCCTCTCTCGATGGCTTCGTCCCCCCGTGAAACCCACCCAACTTGAAAGAGGACAAACCCTAACAGGCAACAACCTGGTCACAGCGAGCACCCAGTATTGGCAGGTCGTGTCCATCGACTACACAAATCCTGATGTGACCAACAGCTGAACTCGGTGCCCCCTTGGGCTTGAGCCGTGGCTCCGGGTCTGATAAGGACAGGACATGGCACCACGATGGCCACAGAGGAGGATGAGGGATGGGTAGGTGAGAAGGAAGGAGAGCAAGCAGCCTGCCCCGGGAAAGCCATAGGAATTTTGAACAAAAACCAGGTGTATAACTGAAGGAAAACCAAAGCAAACCTAACTACAGCTGATGGCATGAGAGCTGTTCAAGTGTCGCCTTTGAGCACCAGTGGTTGAGGGGACCAGTAGCAGAGTGCAAATGTCACAGTAATGCGGAGCACGAGCCAAGAGTTGGGCCACATGGATTTTCTGGGTCCCTCTTTGGGATTTGCTTACCAGATGAAGACGCATGTCGAGATGCTTGGCTCCTTGCAAGCTGCCTTTGCCTCTTCTGTGAGCGAAGCTGGGGAGCTCTGCAGCATTTCAGCAGTGGCTGCTGTGGCCTGAGTTTGGAGCTGAGCTCAGCTGCAGCAAGAAGGGGAGATAGCAACTATTAACTGTTCAACAAAAAAAAAAAAAAAAAGCCCTGGGAGAGCATTTTTACAAGAATTTCATCAGGAGGTTTTGCAGGAAAACACAAAGGGAAGACAGGGAAGACCGACAACATGCCCTGGGCCAGAGGCAAGGATTGCTAGCATGCACCACACGTCCCTCTAGCCATTTCCAATAGGATTTTGGAACAGCTCAGGAGCCCTAGGAAGGCCAAAGGGGTGTTTGAATGCAAGTGAGGACACACTTGCCTCAGTACCTTGGCATTTTCTGATGTCCTTTCTCAGGGCACAGGGAGAAGAGTCAATATTTCTCCAGGGTATCTTAACTCACATGGGAGCATTACCAGGAAAAAGGTGGCTTTATTTACTTTCTTTTGCTTTTGCAACAGAGCTAGCTCATCACAAGGATACAAGCAGTGACTTAAACTGAAGCTTTTTTGGAACAGGGAGACTGTCTTTTTGTCCTTCCAATGTTTAACACAGGGGTTTCTGCACCAGCTCCGAGGTGCTCCAGTACTGCCACGCCAACAGCAGCTCTCTGCTCCTCTCCGCTCCTCTCCCAGGGCGCAGTGACTGAAATTACACCCAAGGCCAAACACAGCTTAGGAAGAGCCCAAGAACCCCTCTCCCAGGGCGCAGTGACTGAAATTACACCCAAGGCCAAACACAGCTTAGGAAGAGCCCAAAAAAGAAATCAGCCTTGCTGACAGGTTTCTAACGCTTTCCTTTGCTAAATACAGTACAGGGGAGCAACTAGTGCCTCTAGCACAGTTCACTGTCCAGGAACAGCAGGTAAACCAGTTATTTTGGCATTAGTGATGGCAGAGATGAGGGACCCAAGTTGTTTATCTCCATGATTGCACTATCACAGCAGTCTTACCTTAGCTTTGAGGATGCTGCTTAGGTCTCCCAAGCCTGCACTGCCTTAGAAAGCAGCTAGAAGCTCCTGGGCCAGGCAGAGGCTTTTGGACACAGCTTGCAGAGCTCCTTAGGAAGCTCTGAGCTAATACCCAGCCCCTCTCAGCTGTTTGGAAACAGGAGGCATTTTGCTGAATGCAGGCAGCTCTGCAGAGCCTGCCCAACATGGCAGTAGAGACAGTATAGCTTCTCCCTTGGAGCAACACCAAGTTTTTCCCATTTTAACCCAGGCTGAGCTATCTCTCTCTAGAAGAAAGCCTCTCTGATAGCAGCACCCTCTCAGCTACCTGACCACAGGAGGAAGAAAGAGCTCTCCCCACTTCAAATGATCCTCAGAAGGGCCCCCAGAGCAGCACAGAAACCTCCTCCAGACCTTCACAGGCAGAGCCCAAGCCCCCACCTGCCTGCCTTACACAGCCCAGCTGCAACAGGCACCCAGGCCATCCCCATCACCTCGTTACCCCCAGGGCAACGACCCCCAGGGCAATGACCCCTCCAGGGCTTGCAGCTGCAAGAGGGCCCATCTCAACACCCAGCCACGTTCCTGACACGCATCCCCCTAAGCCCTTCCATGCTTGGTGGGAGCACGTCCCCCGGTTTTGTTTTTTTGGCAACACGTGACTCCTATGGGGGTTTGAGGGAGGGTGTTTTATTTCCCTCCTTAGCAAGACACCCTATTTTGCACCCTCCAAAGCCACCAGCAATTCTGCGCTGTCTGCCACAGTGCTCTTTTGCAGCACGGCTGCTCCGATGGGCGGCAAACACAGAAACAAGCATGGGGTGCTCAGAGATGCATTGGTCCAAGGGGTTTCCTAAAGAGCAAATACTCAACCCAGGCACTGCAGACATCCCTGGACATCTCTCTTCTTTATTTTAACAGTTTGGCCCCAGCATTGGAAGGTGCTGGTTGGTTTTTGGCTTGCCTAGGAGGAATAGCTTTCACCTAAATTTGCCCATTCTCCTCTGCAGCCTGACCCTGACGTGCAAAAAGCTGGAGATCTCCTTTTTCAGATGGGATTCTTCAGCATTTTCTTTAGCCTCTGAACCTCTCATGTGATTGTGCTGGCACTGAAGCCAGAAAAGTTTAGTCATGGCGTGGGTCCCTCCAGCACCAAGGAGGACAGAGAGGAAAACAACGAAATCCGGATGGAGTAAATCCCAGCCCCGAGCCAGAGAGGCATGGCAAAAGCGGGAATTTTGGGCAAAGCCTCCAGGAACGAGCTGCAGTTAAACTAAACCTCCATTTCCAAAGAAACCCTCAGCTTTCCAGCAAACAAGCAAATAGGAAAAACAACCCACGCAGCGAGCGCGCAGCACCGGGGCCGGGGCTCGGCCTTTGGAAGGAAGCGAGCGCCTTATCGAGCGCCTTCCCAAAACACGGGAAAGCCGAGCTCTGCCTCCGGGAAATGGAAAGGAGCCCTCCAAAAAAAAAAAAAAGGCTTTGCCTTTTTCTCACTCATTCCTGTGGTTTTTAGGGGGTTTGTGTTCAAGCTTTCTTCGGAAACCAGAAGGACCGGGGACTTCCTGAGCCTTCGTGAGCTGGGATTCCAGCACGGGCCTTGGGACTGCCTGCTCTGTGATCCTAGTGGCTTCTGAGATTTTCACCCTTTTTCCTTCTTATTCCTGAAACAAAAGAAAGGAGGTTACCAGAAGAAAACATGTGGGAGAAAGAAACTTTTCTTTGGAACTTTAAGTCTTTGGAGGCAAAGTCTTAATGGTAGAGTGAATGCAGAGACAACAAATAAGAGCTTGGGTAGGTCAAATGGCTAAATTGGGGGGAACTTCACAGGAAGGACAAGGAATTCAAGTTCTTACTCCTTAAATGGATGAAAACACTCAGATTCACTGCAATCAACATCAGGACAAACACTGCCCATGGGCTCTGGCAAGGCAGACGGCAGCACAACTTATCAGTCCATGGTTGTGGACAAGATACTGTCAATGTCAACATCTATAGCTACTGCTAATGAAATAGAGTATCTAGCTCAACATCCTACCTCAATTGGCTAAGGAAAAAATAAGAGATCAAAACTGTGACAGCAGGACATTTGGTTTTCCTCCACTGTCACCCATCAACAGTTTTCCCTGCATAGCAGAGATGGCTTCTTGGCTGTTCTCCACCATTTAAGAGCAGATGTCGTCTAGGGTACGCTAGCAAAATACCCTGCAAATAAATTCCCAGTAAGCGACTTTCTGAGCTCCCACTTCCAATGTTTTCTTGGGAGAGCAAGAGGCCGCAGCTCATAAGCAGCACGGTGGCCTCCTCCAGAGGTGTTAGACTCAAAGGTGAGAATCAGGACAGGAGTGCTAAAAACACATCAGACACATTTGTTAGGCCCTCGGGAGCCCCAGAATGACGTGAGCACTGACTGTCTAATAGGCCGGGTTCGGGTGCCACAGAACAGTAGCTTCTTTTCAGGAAGGTTGAGCGATTTACTGGCAGTTACAGTTAAATAAAGGGAATTTTACAGGGTGTAAGTTCCCTGGTTATTTGCCACAATATCATGAGGTCATGGGATCTATGGCAAACAGCGTTCCTCTCCTTCCCTGGAGGGTTACGGACGCCTGCAGTGGCGAGGGGCACCCTGCAGATGCTACTGTCCGCTCCTTGATTTTCCCCTGAGATGATCCTGTGCTGGGAACCATGTTCGGGGGTATTTCCAGTTTAGGAAGTGAGCTAGTATTTCCCTTTTCTGGAACACGTTCTGCTGCCCGCAGTACCTCGGATCTTCGGAAGATCTTCCCATGTCCTCTGCAGCCAGTGATGGTTGCTCAGAGGACAGACTGTCGCGAAACATGTTAAATGGGGATCAAATGCCAGTCACTGTCTATGCATCATGAGGGTTTTTTTTTGACATAAAACCCTGGGACATGACTCCGCAGCCTTCTTCTTACACCAGACACACTATGCAAGCACGTCCTGTGGAAATCAGTGAGAGCAGAGTAGCCAGGCTAGGTCCTGTTATGTGACAAATACTGTTTATCTGAACAATAAGGGACAGCCTTTGTACTTGTCTTCAGCCTAAATAGAGAAAAGACATTAGTGAAGCATGATTCTTACCCTTTGGGATACTTAAAGCAGGCATGGGAGGAGGACAGAAGAAAAGCAAGGCCATGCAGATCCTGTGCTGGACTGCATTGATCTGGGTCATCTCAAGGTCTTTCTTAATCCTTGGTGTTGATATATACCAAAAAAATCACCCCAAAAGTCCCTGGCAAAACCAAGGATCAAATTTGCACTTCTTCGGCCCTGAACCAGAAGATCGTTGCTTCGCTTGGAGCTGGCTTGTTTCAGTGTTAATGTTCCTGCAGTTTTTGGCTTTCAGTTATCTCGACTGAATTCAAATATTTTCAAAAGAGAATCATCAAACAATAACATGGACACTGACAATCTTGTAATTGATCCCAAAAATCACTTGAATTACATGAAATGGAATCCTGTACATGAGTAATGCTGCATTTTATCACTTTTCACTTCGGTATTTTTTTTCCAAACTGCTTTGTTTCTTTGCCTAAGATCAAGCTCTTGCCACTGAAGCCCATGGAAAGAATAGTTCAAAGCTGTTGGAGGAAACACTGTATGAGAACAAGGTATCTGAGCACTCACAGAAAAGCAAAATACATATGCTTCCAAAAAATCACCTCACATTTTCTGCCTGCCATTCTATTTTCCCTGCTTTTCTGGAGGTAAAAGCTGTCAAGACTAGTCTTGAGGTGACAGCAGTTCTACAGTGTACCCAAATCAGTCCTTACACCTGCCTTTTTGCTGGTGATTGTTTTCTCCATAGGGAGGGTGAGCAATTATTGCCGGTGCATGTGAAATACTGCTCTCTATCATTTACTGGCTATTAAGTTTTTATGGCTTTGTTTTTAGCTGGACAACACGTGTCATTTAAGCAAGTGACCACAGAACACGGCGTTTACGCAAGCAGAGCTGGTCCCGAGACACGGCCGCAGACAAAACCCCTCGCACTGCAGGCTGAGGGATAGCAGGTAATACAAGTGCGGGGATGCGTATGAATGGCTACTGCAGCACAAACAGAGATCTATGAGCCAGGTACCCCACGTGCACAGAGCCACCAGCCCAGGCCCTTGCAGCTTTACTGCATTTAGGACACAGCAAGGTCACTTTTCGCCAGCTATTCAGTTCACGTCTCTTCTGCTCTTCTTCTGGGGAGATGCTGCTGCAGGGCTGAGACAGGAGTGCCCAGCGTCGCAGAGCTCCTGGCCGCCTGTCCAGACCAAAGGCCCCGCTCCACAGTCCCAACCCGGGGCAGAGTTTCATCAGAAATGCAAGGAAAGGGGCACTGTGACAAGGGTTTCCATCTACAGCCCTGACTCACCAAAACCTGGCCTCAATGCTCAGGGCTGCGCCCAGCTGGTGTCAGAGCAACGAGCCAACCCCAAGGGACGTTATGTCTCGCTGTGCTTTCCTATTGCATTGGGTTAATTATCACCCAGGGTTGCCCCAGTGCCGCTGGTGCTTGGCCACACATCAACACAGGCCTCCAAAGACTACGGAGAGCAGGAAAGGAGGGCTCTTCCCTCCTTGACAGGGAAGCAAAAATCACTGCAGCACTGGAACCAGCCCGGCAGAGGATGTGGCTTCCAGGCAGTGGGACTGCAAAGCATTTGAAGACTTGTCCACCGGTTGAGTTGTGACGGGCAGAGAGCCATAAGGAGCTCCGGAAAGCTCGCATCAACCCCACAGCCGTAAGAGGGAAGATGAAAGCACTGTAACCTTAGGGATCAGGGCTGTTCTGAGGTAGGACGTGCACACTTGGCCCAAAGCACGCTCTGGACAGGCGCTTTGATTCCTCCTTGAATGCATTAATATGCAGGGCGGAAATATCTGGCCTTCAGCTGGGACAACATACAGTACAGCTGGGGACCCCAGAGGAATCTGAGGTTTTCTAATCTTCTTAAACACTTCCTTTTTATTTTTTTTTTCCTAAAAAGTATTTCTTTTCCCATGGAGAGATATTAACTTCATGATGTAATGACTGTGATGAGGGCTGTACTGTAAGTAAAGTGGGCTGTGCAGTCACAGAATTATGAAAAACTATGGGAAAAAATATATTTGTTCATTAAAAATAGCCCATTTTTGTTCAGCATCATACAGAACCGATTTTTAAAGCAAAACTTTGCCTTCAGACACATACACCATTCACCAAAATTCACCAAGCATTTTGCATGGCTTAAGTTTTACTTTCTATTTACTTTTCTATTCTTGTACTTAATCAAAATAAAATCCAACTGCTCAGAGGCTCCAAGCCCACAGAAATAGCAGGGAAGAAGAGTCACTTTAATCTACCTTGATAGTGAAGGTGAATATTCATCTCACAGGAGGTTCATGTTCTTGCAGGGAGTTTTTGAGGTGTTCTTAAAGATCTCCAGGTTCACACACTGGAGAAACCAATATCTGGGCGTCCACCAGAGTGGGATGAGGGTGTCTAGAGTGCCCAGTGTCTACCAGGAGTTGCTCATTCCCTTTGTACCCACCCTAGGGCTGGCTTCTCCTTTCCACGCTCACGTAGCAAGATCAGGAGCCTAAAGGAAGTCTAAGGAAGCTCCTTAGTTCCCTGTGCATTGTCCCAGTCTGAACTTTTAATGTGCTAAATGACTGTTCAGAAACACAGTCTAATGACATGCTAAGAAACACCAGACTCCTTGGAAAGAGAAATTAAGGTGATACAGCAACCTGGAGGGATCCTAGAAGCTAAATTCCTACCTAGGCTATGCATGAGGGCTGTCTCCAGTCCAGGAGAGGGAGGAGCAGCTGCGCAGAGTGAGTCAGCCTGCCTGAAGATAGGTGGGAGGGATGTATATTTAAACCAGCTGTCCCCAGGGATGCACTTAAAAAAAAAAAAAAAGCTGCAGATTAGAGCATTTTCTGAATGACTTTTGCTCTCTTTTACAATGTGCTCAGTTTCTTGGGAGCCTTCTGGAAGAAAAGGCCCCTATCACGGCAGGCCATGAGTCACTTGGAGGCCCCTTGGAGCTGGTCACGAGTCTGAGAGCGCTGCGGGCGTCCGTGGGCGCGTAGGTCTCTGCAGCAGTTGGGGGAAGGTTGGGAATGGTGACCAGGTAGGCCCTGAGCCAAACCAGGATGAGGTTTTTGGTCTGTGAGTCTGAGGACCGTATCCAATAGCTGGGGGAGAAATGAGGCAGGAACATCACCAGGATGACAGCACTGGAAACTGCTAGCAAAAGGCGCAGAGCCAATGGAGAGCAAACGGAGAGACTCCCCAGAGAGTATATCCCATGTACTGTCTTCCTGTCCAAGAATATTTATTGGACATTCAACAGGCTAGTGCCAGTTCAGTTTTCCCAATTCTTCCCATGCTCCTTTTTATCCCCGAAAAACACCGCAGACATCTCTTAATTAAATGTCCCTTAACAGAAATTGTAAGTTCAAGTTACATGGAAATAGTGGGTTAAAGGCTCCATGGCCCACCGAGGCCTGCACACACTGTGCATTTCGCAGGGCTCCCAAGGCTCAAGGCCCACACAGCTGACCCAGTGCCCGTCTCCACTGTCCAAGTAGCTCAATTACATCCAAGATTTTGAGACAAATCCTCCATTTTTGTCTGATGAGGGACACTTTTCTGCTGGAGTTCTCCCATTTCTTGATAACCTTGCTGGAGGCCTGAAAACCTGCAAGCAGCTTCTGCTGCCCACAAGGTCACATTCAGACATTGGGCTGGACAGCACCACAGCTGTGGAGGAAGATGCAGAAGAGAGCAGTGAGCATCACAGGGGTGCTCTGAGCTTGTGGCTAGGTGAAAAAGTGTTATTGCCAAGAGCCAAGCAGGTCCTGCCATCATTGGTGGGAGTTCTGGCACCAACAATGACAAGAAGGAATAAATCACGGCCTTGGGTGGGCCTTGTGAAATAGAACTGTTGGTGGTGGGCAGCCGCCTTGCCTCTGGTTTCCCACCCTCCTGGAAGCAAGCAGACAAAGCAGCAGTATGTGGCTCCCCACAACACGCTGCCTTGAGGGGACTGTGCCAGGTCACTGCTGGGGAGTGGAGATGACCTTGACGTGCAGCTCCCACATCAGCAGAGGAAGCCGTGCAGCCTGGTGGCACGGATCTGAACAGGGATTACATGGAAATAGTGGTGGTGACAGCCTCATGGGAGAGGGCAACCCAGCCCGGAGGGGCAAGTCCTACCCAGTGCCAAATACACCAGGCAGATTTCCCAAAGCTCTGACACTAAGAGTGCTAACAGTGCAAAATAGTTTGGTTGAAGAATACATGGACTAGAGTCACAGTCACTCTCCAGAATTTGCTGGTTGTTTAAATCACCACTCTGTCACTATTCACCATTTAATAATACAGGGACGTGGAAAAAGTACCAGATCTAAAGATGTATAAAAGGGCTTTCCAGTGTCTTGCAGGGAATGACAAAGGGTTCCCCTTCCTCTCATTTGCAACCAGAGGTCTAAAAATTTGGTATTTATTAGGAGCCACACATCTGACCTTCTGGGATGGAGAGAGACAGGCACTTCAGCATTTTTTCCATCTCCCCCACTGGCTGCAACAAGGTGTACAAGCTTGGGCTCCAAAACTGATTTCTACATGTCTATGGCTAAGACAAATCCTGCCCAGACTCCGGAGAATGTGGAAAACTAAATATACATTAAGCTACAAAGGCCTTCAACACATTTTAGCGAGGTTCAAGTGAGTTCATTTTCCTGAGGAAGGCTGAGACTTCAAAGCCTGGAGGATGCTCACAGAAACTTTTCTGGGAGAATTAACACGCACGGAGCAGGGAAGAAATGTTTCTCCTAGGACATATGCAGCTGGATCTGGGGTTAAGATTAAGATCTATTTCCCAGGAATGGCTCCTGCCCACTCAAATTATTTCAGAGTTACAGGCACTGATTAGCACTGTTCTGTCCTCTGTTTTTTAGCATAAATTATTTCCCGCCTGAGACACAGTAAAGGTATATTAAAGATGCAGAGCCTACAATTCAGAAGTTCAGAACCAGAGCGACCTAAGAGACCGAACAAAAACTTGGAAAATAAGAAGTGTGTGAGTCGATACAAACTCAGAGCTTTTTTTTTTTTTTTTTCCAATTCCCTTCCTTGCCTCAGGGATTAATAATGGGTTGAAGCAACCATGTTCGGCCATTTTCCCAATTGTAACTGTCATTTCTCCCAGCCCACGTTTCCCTTTATGCCACCAACAGCTACTTGGGCCGGACAACCAGGTCATGGTCATTTTGGTTGGTTCCACAATCTGCTGCCCCAGGCAATAGTTTGCTTGGCTGATACCAACAAGTAGCCTTGGCACGATTCCTCACTCCTGTGAGGCTTTGTCCTCAAAGTCTAATCAATATTAATTTTCCTGGCATGTAAATGCACAGTTATCTTCCTTTCCTAGGGATGAAAAACAAGGCCTATGCCATATGAAACACATTAGGATTGTAGTCTGGCCAAAGGCAAATGAAATATTGAACATTATTGTGCCTTGTTTGAGTATTTCAGTTACGTGAGAATAGTTTAAAGGACAGCAAGATTAGGTCAGTTCAGTATTGCAAAAACTGCTTGACAAAAGCTCAGTCTCATTATTTCAAGGCCGTTATTGCAGACACCAGACCAGAAGCTCCATTTGCAAAGCAGCAGCGAGCTCCTGCATTGCAGCCCCAAGAGCTACTACAGAGAGAGACCTTACCTCACCCATTTGGCTGAACCCTTCAGCTGGGTCCCTCAAACTTCAGCGCTACTTCTGGACATGAAGCTCTCACTGACTGGTTTCAGAAGCATCTCCCTTTGTCATGGGTCCACAGAGAGGACTGAATACCTTGGACTCTGTTCAGAAATAACATGTGAACCCTAGAAATAAAAAAAGAGAATGTCTAAGACTTACACATTGACTGGCAAATTCACCTTTGCTGTGAAGCCATACATGCCAAACAGGATACCGATATTCCCAAAAGGCTGTCAAGTGAAACTGGTCATACTACAGAAAGAAGTGATTTTCCCCAGTTTAAAGTCTTCCAAATTCACTGAATTGTCCCAGTTCCTGAATATGGAGGTTACTTCAGCCTTCTATGACACTGTCCAATTTACATCCTTATCACATGATAAATATGAACAATACCAAGCTAATCTCATGTTACAACAATTCTGCTTATTGACATGCACAGAAGGCTGTCAGAAATTAAAAAAAAATCATTTAAATACAGCAGTTTGGGTTTTCTTTGCTTTTGATGGAAATTATATCAAATACAGTAATTGTCCCTGGGTACATCTGGGAGCCCTGGAGAGATGCAGTGTTTTTCTGCAGCCCACAAGCATAACATAGCTCTTTCCAGCTCAAAGCACATCTTCAAAGTTAATGCTAGGGTTCTCATCAGGATGGATTAGGTTCTTTTTCCCTTTGGCTTTGAAGAGGAGCCCTGAAGAGACCAGTAGTTTTATTTAATTTATATTTATTTATTCTTTTAGTTTTATTATTTGGTATCCTGCTCTGAACACCATAGCAACGGTGTTGTCGCTACAGGAATTACAGCTATATCCGGATGGAATATGGAATTTCCTTTTTATGGAAAACTATTTTCCTAGAAAGCTTGCAGGATGCTGCAAAATACATAAAGAAAAGAGCTGACTCGGGCCTGAGCACTTGGCAGGTGAGGGCTGAATGAAGCAGGTCGCTGCGAAGCTGCATGCTCCCAGTTATCTTAACAGCCTGTTTATTTTAAGCCTGGTGCCTGCAGCAGGATGAAAGGCTGCAGACGGCACCACATTGCTCATCTCATAAACAGAATTAAAGGTAAACCTTTGCTTAAGAGCTTTGACTTGTGCAGCATCTAATGCTCCTGAGCAAAGCCAGTGCATGGCTGTCAGCCTGCAGCGTCCCCGGCCTCCTGCACTCCCAGCACACGGGAACCTGGAATTTACACCAGGAAAGCCTGAGGCAGATTTCCCAGAATACAGAAGAGCTGTTCAGGAGGCTATGAAGACCCTTTGAAATGTGCAATCCCATACAAACCACGTCCCAGAGCCGTCCGTCTCCAAGCAGCACCGGCACAAATCCGTTCCAACGCAGGACGAGCGTCGCGCTGTCCCGGGGCCCGCCGGGGACACGGGCACGTCTGCAGGTGCTCCTGGCACCTCAGCAGAACCATCAAACTACAACTGGCTGATTTCGTGTCTTCTTACTCCCCGGGTTGGCTCTTAAATTGGGAATCATTGCTAACCTTGAGCAGATCCAAAAGCTGCACGTATTAGTCATCACTCTTGAGATAATTCTCAGATGACAAACAATCAGGACGGGACAAAGCTGTCGATAAAACAATTTTCATAAGGAAAACATTGATTGATCTGTGACACTATAGCCAAAGATACCACAAGTTTCAAGAGAGGGAGGACAACTTCCTCAAGGACACAGCCCAGTTTTAAACGAAGGGACACAGAGGTCACTCTGACAGGCTTTGATGAGGCCTCTCATCGCATGTATCTGGGATCTGGAGAAACTATCAGCCAGGAAAAGAAGTGGGAAATGCAGGGAGCACCCCCATACTGTCATGAGGGAGCTGCTGTGTGTCCTGATGCCAAGGCATGGAAATACTGGGATCAGTGTTCATGGTTTGGTCTCTCTCCAATTCCCTGCACAGCCTTTGGAAAATAATTCTTCTCTCCATTCCTAAATTCCCCAGATGTAAAACAGGAAAATTAATAATACCTCTCCCAATTGTTTTATACTATTAAATTGGGCAGGGCTCTTCTCGACTTGGCATAGTGTCCAGCCTGAGGGTCAGTTAAGGCCCCTGGATGCTACTGGAATTCAAATAAATTTAATAACTCATGCAAAAGTTGCAATGTTAAATTACTATAGGCTCCTAAGTGCCAGGCTATGTGGATCTTTGAAATAATGATGCTTTGTAGATTCTATTAAGGCAATCTCACTCTACTGGAGTGAGTGAGGGAATAAGGCCAATTAAATAGAAAATACACCTTGTTGAAGTGTAACACCAAATTAGTTTTAAAAAAATACACTCAGAACTATCAGAAGAGTTTTCCTTCATAAGCCGATTTTTTTAAAAAAATCTGATAACATAAGAGCTCTCTTTTTCCATGATGTAGAAATGGTTTGTTTGATAACAATGAAAAATTAGAAGAGACTAAGGCATGACTGCATCCAAAGGAGCCCACGTGCTCCCCGGCATACCAGGGCTGGCTTCCTGTCCTGCTCATCTCCAGGACCCTCCTCAAAGGGACAGCGTGAGGATCTCAAAACAGAGTCATTTTGCTGGCTGGGGGACAGATTTGCAGAGAGCACGTGAAATCCAAGGAAAACCCCAGAGCATTTCATGGAAAGGTTCCCACTGGCTTTAGCAGGCCTTCCTTTTTTGGGCTCCCACCCAAAACACCACGTTCTCCAGAGCAGAGGAGAACGCTCCTCATGCCTCTGCGGTGCGTGGCTGGGGGCAGGACGGGGAGTCCTGTCCCCCCTCTGAGACCAGGAGCTGGGAACTCCTCAGCGTGGCACACACAGACAGGGGTGATGGAGAGGCTGTGCTGTTTCTGCCTTCGTCATGCAAACACAAATCATCTTTCCAGGCGCTCAGCAGCTTGGAAGAGCTGTGCAGCTTCCTAAGGCAAAACCCTCTGGAAGCCACCGTGCTGAGGAATTTCATAAAGAACTGCACCCCGGCCTGATGTCTTGCATGTCTATATATTGTTTGTTTGCCCTATATGTTCTACACGGCGGAAATATTTTCTATTTCCTGGCAAGCGGAAATCATTAATGACTTCAGAGCCAGAGAAGTTAACAGACCAGATGGTCTTGCCTTGCTTTTAAAATAAATAAAGAACCAGCAAAATTCACAACACCTGTTCCGAGTCCTATGGCCAGCGCTGTTATTGAGAGCCCAGCGGTCCAGAGGGACCCAGCTGCTGAATGTACACACAGTGTCCCAGGGTTACATACAGCCTCCAGCAATTTCCCTTTCTGAGCAGAGGCCGCCCCATCTTTTCTGCATATGTGCCTGGCTAATTCATGCTGTGCAGCAATGCTGTCCTCCCCCTGGTGCAGCTGCTGTGTTTACCTACAGCTCCGGCAATGGATTTGCATGTGGTTCAGGGATGCTTTGTGCTCTGCCAGGCTGTGCCAGGCTTTGCAGCTTGGCAGCATGAACAATTTAGAGTCACATCCTACCTTCTGGAGTCTGGTGCAACTGCTCTGATGGAAAATCCAGCGCCAAGCAGAGCCTGGAGGAGATGGGATAACCCTGGAGCAGATACAGCAAGTCAGGTGGGTTAGGTGCTGTACAAGAACACAAGGAGAAACTGCTTCTGTGCAAAGAGTTTACAAGCCAAACAGCTAAAGAGAAAAGTTTTATTCCACTTAACTGCTGGAAAACTGAGGCACATGGGGGTATAAAACACAAGCTTATGGTCACATGGAAAAACCTCTGGCTTAGTAGTGACCTGAACTCACTGTGCTGACAGAAAGCCCAGAGTCCTGTCCCAGCCCATAACACTGTCTCTCTGCCTGACCCCCAGCATGACTCCCCCACTGGATCCGTCCCACTAAGGATGCCAGCAGTGCTGGGGAAACATTTTCCTCATGGAGGAGGAAATAAAGGGTGGGGTCAGATGAGGGAATTGGGGATTATTATTATCATCATTGTGGGGTGTTTGGCTTTGCAGATGGAGGAGAGCTGCAGTTATCACCACGAGAAGTTTTCCCTGGCAGTTTGATTGCTGCCCTGACTCTAACCTCTCTGCAAAGAGCGAGGAGCCAGCAGCTGCAACGCGGCCAGCGTAGCTGTGGCCTGAGAGCACACACCTGAAAACAGGAGTTTCCACAAGAGCTAAAAGCTTTACAGACTGACAGATCTCTGTGCCTTTGTCCTTAGTTCTTTATTCCCAGATCTTTGGAGGTTACTAAAGCAATAATAGAAATGATACTGTGTCTTTCAGATATTCTTTCCTGCTACACCTGTTAGATAGAAGGCTGAAGTGCTCTCAGTGGGTCTCAAGCCCAAGACAGTTTGGTTTGAAAACCTGCGTCTGTCCCTGGCTCCCTCTGCACAGAGGATCTGGCCAACAAGGACCAGGTGATTTTGGGTCCTGCCTTCTGGAGATGAGCAGCTCCTGCTCGTCTCATTAAATTCAACTTAGAGAACTGGCCTGTTTTAAGAAGGGGCTCAAGATGGCTAGAAGAGTCTGGCTTTGGCACCCACAATTTGCCTACCCTCCTGTGCCTTTGAGGATCTGACTGAAGCCCCAAAAGGCTTTTTTTCTCTATTGGCTTGGGCTCATGTCCGCATACTGAGAAAGCTTTTAGGGTTTGAGCTGTGAGTGCTGGCAAGGAGCCCCAACCCGGCTCCAATCAACCTCACAACTTCAACCCAAGAGAGAAGCTACATGGAAACTGCTTTAGGAAGGGGGACCCAGAGCCACTCTGCTCTTCCACTCACTGCTAGCCTTGTCCTGCGATACAGTAAGGCCTGTTAGGGCTGCTAGCTGCTCAGACTGTCGTAACAGGCCTCACCGCAGAGCTCTTTACCTCTGGGATGCCACATGTGTTCAATCATCTCCCAGGAGCCACCCCCAGCTCTCCCAACAGCTGCACTCACAGAAAAATACCCACAGCCGTGAGTCAAACGGCAATAACAGTTCAGACATCCCAAAGCCTCATTTCCTCTGTCATTTGGGGCTTTTTCCCAAGCCTGCTGACTCCCTGGGACTCTTTCCATTGACCTAAAGGTCAGGGATTGGGTAAGTGCAGCTAGTCAGGGAGTCCATCCCCACTGGCTGTAGGGACGTTGGCTCTTCGTGGTGCAGCAGCGTCGCTCCTTGGAACGGCTTTGCCGAGTCCCAAAGATGGATGAGGAAGGGCAGAGGTGTCTGCAGAGAGGTTTGCTCCGCTGCTCCCCATCGTCCTTCCTGCACTCGTAGCCCTTTTCCTGGAAGACCTACCTGCCAGCCCATTGAAACGTGCCTTTCCTCAGAAAGCAAGTCACACATGTCCTCATCTGCCACCTCCCTGCACCAGTGCATTTGTTAGGAATGAATTCAGCATCCATCTTCCATGCTTCCTCTTTCCCCTGCTGCCACATCAAGCAGGCTGTGGAGCAACCTCCATCTCTTGCACACAGGTGTTGGCAGCCTGTCCTTGCATCCCCTCTAGCTTGTAGGCCGGCTCCTTTCTCCAAGACTGAAGATTTCCTATAGGACAGGAACAGAGAAAAAAGTGAAGCTCTTCCCTGCTTACGCCGTTGCTCCTGCCTGGAATCAGAGTCAATCCTGGCAGTCCCTGAAGGCAGTCTTGCCCAGTTTTGGGGGATCTGCTCACTGTATCCCATAGGATTAATTGCTGCTCTCCCTCTGCTCTGGGAGAGTTTGGGTTAAAAAGAACCTCAGATTTTTTTTTTCTTTCTTTCCATAGGAAAGGCCTTCTCATGCTTATCCACCCACAGGCCTTTCCCTAGCGATGCTTTCAGCATCAAGGCCCTCTCAGAGAACGGACTGAGGGCAGAAGAGCAAGGAAGATAAAAATGAGGCTCTGGATCCAAATGGCAGGGCCGGGATCTTGCACAATCAGAGCCACGGGGAGGTCAGGGCTTGATTAGAGAAGAGCCTGTCTTTGGCAATGACATTAAAGACAGTCCTCAGGAGAGGTGATTTCAGCTCCTGGCTCTGACATGGGCCTCCTGCCTGACTTGGCCAACTCACTTTCTCTTCCCCCCTTCACTCAACGGCAGCAGTTTTGCTCAGGCTTGTCTATATATATCACCATTTGCTTTTTTTCTTCTTTTTTTTTGGAGGAAAGGTAGGATTAGGCATGTGCGTTCTGGGCTTTGCTCAACCATGGCCATGATTTCCCAGATTTGCTGGGTCCGATCCTACTGTGAGCCCTTCCTGGCAAACTGTAAATGCCCCCTTGGCCCAGAGAGGAGCTTGGATCTGCTCGGGTTCTTTAAAACCAATTAATTATTACAGATATTTCTCAGCTATTAGCACATCATTAATCAACATATCACAAGTACAGCAGCCTTTTTTGCTATTTCAGGCCCCTCTCCAAGAGGTTACTCTGATGTTGATGGCTACTTTGCCTATCTTCTCATGCTGTGCTTTCTTGCTGTGTGCTTTTGCATGCATTTTTCCCCCACTTGTCTCATGAAAAATCTTGCTTTGTCAGAAAAAAAAGGAAAAGGGGTTTTTATTAAAAAAAAAATCTGTCTACATTAGGGAAGGCTTTTCATACTCAAGCTAAAATTCCTGGTTATAAGGAGCCCAGCCCAACATTTGCAGTGCTGACAACATTCTGCGTACAGAATTGACAACATTCTGCATACAGAATTTTATTTTTAAGCACGCTAAATTCTGTATTATACATCTCATGAGGCAGAGCAACAGTTTAAAGAACGCTTCCCAAACTGTCCCAAAGCCAGGATTAAATTCCCAAGGGTGTAGGCTATTATGAGCCAGTCTCTGTCACCATTCTCATTTGGGAAGAAAACAAAACCCTTCCAGGAATTCCTTTGAGATGGCCCTTACTACCATTGTACAGAAAAACTATTTGTCACCCAGGCCTGTGCCATAGGCAAAATGCCAGTTAGCATTGATTAGCTGTCATTATAACAGTCCAACCAAGGAACTCAGTCACCATCATCACGTTGAAAAGAACAAAAGAAGTCTCCCAAGGCAATAGAGTTGCTGTTTCTCAATGCTGGAGAGAAGAGCCAGCACAGAGGTCCCACCAGTCCATCCTCTCCTCTAGGACCATATGGGAGGCTTCTTTCACAGCCCCTTTAACTTCGTTATGAATCTGCAGGATGCCTGGAGCCTGTGCCTCAGTTTCTTTATCCCTGCTGAGGGGAGGGAGCTGAGGCTCTTGTTCCTAAGCGTGACCCTACACCAAGCAAATCCCATCTTTGGGAAGACACATTTGGTGCATCAGTTTTCAAGCAATTGGATCCCTCTCTTTTGCTTCACAGCAGTAAATATCTCGTGGTTAACCTCAGCTGTGACCTAAAAAAGAAAAGGAACTACATTCCTCCTGCTTGCATCTCTTTTCCTTCTCCTGAGCCAAAAGGCAAAGCTTTAGGAGTTAATATTTTCCACCCCTACCTCCCCTGTGCCCCAAGGTTTGCAGCAAGCATGTGCCTCAGGGTTTCACTCACTCAGTCCATGAGAAGCTCTTACACGATGTGCATGACACTGTCCAGGCCCAGGTCTGCACACTGCGATTCCCAAGAAGAGCAGAGCCAAGATCTGCATCTCAGCTGCTGATAGGCAATGCGTTCCCGACAACTTTCCAGCACCGGTCCCCAAAGAGTGATTCAGGGCTTGGAAACTGACACCAAAAGCCAATGGCTCAAGACAGACAGGAAACAGAGTGCTATTTCTATTAAAAAAGAAAAAAGAAAAAAAAGAAAAAAAAAAGAAAGGATACTCCTGAAACAGGCTGGGATGAGCCTGAGGAAAGGCCTTCTCCAAGACTATGGAAAAGCGGGAACTGTTGGTGTTAACAGGGTTGCCTTAAGTTTCCTTCCCCCCAATTTCTGCAGGTCCTTTTAACAGAGATGGAAGGTATGAGACACGCAGCACACGTGAAGGCTTTCTGCAGGCTTGTCCTCCTCACATTGCACTTTATCTCTCCCTGATCCCAAGGAAATCCAGATTAACATCTTTCTAGCAATGTATACATCTACATATGGGCCCTCGAGACACAGCGCTTCTCGTGCTGACAAAACAAACGACTTGTTCTTTGAGGAACTGCTAACTATTGACTCAAAGGGAGCAACAAAACTTATTTTTGCTCACTGGCAATATCTAACCCTTTAAATGGTATCAGATGGGCATGAGTCAACCTCCCAGTCCTGAATAATGTGTCGCTCAGACTGCCTATAAATAGGTTTTCCTTTCCCTCTTTCATATAAAGCCAGCTCTAACAAGAGCTATGCAGAGCAAAGGGGGCTGATGGGGAAAGGCAGGAGCATGCCTGAAACAAGGGGATATTGAAGTAACTTCATTCCCTCTCCTCTCCTGCTGCCAGAAAGGCCCCTAAACATACAGTAGCCAAAGAGTTGTCCTAGCTCTCAC
>NW_010585666.1:76208-115645 GCF_000705375.1 Tinamus guttatus | reverse complement strand
CAATGAGCAATAGAAAAAAAAAAAAAAAAAAAAAAAAAAAAAAACATAGTCTTGCCTAGCTCTTGCAATAATTTCAAGTAATAACAGTGCTCTGAGACACAGCAAACAGTGCACGTTCTTCCTCCTTGACCAGGAGTCCATCACACTATAGGACAGCCTCTTTCCTGCAATTTAGGGCTGCATTCCCCCTGTCCTTCACACTTGGCTACTTTCCTTAGCAGCCACAGATTTGACACAGTGCATTTTATGTCCTTCAATTATAAACTCAGAGATTTTAAAGCATCATTAAATCACCTCACCAATTGCTATTTTTAACCCAGTTATCCTTTTCCACAACTGCTTTTTAATCTTATTTTCAACTCCACAAGAGGTGAAGAATCTACCATATAAAGGAAAGGATCTACAAACATTTTGAAGAGACAAATCCAAAAGAAAGGCCAGTAGAAATATCTTTTTGTTGCTCCATCCCATGCTCGACCTTCCCAATCCTGTTATTTTCTTTACTCTGGGTGGTGGTAATGATTGAGATCCACAGATAAGTTAAAGACAAGGCAACCTGCCCTTGGAGTACGTAAGGGAAGGAGAAAACCTGAAGGACCAAACGGGAGACATGCCTGCATGAGGAGGGAGAGACACGGAGCTTCTGGGGCACGGAGCTTGCTGAGGAGCGTCAGAGGTTTCTGAGCGAGGCAGTTGTTTGTTTCTCTTGGGATCATAGCAACAGGACTCCATGTACATGGTCTGCAAGTAACTCGTGATTTTTCCAAGGAATACCTCTCTCCAAATAATATAATCAATTTCTCCTCTTAATGGAAAAAAAATCCCACGAACCTGCCAGGCCAGAGGGACGACACTCTCCTCATCCAGCACATTCTCTCATTTTTCCAGAAGCGTTTCCCAGCTGTAATTCCAAGGCAGTGAGTCCCCTTGCCCAGATAGATGAGCAGCCTATTTGCAAGCTACATAAATCACAGATAAGGAGGCTGTTTAGCCAGTTCTTGGAAGCAGTGCAAACCCCGAGTTTGTTTGCTTTCAGCTACTTCCTCCAGGCCATTCACATGGCTGCAGCTGGATGCCAATCAGGCCCTTTCGGAGCTGCTTCCAGCACAGATGAAAGCCCTTCTCCCACAGCAGCTGGGCAGGTAATATTCACCAGAAGGCTCTTTGTTGTGATCCCCCTTCCCTCTGACACTGCAGCAGCCCCCAGGCCTAGACTAAGCAGAGCATTGCAAGAGACTGGGAACTTTCCTGCAGTTGCTGGCTTGGGCTTCAGGCAGAGATCCCTGGAAGGCATCCCAGGTTACTTCCTGCCTCGCTGCAAGGAATGCGCTTCTTTGACCATCTCTTCTCCCTGCAGAGCACAACTGAAGACAGGCAGTTATACCACAGCATATCTGGATTGCAAAAAAACATAAACACGCCGAACATGTGAGCTACTTGTACAACACACGCAAAAAGCACGGACCTCAAGGTTGAATTCAGCAGCAAAGGCTGAATCCAGCAAATGGCTCACGGGACATCACCAGCTATCCCAAAGGGGGCTCATAGCAAAAAGCCTTCCCATGTAAAGGGCTAAGTCACTTCCTAACCAGTGTTGCACTCCTTCAGCATATTTCTATTTGCATCCCCTTTTTCTTTTCCAGCTTCTGGCTTTGCATGCAGGAAGAGATAAATATTATAGCTAACACATGCTTTCTTCATTGCATCACTTCAAGTAGTGCACTTCAAGGGCTTTCTTGGAAATGCTTGCAGAGGGGGTATATCCCATCAAAGACAAAACAACTGTGACCTGATAGCTGGGAAAACTGAGCGAAAGTCATGCTAATCAGAAGCTTAACTGAACTTTTTCCCCCCTTGGGCCTGGAAGCATATATTCTTCCTTCGGTACGTGCAATACCCTGCAAAACTGCTAAAGCAGAACTGTAGTAGTAAAGGAGTAAACACTCGCCAGGTATCCGGCAACAAATAGCCTGCAACACTGCTTTGCAAAAGTGTCTCACTCTTCCCTAACACCATTTCAAAGACATAGAAATCCCATCTGTCTGGGGAGTTCCTAGGAGGCTGGAAGAGCCTAAGGAGGAAGTATCCCAAATAAGAAGCCTGAGCTTTGCCTTCCTCAGACATCCACTCATGGACACTGCCGGAGACACAGCACTGAGCTAGATGGACTCTTACAGCAATCTAATACAGCTATTTTTATATGGGTAACACCACATCTGCCAACAACAGCATTACACAAGAGCTTAAGAATAGGCAAGAAAAAAATCTATCCACTCTAACAGTTAAAAAAAAAAAAAACAATAATTATATAGAAAGGCTACAGAAAGGTAAATCATAATAAGGGCAGGTCTTTTTGCATTACTCTGCACCTTGTGTTTGGGCAGCAATAAAGCCTGAGGTGACACACATCACCCCAGCACAAGGCACACTGGGTCGTACCATGGGTTTTATAAATATTATTTCATTTTTCCTTTTGCCATTTAGAAGTGGTTTAAAATACTGAGAAGTTAGCAGCAAGTGAATCAGGACTGTACAGGCCTGTTATTCAATGTCTTTCCAAAGACTGTGATGTCTTTGGAAGGAGTAGGGGAGGTTCTTTTTAAAACTAAATTCTCAAGGGACTGTATTTTTTCCAAACTTGAAGACTATAAGAGATAAAGGATGGTGGTAAAAAGTTGAACATATTTGGGAGTCACTAGAAAACAATTCTATATATAAACACCTTCACCTTTCATTTTACAAAGGCATCCTCTGTCAATAGCTGAGGGGCTGGTGCTGATGTTAAGTTAATGCTGATGAAGTTAAGCATAAGGGATACAGCCTGAACTCAGGGCCAAGCCCACAGCTCACTTTTGCATTGGACAGCAGCAACAACAGGGGCAGGAGAGACTTAGAGACCCAGAAGGCTGAACCTGTGCAAGCCTCATGGTGCAGGTACATGTTTCCAGAACCCCTGTGAGTTTATGAAGTGCAAGAGTTAGGCCTGAGTACTCAGCTGCAGGCATTTGCTGCCAAGTCTTTGGTAAAAGTGGTTTTGATGACAAGCTCAAAAACACATTGAATTAAAGCTGTTTACCACACGTGACCCCTACACACTTCACACTCCCCAGCATGCTTACATTTTCTTTGCTCCCCATACTCAAGTATTTCAGAGGAGAAAAGCAAATTGCAATGTTGCTTCAAGTTCACATTGAACATAGAGGATGGGGCCGGCCTCTTTTCAGTGGTGGCCACCAACAGAACTAGAGGAAATGGCCACAAACTGAAACACCAGAAGTTCCACAGGAATTTAAGGAAACATTTCTTAACAGTGAGGGTGCCAGAGCACTGGAACAGGCTGCCCAGAGAGGTTGTGGAGTCTCCTTCTCTGGAGATCTTCAAACCCGCTTGGACGCAGTCCTGTGCCACGTGCTCTAGGTGACCCTGCGTGTGCAGGGGGGTTGGACTAGATGACTTCTAGAGGTCCCTTCCAACCTGAAGTATTCTATGATTCTATGATAGTAACCCATTCCTTTTGCACATAGATTTCTCTCTGGTTGATCCATTTAATATGCACAATGGTTGCAAATCATCTGTAAAGGTAGCAACCAGGTACTAAAAGCTCCATAAAGTTAAGGTTTATGGTTTATGTCCATAGAGGAACTCAGCCTGGGCAGCACATTTATGTCCAACATTATCAGTTGGACTGTTATCCCATCTTCCATCCCAATCCAATAAATACAGGGTTTAGTGGAGTAAGTCCAGATGGTTATATTAAAACAACAGAGTTCAGAGAGTTTTTGGTTCAAGGTTCTCATGCTGCATCCAGACACTTTTCATGACTTCATAAGCACAACATAAAATATATCCAGATTTTTCTCTGGACGTCCTGTTCTCACAGCACTCTTGAAAGCGGACTAACCTGAAAGGCCAGGAGAAGCAAGGCTTTCTGCTTTTCAGAAATTTCAACAAAAAACTCTGAGGAAAAAAGCTAATTCCTCTTAGTCTGCTTGTTCATAAACACAGCAATTTGCCACCAACCCTGAATTCTCATCATGTAACCAAAGGATTTGGAAATAAATTCCTATGTCACCCATTACATGTCCTTTGTTATGTAGGGCTATAGACATATATGTCTATGTTATCAGAGAGAAAAAAAAAAAACAGTTGTTCGAGAGCAGAAAAATAATTGAAGCCAACACACACATTACAGGGACAGGGTTAAATAACCGATTCCATTGCTGCTCCAGATTTTAGAAGAGGGAAGGCTCAATCCTAAAGATATGAATTTAAGAAATCTAAGGTGAAAAATCACATCTCTGGATGGGAAAGAGCTGGATGAGGGATATCTGCCCTTAATTCTCATCCAAAACGTTACTTAAGCAGGGTACTCTAACTTAAGCCTAACCTTAAGAACATAAAAAGTCTCACTGGGCCCAAGGCCTCACCTCTGTGAGTAGATATGTGCTTAAACACCTGGTTAAGCTTGTCACAGACAGTCTCATGGTGGGAGCTGCTGCTATCGCTCTGCCACTCGTTCAATGGTGCCCAAACAACAGGTCTGCTCCTCCATCTTGGTTCAGCTGTGGTCTCCTAAAAGCTCTGCATTAACATCACATATCATAGCTAGCAAAGGCAGGCGTCTTTTTTTTTTTTTTTTTTTTTGGCTCAAAACCCACCCATTTTACCTGGTGTTCTCTGGGAAAGAAGTAGCTCAGCTCTTTCTGTAGCGGCACTCGCAGAGGTTAGCCAAAGCCTGAGTCACGGCCAGTTTGGGACTCGGCGAGGCCTGCGCGCGATTAGTCACTGGAATTTGGTGGCAGGCTATATTTAATAACACCCTTCCCTCCAGGGCACCAGGAGCCAGAGAATCTTTAAGAACCACAAAGGCATTATAAACCATTTCCACAAGCGAGGAAATACAGCCAACAAGAAAACAGTCAAATGTAGGCAGGAGGGCCCTGGCGCTTGGCTCCTACACTGTGAGGCGAGCAGAGCAGCGCCTGAAGAGGATAACGGTTGTGATTTTTGCTCCACATAGGCCACTTTGAAGACACGTCTAATAATATTTGGAGATGCTCAGACACAACAGAGATTGGTCCCCAGTCAACAGCAAGTGCCATCAAAGAAAGATTTCAGTAGAGTCCAGGGGCCTTGGAGCCTTCAGCCCTGAACACAGAGAGGGTGGCACTGGGAGCAACAGGGCTAGCAGGAGCTTAACGTCACAGGAAAGACATCTCACAGGGATGCAGCTTGTTTAACATGTTAAACAAATTTAAATGTGTTTAGTCTGGAAATGATTATTCTGGTTATTCGGATGCATTTGATGTTCGGCCACACATTGCAAATACGGGCAGTTAACCCCATTCCAAATGAGGAAAAAGAGATCATGGCAGCGTAACCAAAGTGCATTACATCGGACTGAATAATATATCCACACCATAATTAAAATCCCACAATTTAAACTGTGGAGTCAACATTTTATAGTGGCTAAGATGAGCATGATACATGTTCTCCATTTTCAAATGCTACAGTGATTCGTGATACACGGGAAAGCAGATGTTTTTAATAGTCTGAGCCCTCAAAGAAGCTTATTCTTCAGCACTAACAAGAGGCAGTCAAGAACAAACATCACTGCTAGAATGGGTCGAGAAGTTCTGTCAGTTTTTACTGTGGAAAACAACTTTCCTCCCCAAAATAGATATTTTCACAAGAAACCTTATTTTCCCAAAAGCAGTCAGATTATCAGGTTCATGTAATTAAAACAATACATATACTTCTCTGTTTATTTATACTTCTTAAATCTAAAAGTTTTCCAACAGTAATTCTGAAAAAAAAAAAAAAAAAGCCCGGGAAAAAGCAATTTGCACAAACCCTATGTTTCTACTGGTATTTTCCCTCTTTCCCCATTTGATTACAATATGAAGCTCTGCATCCCTATGAGTACCTTTATGATACAGTCTTTAATGACCTGGTCACTTACTATCACACCTCCCTTGAGCCATCCTTATTCATGCTAAGAAGCAAATAAACACTGCCAAGTCAGGGACCCGCTGAAGTGTTACCCAAGGCAGCAGAACCAGGCCCGGCATGCAAGAAGATCCCAAAAGTTCCAAGTGTCCTACATTCAGATTTGAGAGAGGATGCGCCCACTGAAGCACAGGGCTTTTCTTTGAGTTCTGAGTGGGAAGAGAGTGACCACGTTGAACCTGAGAAGCTAGGCTGTTTGATGGAACAAGAAGGAAAAGTAAGTTGGTAAAATACTCGTGTGATGCTTCCTCCATAGCCCTTACTCAAGGTGAGGCTTTCTCACCCAGCCTGCTACACTGCATCATGGCATTAGAGGGAACCTAAATCACACACATGGCTTTCGCTTGACAGCGTGTCAAGGTCACACATGAAAATATGCACTGCTCAGATATCAGTCATACAAACAGCTGGGGGAGATTCAAGTAATTCCAAGGCTACCAAAGATGGCATTTCCAATGGCAGGGAGAGAGTGAAAACAAACCCAGATTCTCCAACTGGAGAATATCAACAAGAGAAAGAAAGTGCAGAAGTCCTTTACTAGCAACAGCTTCAGGAAGCAGATTGCTGCAGGACAACAAGCATTTGACCCAGAAAAAAGAGTTTCAAAATACATGTGGAATGGGGAAGCTCTGAGGCACGGCTGCTCTGATTGTCTTACGTTATTAAGCAAGTCATCTGCTGGAGCACTGCTCCTGCTCGTAAGCAGCAGCGCGCATGGCCTTTCCACGCCTCCCGCTCGACACAGACAACAGCTACCCCTCTTAGTTAAGCCAAGCAAGTCATCTCAAGAGCAAACAACCAGAAAGCACTTCCAAATGACCAGTTAGCTACTCACTCTTCTCCCTGCCCAAACCTTCCCTAGCTCTCCACCCAACTCGGCCTAGCAGGTAACCAGCTCCGACACTGCCTGCTCTGACATCTCCCCTAAATCTCTCATGCCTCATCTGAGTCCAAGTCCATACCCACTGGCCCCCTTGCCCAACATCAGCAGTTCTGGGCACGTACTGCACCAGACACAATTGCTCTAAACTTGAGGCAGCTCCTGAATAGGGTGACTTGAGGATCTCAGCTTTGTATTCAGCCACCTAAGCCTGCCTGTAGGCCAAATATCAACAGCCGCTTGCTAATGAACACAGTACTCCTACAAATGCCAGCTCAACAACGCTCAGGTGGTGGCAAAGGTCCTTGGTTTCCTGAGAACAGAGGTTCTCTTGTCCAGCTGCTGCAAACAGCAGCTGGATTGCATAGGCAGAAAGCAGGATGTGGCCCTCAGGGGTGTTCTGCATAGGATGCAAGTGAGACAGGCAACAGCAAGGCCCCTGCCTTCCAAACCTCAAGCAAGACACAATCACATCACATGAAACCCCTTTCAGCACATTCCCTTTACAGTGACAGGGAGGAACTGGCAGGTTCCTTGCTCCCAGCTGCATACTCTTACTCCATCTGAATTCTTTTCCACCCGGATTCCCAGAAACATGTGTGGTAGAAGACGCCAAGTGTTTCATTGCTTCCAACCAAAATGACTCTTCTTCTGTGCCATTTTCTACTAGCTGTTTGAGCTCACGACCAGAGTCAGACCAGAAGCAAAACTGAGAGCTGTGGGACCCCAACTCCCTTTGCTGCGCAAGCAAGCCAGGTCCCTTGATGGAGTAACCTCTTGCCTCCTCCATCCCAGATACTTTGACTTTGCTCTCCCTCTTCCCTTCTGCTCTGACCAAATGCTGCCTCTATTCTCTGGAAACCTTCTCCAATCCCTCCAACATTTGCCAAATGGCTCTGAGTTCCCTGGAAAGCCTCAGCCAGTCTCCAATTCAGTGACGTGCTTCCCCTGGTCTGCTTACTGGAAGCCAGCAGAAGAGGGCATCACCTTGTCCTTGGGCAGGCAGCACTGCACAGCAGGGCCTACCGCTTTTCCTCAGCACCAGCATATACTATCCTAGGTTAATTGGGTGCTATTGTAGGTAAAAGGGGCTTTGAACTTGGTCCATCAGTCCTGCCTGGTTTCAAAAGGATTGATACCAGGAACTTGAGGACAGAGGCTAAGTTCTCCTGAGTCTGCTTTAGAGACAAGGGGCCTAGGGAGATCTTGTAACTCAGACTAGGAGCAATTGGCCAAGTGGGGAGAAAGGTAGAGGGACCTTGGGAGGCATGGGCTCTCCTCATGCTGCCCCTTGCCCCATGAAAGTGCTTGGGGAGAAGCCAGCATCTTTCTCAAAAGCTTCTCTTTTCTCCTCTCATTTGTTGACATGTCTCATCTTTTTAGCCTGATTGCTCTTATGTAAGTAAAGTTTTCAGTGATTTTAGAGGTCTAACTGTCCTCCCATATCTTTCTAGGAGAAAATTGACACAAAACCAAAATGTCTGATCCTCAAATACCATTCTATGCAGTGTGAAGAGCTCCCTTGGACACACAGACCAGGCATTGCCAACCTGCTGACATTACATTTGGTAGGAAATAAGGAAGGACTTGGAGCTCCAGGAGAAGAATGCTCTGCTGCTGCCACTGCCGGGGAGCAAGGACCTCCCAAAAGAAAACAGGGCAACTGCCACTGCTCTGCCATCGTCAGCTCTGTGCTCAGCATAGTGAGACCTCAATATCCAGCAAGGCAGGCAAAGATGGCACAAAGGGCAAATTGTTTCCTCTCCTCCGTCTGAAGACCAGGAACACAATACTGACTTCCCAGTTCTGAACTGCTCATCTCCATTTGCTAAATGAATTTCAAAATGCCAAGTCATATTTTCCACTTCTGTGAACATTTTCCCAAAATAACCACAACCAAATAACAGAAATATAAATTATCTTTCCCCATTCCCCACTCCTGAATTCCCATTCCAGAGCTCCCTACCAGGCCTGGTGCTAATAAGAAGAGACAGCAAAGCACAGTTTACTACATATGTGCAAAATGGCAAGGACAGACAGACACATGAGGTATTGCAAAACCACCAGGTTCCAAAGAAATTAACTACAAGATGCCAATTGCTTCTTCAGCCATTTCCTGGTATTTATGTTTTTATGTTCCCATGAAGCTACTACAAAAAATAAAATAACCTCAACCACTTTCTTGGGGGGGAGCGGGGAAGAGTTGTTTGCAGGCCTTTCATTATTAATAAACCCCATAATAACAGGTTTTATTTGTTTGTAAATGTTCCCTTTCACTCTATCATTTCACAGTAACCTTGGCAAGGCCAGTCCATAATTCTTACAGTGTGTGTGCCTGTGTCTGCTGTTTGAAATGGACCGAATTAAAGCAGGGCTGGCAGTTAAGGCTCAAGCATTTGGTTTGGTGCACAGAAGGGTAAGGGAGGGACTGAGGGGGCACATCAGTTTGTAAGTATCAGTGTCCCTATTAGCATGGCAGCTCACTTAGACTGAAGTCACTCATTTTGTGTTAATCTTCTTAGAATCAACCTGGGTAATGTATGTGACTAACTCATGCATGGATTCAACTCTGATGCTAAGACCTCTCTATCCACTTGGATTTGAATCCTTATCACCTCTCCCATTCAAGAATCTTGCAACACAACTGAACTATTGTCAGTTCACACAGCCAAGTAAATATCATGGTATTTCAGCAGTAGATAAGTAGAAGAATTGAGAGAGGTGATTTCCCATTGATTACACCACAAAGGAGACCACTGCTGAGAATCATTCTGCTGCATCATATCACACTTCAGATAGAAAGGAAAAGTTTGGTTTTCCACCTGGATACTGCTGCTATCAGTGGGATGCACTGAACAAAGTAAACTGCACCTTGTGCACCGGTCATCTGGTCTTCAGACTCTCCCTGGTCTTGCAAAACCACAGCAGAAACCTCATGGTGGAAAAGAAGAAGATTGGAAGCTGTGGGATTTGGGACCAGATGCTGAAGTCCCTTCTGTTCTCTTGGCTTGGCTACCCAGGACACTTCTGGAAAACAGCATCAGGACCCTAGATGAATATTCTCAGGAAACATTTGACTGAGAAGCCTGGAAAACAGGTTTTAACTGTCCCAGTGATTCATGACAAAGCTAGTCAAGGAATGCCTTCATACGACATGAATGTGTTATATTTATTAACTTGCTGCCAGTTGGCTATTGCAAAGCCCTCAGAACACAACAAGCATGACTTGTAGTGGCATCTGGGAACACGGCAAGGGCTCTTTCCTGGTAGGATTCCTGCACACGTTTGACTCCATGAGCCTATGATACCTATTGCAGATCAGACTTGATTTGCTGCAAAGTAGCTGCAAACATCCTAGGCAAAAGTCCCCGTTGAAGCAGACACCTGGCTGTGCTTCGTGTTATGGAGATGACACCAAGGCACCCAGGATAACTTTATGAAGACAGTATACATATGGCTGTTTGTGGTGGTGGGAAACTGGATTTCCAAACTCAAGAGGAAAAGCCCTCTCCACAGAGAGCAGCCCTTGCAATTACAGTGAGACATATACCAAGCCTGAGTTTCCTTATTGACCAGTTTAAGAGCTTAGAAAGCTGCCCTCTTCCTGACCCTACTCCTGGACAAGGCTGGAGCGTCTCTTCTTCATCCTTCCTGCTGCCCTCTCAAACCTTCCAGGACCTGCACTGGCACCACAGGCAGCAAGTCACAGGTTACTCCTGCAGTCAGGCTGACCTGCATGCAGAACAGCTGCTCGGGAGCCCTGCCCAGGAGATCATTTGGCACCAAGGAGGACTAGCCACACCAGCACTTTTATCTGTGCCCACCATCCAACAGCATCTGCAATTCATATTCTCACAGAAGCCAGCATGAACATTTTATAAAATTTGGTAAAAATTACTAAAAACAAAAAACAAAAAACCCACAACCTCGGCACAAGAAGTTTCCAAGCAACAACTACTGAAAACATGGAGAATATCTGGAGAGAGTAATATTACTCAGGTGCTCTCTATTTTTAGGCTTTCTCTTGAACCTCTACTGCTGGACCATGGTCTTAAAAACAGACAAGTTTCTGCTTTCTTCTACTATAGGTTTAAATTATGCTTCGCCTCTTTTTTTGCCTTTTTTTTTTTTTTTTTGAGCTTGACTGGTGGAATTCATAGACAGCCTGAGCAAGTTAATACTTTAATCTAGTCATACCCAAGCTGTAATGAACGCAGCTTTGGGCACTGCCCCACTGCTGGGCTAGCAGCTGGGACATGCATAGGCCCTTCTGTGACAATAGAGACAAATTCTCAAGATTTGTACAGTTTTCTCACTACCTGAGTGACAAGACAGGTGTCTCAGCATATGTCAAGTTTCACATCTAGTCCTGTTTCTACCTCTTGCCAGCGAACTGGAAGAACATCAATTAGATAAGGACAGTCTGGTTGGTTTAAAAACATTAAAAACCATAGATTGATCATCACCCCTCGCACCATCATCTGTCTGCTCAAAATGACTCTTAGAGCCTTCAACTAAATAAACAAAAATAAGCACTCAGTTTGATTCTATTCAAATATGCTTTAACATAAAACAGCAGATAGGGAGAACAGAAGAGGGTAAATTTGAAAGATAAAAAAAAAAGGAACCAGTTAATATACTTCCTACTCGCATTGCCTTCGTGTAACTGCAATGTCAGCTGAAAACTGCTGGCAAGGGAATCCCAGAGACGTGTCCCAGCTGAACGGAGTATTTGCTGGTAAGCTGAACGCATGAGCTGACGAGAACAGCATACAACTGTCTCATTTGTACAAGATCAAATATATATTTTTTTATGTCTGTAACAGCTTTTCAAGACTCAGAATCCCTGACAATACTTAAGCACAGTGCAAAGCACAGTCCAGACTTATTCTAGATGTCCTGCATTCCCCAGCAGAGTTTTCTCCACTGGCCACAGGAAAGTCAGGTACCTAAAGTGATACAAAAGTCTTCCTAACTCAGCATCCCATTTTCCCCCACAAAAACAGAGCAACTCATTGTAGATTCAGATCCCTGCATCACCAAGGCAGTCCAGATTATCATTCCTAACCTTCAGGTAAAATAGGGCTTTGAGCTCAGGATCGGTGCGAAATTCAGTCAGGATCAAATTTCCAAGAGCATTTCAAAGCCTGACAGCAGTTACTGTGATGCTGGTAGCCAGAAACCTAAAACGAGAACAAAAAAAAAAAAAAAAAGCACAGAGTATTCATCACACTGGTCTCTTCAGTCTCAAGTGTAGCATCACCCAGCTGATAAGAATGACTGAAGAGGACTTAGGGTTTAGGTGGCCACTTATACAGCCATCCCTCAACATATCTTCTCCCTGCATTCAAAACACTCCTTGAATAACCCTTGCTCCAACTGTAAGGAAGAGATGCTTTATGAAGTGTTGGAGATAATTAAGAATATCTCATTAAAATACTGGAACAAACTAAGGGCTCATTAAAAAAGAAAATATTTGTAGGAAAGGGTTGAGATATTGAAGTTGTAACTTACTCAAGATGTAACATTATAACATCATTCCAGGAGAGAAAGTTCTACAGTTGGAGCTGGAAGTGGCTTTATCTAAAAACAAAGCGTCTTTTATATTTTTTTCTCCAAGCTCAGCTGTTGAAGCTGAACTCCAGCACTAGAAATTCTTCATGTCCTCAACAGATCCAATAACATACTTTTCTCCTTCTTTATAAGAGGTGTGATTTCTACCCCCTCAGATTCCAAATGGATGGAAAAAGAATGACACAAAATCTTTATTCATTCCTATTAAAAAAAAAAAAACACCTTCCCACCCAGACATAGTGAAGGGAAAAAAAAAAAGGTTTGTCCTTGATATATTTGTACCTCCATCTCTCACATTAAAAAGCAGACAGTGCCTCCAGCTTTCTGATTCAAGCGCCTACACTGCACGACTTTACCCATGAGCAGCAGGGTGCGTTCGGCTTGAGGAGTGTAGTGGGTTTTAGAGATTTAGGGTAACAGATAACGAGCAGCTGGTTTGGCTTAGTGAAATCCCACAGCACTTCCCCACAGCCCCTTCGAGTCCAGTGCTCCCAGGAAGGCCACAGCAAGGAGCGTGACAAGACATATGGATTCAAAGCCTTCCCTTCAGTGGTACACAGTAAGCAGTGGCGTTGCATCCCACACCCAACCTAAATACTCGCTGTATGTTCCAGGCCATCGCCAAGGCCGTGAGTCAGTTTTTCCTGCTCTTTAATGCTTGGGCAGAGTTACATTTCTCTTCTGCACATAGTGTTCAGCTTCATCTCTGGCAATTTAGCACTGCACTGTAGCACAGAGGCTATTCTCATTCCCACTGGAAGGATTGAATCTCTCCTAATTCCTTCCAACAGGAAAAGCTCTGTCGAGGCAGACACTCTATTTTAGCTTCTTTTCACTCCTCAAGAGGTAATAAATCATGCTGTGAAGAACCAGCTCATAGGTATGAAGACCTGGTCTCTGGAGACATGGGTTTTATTTCTAGCTCTGACACAGGTATCCTGTGTGAAATTCTGCAGATTAAGGGCCTAATTCCAGAAGAATCAGCTCTTAAACCTTGGGCTGCCCATCATTTGTAATGAAGTTGCAAGTAAAATAAAGTGCAGGTCTGTGGTCAAGAGTAAGTCAGCACCACAGCCTGAGTGGTGCTCAAGCCCCCACAGGAGTATGTCTCTTTCCAGCAACCTCTGTCTATTTAGGTTAGCATCTTGGCTATTTAGGTTAGCATCTTGGATCTTCTGCTTCGTAATGCCAACTTTGTTTCCCAAACTCTCACGGTGCCGAATCCTGACAGCCTCACTTGTTCACGACTGGTTAGGGAGAAGATGCTGCCTTTTCCCATGGCCACAGTTCCACCTACCTATCCTTACGCACTGAGCTCTTCCCCGTGTTTCCTTAAGCTCTTTCTATCACAAATGCAGAGATAAGCCATGTGCAGGGGAATTCACATGTTGATACAGCTGAGCTGTGCCTTTTCTGTAAGCCATTCATCCTCGAGACTGCTAGGCCTGGCCACGAAGGAAATAAAACCCAGCATCGATCTTGAGTTTTGAGGTCTTGAGTCGCATCAGTTTGAGGCCGACGTTTTAACCCATCTGTCACTGGAAGGCCACATTAACCAGCCTGTAAGCTGCAGTGGGGGGTTAGCTCACTGCTGTGTTTTATTAAAGACCTGTATGCGAACAGAAGTGCAAGCATGTTTCTAAGTTTTCCATAAATAGCCTCAAGTCTCAGCCAGAGACAACACTGCTAAAATTTCCATGGAAAGCTTTAGCATGAGGGAGGGGAGCAGGGTGGAGGCAATAGTATCAGTCACCTATTTAGTGACAAACTCCTGCCTGGCGGTGCCCCCTCAAAGCATGAGCCAGTGGCAGTCGCTCCTACCAGCCTCCAACACCACCACCCCAACTGGAGCAGCCCTGTTCATGTTTGAGCAATGTTGGTTTAGCAGCCAGATTAGGCCCTGTGAATCTGAGGGTGAGAACGGCCTCTGGGGTTTGGTCACTTCATTTCACTGGGTAGCCAAATACCCAGTTCAAAGCACAGGACAAGCATCTTTCGATTCCATCCAGGAAGATTAACAAGCAAGTAGACCATTACCTTTTCCATTGATATAAAAAATTAAAAGGCCTGTGGCAAGAATACCACTTCTCTCTACCTATGGTGGAAAACGCTAACAAGATCAACAGTCTCCTCATTAACATTATAACAATTAGTTACATCTTTGCTTTTCACACTAGCAGACACCACCATCTTTTCCTTTCCAGGCTCTGCCAGTGACCCAAGATCATAAAAGCTTCACATGGTGCCAGACACTCGGTTCTGGTAGACCCCATTATCTGCCTTTTCTCCACACAATTTGCTCATAAAAAGTTATGGAGAGAGTGTCTGACAATCCTCCCTATTTTCTGAGGCTGAACTTCCGGCCCATGAGAGCTCAGGGATTCGGAGTGATACTGTGCTCTGACCCCGGCAAGATGCTCCTCATGTGGCAGAGCAGCAGGGTCCAGCTCCGTCTTTGTAGTTTCAGGCTGCCTGTCTCTACGCTGTGAGTCTCCACGCAGTCGGGTTCCCATTTACTCCGAATATTACCCTGCTGCCTCTGATCCCAGTGACCAGGCCATACTCACCCTCGATCCCTGTCCTTCAGATGGAGCCTCAGAAGCATCTATTTCATATGTTCCCTGCACACTATCCAACCCGACTTCTCATAGACAGCTCTACACAGACACCTTCCATCTCAGACCTGAACAGAAGAAACCAAGAGTTAAACCACAGACATCAGGAGGCACAAACACTGTCCTGGTGGACATGATTTTAGTCTTTTATCAAAGAGTTCTGACAACGACCAGAAGGTTTCTATCTGGCACCAACATATATGTATCTATTAAAATCAAGCTATTTTAGAGTGTCTTCTGCCAATCGACTCAAACCTGAGGTGCTTAAAACAGTACTACCACCAGCTGCCTACTACTACACAGCTACAGATCCACAGGAAAGATCCTTTTTGGCTTATTATTAGATATACATCTGATAGAGGATTAACACAGCCCCACTGAAAGCTAGCTGAGCCGAGAAAGCTTCTCAAAACACCTACTTAAAGACATACTGCTTCTTGTTATGCTGAAAGCGGTTCCTACAGCTGAACTGAGAGGTGACCATCTCCTTCCCCTGTGCCGGTGATGGCAACCGACAGCAGGAACAGAAGCCAACAAGGTAGCCTGAATGTCTGATGCAGGCACACATGTATTTTTTGCCTTATGTCAACCACTCTTGTCTTTTCAGAGAAGTGTCGGAGTTCTCGGCCTCCTTTCTGCTCTGCGGTTTACGGAATAGATGGAATGGATTCTGGAGTAAAGGTGGTAGCTGGTGTGAGTAAGGGTGGAAGTATTTTGGCTGGGAACTAGCGGGTATGCAAGGGCGTGGGGTTGTGATTCACTGAATGTTTCCCTTCCCCAGTGGTTAGTAACAGCTCACAGTCTGCAGCAGCTCCCACCTCACAAAGCAGCAGCAGTTGAAGCCTGGGAGCAGCAACTCGGTGACTAGGCATTTGGCAGAAGCATTTCTGGAGCAAGCGCCACGGCCTGAGCTAGGTGCCAGCCAAAACCTCTCCCCAGAGCAATCCTGATGGAAGAGCACCAGCAAACAGCTCTTCCTGAAGCTATTGCAAAGGAAGACAGTATTCATACAGCCCTTGATCCAAGCAGGCGTAAAATGCTGGATGATCAGGTTCTCCCTCCAAAATCAGTTACCCCCTCCCAAACCCAGAGCACAAACTGACTTACTGTGGCTAGAGACTTATTTCTGCCAGACACCATGGGCTACCGTAAGGCCAAAACGGTCTTTCCCAAGTGTGGTTGTCCTAACCTCAGCTTCCCTGATAGGGAACACACATACAAAGGGACACTCCTTCAGTACCAGGCAGGCTGAGCCCAGAATTTAAAGGCTGGAAAGCTCATAGCAGGGCCATCTGATCTGCCTGAGCTTCAGCCCAGGTTCTTCTCTTGGGTACACAACTTGAGGACAAACAATTCAGTATTTTAATCTGAGCAATATCCAACATCACCGGACATGTGGAATTGGCACAAAGAAAAGCCAACAGGATGCCAAACTACTAATGCAGGCCACCTTTGCAATACCCAATATCTTTACTCAAGACCCTTCTCCTGCTGTCATTGAATTTTGTGTGAAAAATTTAGTAACTCTAGTTCAGCAGTGTCTAGGGAACGGGAACTAAGCCCTAACTATTTAAAATCAGAAAATACAGAAAGAGAAATTGTGTTATTTTTTTCAGTTATTAGAGGTTCTGACCCCAGGTTTCTAAGCCCTTAGGGTGAACAATATCTGCTTAGGATCTTGCCTTGGTAGGAAAGTATCACAGGCAGTGTCAAAGTAAAAACTTGATAAACCAGTTTTAGCTGTTCTTTGGGTAAAACTTCAAGAATAGGACAAAGTCACTTAGCTGAAATAATTACCCATTAAACAGCAAGGGCTGGGTGCAAGCAGATCATGAAGCAGTGAAGCCAAGCAACTTGGATCAGGAATGACACATGCACTACTTGAAGCAATTTGAGATATAGTTGGTGCTCATGACCTAGTAAAAACCAAATCAGCCAAAGCGCTTTGTTTTCTTTGGACTTTATGGTTCCCATCACTTAGGAACATCTTAGAACCACTTTATTTTTGGCACATTTTACTCCTGTAAAGCACTATGTTGTACAGGTGAGACCCAAGGCTGTGCAACATAAAAGGCCAGCTGGAGAATGAGGAATGGTACCTCTGCCTCCCAAACCATGGAACTACAAACCATCAGGCCAGTCATCCTTCCTGGAAGAGTAAGAGCAATCACAGATGTGTCCTGAGCAGAGGGCACTCCTCTGACTGGCACTAGCCTTAGCCAAAATATTACTGACGCAATGCTGAGCAACCACAAGCCTTTTACCATGTTGATTTATGGGTGGGCAGCTTCTGCAGGAAACATTCCTCTACATATATGTAGGGTGGAAAAAGCAACAGAAATGTATGCCCTAAGAGCGGGGAGGATCAAAGAGCAGTAAAAGCACTCAGATTATTCAGTCTTTTGGGTTGAACTGCTGAAGACAGAAGAAAGCTCTCACAAGAGAGAAAGAACCTACAGATTTTATAATAGCCCTCTGTCCCCTCAGCCACACACAAAAAGAAACACCTTTCCCTGAATATTTATAAAAGAGTTAAAGTGGTATTATGACGATTCAGAAGCCTCCATACTCCAAGATTACTTTCACTAAAATGCAGCACTGCTCCTTTTAGCTTATTTCCCTTTCTCCTACAATAAATGATTTTTTCCAAGTGAAAATACTTTCTAAGTGGCTAACCAATCCATTTTAGCTGTTTCAAGCAGGACAGTTTAGATGCCTGTGACAATCCTCACAGGGTAGAGCGCTTCCCGCAGAGTAAAGTTCTAGGGAATTGATCCAGGGCATGAATAGCATGACTGATACATGGCCACAACTCAGCAGTCACAAAACACCACCCCTGTGCATATCTCCAACCTAGGAGGGCTCACGTTATAAGTGAGTTGAAGTCCTAAGTGGTAGCAGATGTTGGCAGTGTGCTCTAACTCTGTGTTTTGCAAATTCCCAGATAAATTGCTACTTCTGTGCTAGCCCTTCTTGAGTAATAACAATAATTAAGTGCTGTTTATGTAGGGTCTTTTATCCAACAATCCCAAAGCACTCGATAAATTTAACAAACCAATAACACTCCGCAGATATATCACTTTACATTTTTTGAAGAGGCTGCCTACATATCAAGCAATCCTCTATGTTCTCTCAAACAATAGGTACTGTCACTACCCTCAAATTGCAGATAAAATAAGTCCAACTGAAGCAACAAGATTTTTTTTTTTTATTAATGCAACTTAAGCTAGCTGGGAGGGAATTCACTAGCCCAGACAGGAAACCTAATGGCCACAGGTAACTAATCTTGCTCAAATACCCCATCTGGAGGACCAAACTCCCCCAAGCGCACCCAGAGGGGACCCTGCTTGGCAGAAGGTGCCTTGCCAAGTTTCCAGCACTGTCCTAGTTTCACCCAGGCTTCATTCTCACACACGCTTGCAACACATGCCAAGCACATGCAGAGAGTCACAACTGCTAAGAACCAGCAGCAAAAAAAACAAGGCAAGCACTTGATTTGCCTCTAATCCTTTGGATTCTGTCAGATGAGGAAATAAGCTCTTTCCTAAGCCTAATGTCCACATCAGCTGCTTCATACAAGCAAATACAAGAAGGTAATGCCTATCTATGAGCCAGAGGCCAGAGCACAGTGCTACTGCCCAGACTATCCTCTCTGTTATGCAGATTTTTTTTTCGACTTTCCTCATGTGCCAGGATGACAGAATAAACTGCTGATAAACTACTGTAAAACTAGACCATCCCTCCACCTCCTCAGAATGGCACCACCTGGGAGATCTTGCTGCTTGGTGTCCATTCAATCAAGTCTCCTGAGCTCAGCACCTCAGCAGCCACCAGCAGAACCACAGGAGGTGCGCATCCGTGCTCAGCCTGCACAAAACATCCAGAACAGGGTTCAGATCAGTCACAGTGTAACAACTACCAAAATTATCAACTATGAGGAGGTTGCAGAGCATCCTCATCTGGAGATACTCAAAACCCACCTGGCTGCAATCCTGTGTGATGTGCTCTAGGTGACCCTGCTTGTGTAGAGGGACTAGACTAGATGATCTCCAAAGGTCCCTTCCAACCTCAGCCCTTCTACGATGAGCTACGTGACTAACAGCAATTCCATAGTCCAAGCCCTAACGCAAAGCAGAACTTCTGTATTTGAACGTGATGGGCTGCCTGCAGCCGGTCACCCTTGCCATGCTGCTTTTACCAGGGGCAGTCTGAGCTCTCTGATACCCTATTCGAGCCACATTGCATTTGTCCATATGTGAGGCTGCATGAGGACACGTTTGTGGAAATCTCAGAGAGTTACCACAGTTCGTGTGATGGGTACAATAACTTATACAGAGCGGACTCTGTCTGAGTTAATAATTGCAATAATTTGAACTCAATTTTCTTCTCAAACCTTACCTACATATCAAGAGAAGTGCATGCACCTGGCACCACGCTGCAACCAACCACGCAATAAGGCCTGTTGCTCAGAGCATTTTACACTGGACACAGAAAATGCGAAAACTCACGTTCTCTCCTATGCTTCCTTGCCCCAAATTACCCGATGCTTCCTCTCCTTTTGATACCCTACACTCCTGCTATGCACCTCAGAAAGGAATTAGAAGCAGGTACCGCGGCCACGAGCAGGGCTTCTTTCTCTGCTTTCTACCAAATATACTTTGGACAACGGAGCAGGAACACATCCAGCTGACAAGGCAACCGAAAAGGGAGACTGCCAAGCTGTTTGCAGCTGAAGTGGAAAAACAGCAAATAAATAACATGGATTTAGAAAGTCACAAGACTAGTCTTTGGCCCTGACTGGGCGCGAGGGAGAAGGCAGCCCATCTGACGTGACGCCCGATTCTTTTCAGCTGAAATAAATTGAATTTCTACCAAGGGGAGCCAGGTTTCATAACCTATACTAGGGAAAGCACTCATTGGGCAGACATGGTGTGCAAGTGCATAGAGGAGGTTAGACTGGGACCCATTTTTTTTTCATCGTGCAGACATGTAACAGCTTTTATTTCCTTTGATGACTCAGAGCTCCCAATGGAAAGCACACGCATCATGGGTTTGGCACCGCGCGCCACTCCGCTTCCCACCAGCCCCGTCCCGCCACGAGCTGAACGCAGCCCTGTGTTAACCTCTTCAAGCAGAGCAGCTCCTTCCAGCAGCCTCCTCCAGCAGCACTGAGGGACATCACAGGGACATGGCACGCCGCACGCAGCTACAACCAAGAGGTGCCACTCTAAAGAAAAAACACAAGTCCAAAGGAAAAACGGAGCAAATGAGGGGTCTTCCCCCTCATGAGAGGTCTTCCCTGGCATGAAGCAGCATCGCAATAAAGGAGCCAAAGGCCCTACACTGTTCTGCAGAAAGGTGTTGCTCAGCTAATTCAGAAGCCAATGAAGCAGCTCTCACCTCATCTCAAGCCTAATAAAACCTGGTCAAATTCATTAGGAGATTAAGGTCCATGTTTTTATTTTCTTTGCACATCTGAGCAACTTCCCCAGGATACTTTGTCTAAAACTACCATTTCTCTCAGGTGCATCCTTCCACAGGGTCCAAAACAATTAGCAACAGGAAAACGTGCCAAGTTACATTGGAAAAGAGGATGGAGGGTAATGCTCAAGGCCTTTAAGACTTCCCTTTGTGCCTTTTCCTTCATGCACTTGCTTTGGGAAGATCCCACTAACTACCACAGCTCATCCCCAAACACTGTGTACCTCGTTACCTCTGTCTGCAATTAGTATTTATTACATTTTGCAAGTTTTTAGTTAATTGAGCTACCCCAATTAGCAACTCGCCCAGAATACTGACTATAAATGTGACAAGGGTGTAATTTTACCCACTTACTTGCCCTATTGCTTCTGCCACCCTGGAGCTGCCTGCACACAAGCACTGCAATGGCAAGTACTATTCTCAGGGGGAAAACAGCATCATCTGTCACTGTGCTTTGCTTTGTGTGATGCAACTGGGAGGAATGTGGGCTTGGAGTGTGCCATGAAGTCGATCTGACCCTGGATATGCCAATATTTCTGGAGTTCACTCCCCTGGGTTAAGAATACTTTTGGTGCCTATATCTTGGAAATTTGTTCACTTTGTTCTGTACTACATGCCCAAAGCAGCATGAAATTTAGAGGCAAAGGGAAAGCAGCAGCAGCACCACCTCCTCCCTCTTAGGAAAGAAGCAGAGAATTGGAGGAACAAATCTGAATCAAAGGTTAAGCATGTCCATTTGATTGTTTTCCTCCTCACTTTTCCCAGTGCTGTTTTCTCTGGTTTAGGCAGTCTTCCTCTGTGGCTTCTAAGCAGTCCAAGCCTGCAAAATTCCTTACCATAATTCTCCCCACGTCATCTGGTCAGAAGTAGTCTCTAAATGTTTTGCTAGACTACAGGTGGGCTCCCTGTCCTCTCTGAAGTCAGTGGGAGACTTCCCTTGGGCTGCAGTGGGAACACAATTCCACCTTTTGTCTCGCATGCTCTGGAAGATTCATTACTCCTACTGTTTGGTTGGGTTTCAAAATGTAGATGGTGCAGCCAACTCCTAGTCCTAGTCTCTTCCCCAAAGCACCACAGCAGGACTTCCAAGTCAGAAATACGAAATGCTTCAGTTTGTCTGGGGCTTAGGTGGCCTAAAAAAATCTGTAAAAAACAAACAAATGAAAAACCCACATACAAGAATAAATGTTGACAAGATGTACAGAAATTTATACTGTAAGATTTATCATGCCTGTTCCCCAAGCAAAGGTGAAATTTGGTGAATAGTGAAGCCTGACACTTCCTGATTAACATAAGGGAAAAATATTGGTGCTAGAGCAAGAGAACTCAAACTGCCTTCACACTGGTATCGCTTGTGATCTTGGGTATGCACTGTACCAGAACACAATGAGGCCCATGTATTACAAATATCACAGGATAAATAATGAATCAGTTTTTCTAAAGAGCTGACGTTGGGGTGTCTGAATAGCTCCACACATATGGTTTAACTGCTGTCTAGGAAGAATGAGATTCCTTGTTTTATATTCAAGCAAATACTGCCCCTTACACTCACCTTGGCTGTATTAAGGCCATTTTTTAAAACTTTGAGCTCAGGCGTCTTCATTTCTGTTTATAATAGCCTACATCACTGTTTAAAAAAAAAAAAAAAAAAAGGGCTGGAGAAGATCCATGCTCCTGAGTAGGACACATCTTACAAAGTCTGGGAACTTACTTAACCACAGGAAAAATGACAAGGCTTCAGAATGACTCATAACCAATATTTGCAAAGATGTTGAAAGAAGCTGGGTCACAAAGACAAATCACTTTGGTGTCCTTTTCCCTTCCTTTTTGGACTTCCATCTGCTCCAGATCACTTTTGGAAGACCTCAGCACGCATTTAACTGTGCTTCTTTGCTTGTAGACAGTTCTATCATCAGGACTAGTGTCACTGTCACTTCTCTTTCCAGGATGATAGTGGGAAGTAAAAGCAGCCTTGCTCACCTGGCAAGGTGGGACTGCCCTGGAAACTGAACTGGAATGGCTTCTTGTTAAGGGGTTAATTTTTGAAAAAAGACTAGTCTCACAGAATCAGTTATGCTTCAAAAGCTGTTCAGATTTCAGAGATCTGAAAATTGAATGGTGCAATATGCCATAAAAAATTTAAGAGGGAAAAATATTCTCTCAGCTTGATCAAGCTTTCATACCCTTCCTAGCTTGTTTTGTTTGAGTAGTGTCTCCTAAGGCATTCTTCAAATAATCCTAAAATGTTTTCCTCTAAAAAGTAAATCCATGAAGCTGCTTATAAGAGAAAAACACACTGTGGTAAAAATTTACACCCTTTTATGGAAAAAAAATAGGGATATCATTAATTTCCCCAGTGGACTGAAACAAGAAATGAAAATCACATTGTCCACCACTTGGAATGACACACAAATGTCAGTGAAAGTCAAAGCTTCAGAGTCAGGATTGCTGCTTGTTTTTACAGCAACTGGAGGAAAGAAAAATCTCTTCTACTTGCCACAACAGAGCCTACATGGTCCTCATTCTCAAGTGAAGATTGCTTATATCAGAGTTCCTCCACTTTGTTAAAACAGCCCATCTTGATCCAAGCCAACTTGCGCTGTAGTCAATACAAGGCTTGTAGCTGACTGTGGCAGGAACGGGACCAAATGCTTAAGAGATAAACTGCATGGAAAATGATTTTTTGAAGAGAGACCTCTTGCCCCCAAGGCTAGACAGTCCTAGCAAACCACAGAAACACATTGTTCTTTTTCAGCCTTCTGCTGAGGCCAAAGGATTTAACACAAACATGTATCTAAGACAGCAAAGGGAAAGTTTTCCCTTCCTCCTCCAGACATTAGCTCAGTTCAAACAACCTACTGGCTTTCCTGCTATCACTGCAGAGTATTTCCAGCTTCTGCTAGTAGTACAGAACTGAAATTGTGTATTTTTTAGCATATCTGAGAATGAAATCCCTAGCGCTCTACAAGAATTTAATACTTACAGAAGAGATTCAAACTTCTGAAACGTGCACTTAGCACTTGCACGGTGCTTTGGGAAGCGGGAGGGCCTTTGCTTTGGAAAAACTGGCACACTGCAAGTTCTGAGAACAAATTGGGGTTTTCATCAGCAACACAGTGACAGCAAAATCTTCATGTACCAAGGAATCACTCAAAATGGAAGCAAAGTGCAAGCAGATTCAAGTCTGAACCTTTATGGTTTCTCAAGGAAAAAAGTTAAACACACTGACTCCGAAGCAGGCACACACCAAACTGTTCTCCAAAGAACTCTGTAAAGACTTTGTACAAACTTTTGCTCAGCTGAGTCTGAGTAAGCCGTATTGGTGCAGAAAAAACTCCATGGTCCAACTGAGGGCTCAGAGCTGTCTTCTTGCCTAGGCAGAATCATCATCTGGGTGCCTGGTTCTTCACCCAGCTGAAGAGTTATCCCCAAAACAGGCTGCTTGGCAGCAGACTGAACAAGGCAAAGTCAACTTCACCGACTTCTTCCTTGCTCACCAAAATACAGACCCCTGTTGTCATTTTTCCTATGCCAGATCAATCGCACTGCAGCTTTCCTCCTTTAGGGGCAACCAAATGGAAACAAACTCCCTATCACCATGAAACCTCCTATTCTGAGCCTAATCTTCCCTGCTTGGCTCTTTTGCTTTGGTGCCGCTCCAGAAGCTCTTATCAGCTCGCAGCTCCCACCCTTGCCTTTTCTGCCCATCTCCTACATCTGTCAGCACCCTCACATTCTGTCACAGTCATGGGGATCACCCACCGTGTTCATTCATGATGGGAAACGTCCAAGAAGGGGGAATATTATGTCCTGACAGCTTATCTTTCAAGACATCTAGCAAGAAAAACTTGCCTGTAGCTAGTGACTGTTAGTCCCTCCAGTCCAGACAAAACCAAATAAAAAACCCTTCAAACTATTAAAGGGCTGGCACTAGCAGCCACCATTACTGTCACAATCAGCTGCTACATCAGGGCAAACCACATACAGTTACTCTGGAACTCTCCATTTTTACCATCATCCTCTTTGACAGGCAAAACACTTTGCTGGTTTGCCCATTTTGCCATGTTTTTTAAACTAATGTATTAAGGCATTAAGTCAAATCCTGCTCCAACTGCAATGAATCTTCTTCCAGGTTTGAAAAGAGCACAGACTCACCTCCCCAGCTCATCCAGCCTCAGACCATCAAGGAGCTGAGAGCCCAGGCCTTACCTACACAGCTCTGGCCATCCTTAGCAGCTTCCAAGCTAACCTTTGCTCAGTGTTAAACCTTTCCCTCTTCTGTTCCCTAAGGCTCACTTGCCCCCAGCATCCAAAGAAACCTCATCACAATCAATTAACAGCTCAGCTGTGCACTGTTAAGTCCTTAAGCCAGCTAAGCCTGGGCAGGCAACCAAAAGCCTGAAAGAAAAGAGTCTAGATAGAAGTCTAGAAAACCCCTTCAGGTGATAAAGCACTTAAGGCAGCTGCCCCATGGAAATCAGCTATTGCAAAAAGTCAAGCAACAACTCACACAACTGTTTTGGATGAATCGCTGAGCAGCAAAGGGAGATAAAAAATCTAAACTTCAGAATATCAAGCAAATTTCTCACCACTTCCAATTCTATTCCCACATGCTTCCTCACGTAAGTGTTCTGTAAGTGTTAATTGCACTATAAGCACCTGAGGAGTCAACGAGATCATGCTAGACATTGTATACATAAGATGGCCCATGGTACAAAAGTGGGGAAAGAAGAGCAAGTAGACATTGTATACATAAGATGGCCCATTCCTAGAGACACATGGTACAAAAGTGGGGAAAAAAGAGCACAGAAAAACTGGCCACTATTGACACACAGCCAGGAAATTAGTGTGTGAAAATGTTAATTTACTCTTCTGTAGTCCTAAAGAGACTTTTCCAACAAGTAGGACTTAGAGATGCTCCAAATCTTTGGACATTACCCAAACAATTCTCCTTGACCTTAATTTTCTTCTCCAAGCATCCAAAGCGGCATACAACAGATTCTCATACTCTCTTCTTAGAGATGCTCCAAATCTTTGGACATCACCGAAACAATTCTCCTTGACCTTAATTTTCCTCTCCAAGCATCCAAAGTGGCATACAACAGATTCTCATACTCTTACTTAAAGTTTGATACCATAGTCTGCATTAAGCTGGTTTGAAAGTCTAAGATGAAACAAGTTCTTCAGCATGGACCTAAACTGTTTTAAAGTTTGATACCATAGTCTGCATTAGGCTGGTTTGAAAATCTAAGATGAAACAAGCTCTTCAGGATGGACCTAAACTGTTAATAAATACAAGTATCTTCTCTTACAATTAGACATTTATTGGTAATCTGCTAGTATTTTAACATGAAAAGCAGAATTTGCAGTTTAGGACCTCATGGGAACATTTATTAATCCTGAGCTTTACTCACCAGATGTCAGAGGCCCACGAACATGTGAGGGCCGTGGGAGGAAAGCAAAATGCTGAGTTAATATGTACCTCAGGTCAGGGTGGATTTGTCCCATTTACATGAGAACATTCAATTCAAGTTTTTCATCCACAGACTGCTTGAGCACATGACAAGACGCTTTTTGTCTAAACCCAGTAGATAACCCCCTTTCTGCTTAAAAAAAAAAAAAACAAGGCAGTTCAGCCCTGTCACAACATGTGCATGCACTTCATTACATCCAGGACCCCTGAGGAACATCAGAAATTCACAACTCCTATTTTAATGCCAGCTCTTTCACAATTGTCCTGAAAGTGTCACAGGCCCTTGCAAGCCAGACAACCACAGTGCCGAACAGGGCAAGGGGGACAACAGCAGAGGGGAAGGAAGCTGCTACCTGGGAGGACAGGGCTCAGTGAGAGCATGTGAAACACCACAAGGTCGGACCAAAGGTTGGTCTAAGCCCACCGGCCTGCCTAGCACGGTGGCAACTGGAAATAGTTGACGCCCAGATATTCTCTGGGGTGCTTTCCCCTTGGGACACCTACAGTTTCCTTATATTAGAGGTTATTCCCTGCTCTTTTTAGTATCTTTATGGGTGTGTTATTTATGAATTTATGTCATCCCTAAATATGCTTTCTTTGTTCAGCTGTAAGCTTATGTTTAATAAGACATTCATTGTGCATGCTACTTTATTAAGCTTTGCAAGTTATTCGTACAAATATAAAAACTGATCTCAACTAGCCTGGGAAAGCAGAGTGTCATATTCCTAACTGGTGTTTCAGAATCTTCAAAATAAAGAGGACTGCTGCCAGAGATGGCATATTTTGCCCCAGTCAAGAAAGGCTCAGTTTTACATAAGACAAGAAAAAAGGTTTCGTACCTCATACCAGATCTAAATTATCTATACAGGAGCGCATTCTGCCTTATAGAATCAGAGGTCAAGCTCTGCTCTCAGTGATCTGGAAGTCCTTTCCCTTCAGATGGATCCTCATCACATGCTCTCACACCAGTCTCAGCTTTGAAGGGCTGCTACAACAAAGACACTAGTCATGATTCAGTACTGTTCATTCTATCACAGAAGAATCATGAAGAACCTGAGTTCCTGCTTCTAAAGCCTTCACTTCTTCCCAAGTTTATCCTTTTTAGAACACATGCAAGAACTGAAGAGCCCCACACTTACTGTAACACTTCAGAATCTACTGCAAGCATCCCAATTTGTACTGTGTAGTATGTTCTCTCACTTTATTTACACCAAGTTGTGCCACACAGTCCCTAGCACCCTACATAGAGCTCTTTGTTGGGAGAGTCAAAAATTTAGCATTTAATAAATTGCCCTCAAGATGTCAAGATTTTCTAGGCCAATTCGTATGATCTGAGCATCCCAAATATGTGCATTTTCTTCCCATTACAAAGTAGTAACTTGCCTTGCTTTTCACTTGCTGTCATGATCCATTGGCAGTCGACTGTAAAACCCTATTTTGTTTGAGCTGTTTAGCACTTGACAAATGCAAGGGTTTGGGGGAGCTCTTTTTAGGAAGCATTTCCAGCTAATCACAGTTGGCAGGTACTCCATGCAAGTTAAACAGCCTCCGAGCACAGGGATGATGAAGCAGCAAGGTGGCCAGTGACAACTCCTGCATCACCTCCAACAAAAAACCACAAGGCCCAGCATCAGCATGGAGTAGCATTTCTCACATTTAAGAGAGCTGGCATCAAAGCAGAGCAGACTATTACCTCAACATTTCGGCAGTTTGAAGCACCTCAGTAGAACATCTGTTTGCTTTTAGTTTCCATCATTTCTGACAGACAAAAATCCTGAACTGTAACAAACAGATTGATTTTGGCTTTCATATACAGACTCCAAGAAGCTCATCAGTCATTAACTGCATAAAGAAGAAGTTCCAGGAGTTTGCATAGTAGAAAAATGAGCATTTAAGTAAACTGGAACAGATTGGTGAGGTCAACACTGAGGACCTGAACTAGAAGGCTTCACTGTGGGCTTGCAGTGCCCTGGTCTCTATAAAACCATGCCCACTCCAAACGAACTCCTGCATTCCCCTCTTGCTTTCATATGTCAGTCATACTTGGCCATTACCAAGCATGGATTCTATGCACTTTCCAATCCCCTACAAAGGCTTCAAATCAGTTTCTCTCAATCTTGGGAGCCAGACACCAGAGGCTTTGACCTGCTTGTGGTTACTGAACCTGCAGGGCCAAACCAGGCAGCCCTGACAGCCCTCCCCGGGTCAGAGGGAAAATACCAGCACACTGAATGCAGGATAGCCCAGCCAGCTCCAGCAGGGGAGGACACAGGCACAAACTACTCACCCAAGGTATTTCCCTGATTCCTGCTACTTACATGGGATCTTAACTCCTTGCACTCCTCAAGCAGCTGAAATACAGACTCAGTGAAAAGCTTTCCTTGTTGGCTCTCTCCTCACCTAGAGTTCTCATAAATAACTTGAATAATCTTCAGCATTCATTTGAGAGGCTCCCTGGAAGAGATTGACAGTGAGAGTAAAGCAGCTAATGAGATCCCCAAAGCACAGTGGTGTCTATCTTGGGCTTGGACAAATCACCTGAATAAACTTGGACCACAGCTGGCCCCTTCACACTGTCCGAGGAATTCATTAGCACCAGGCTGAGCAGACAACCTTTTTATCCATCAAGCTCTGCTAATGCTCAGAAGCTGTAGCGGCCAGTAGCACATCACTGCACACACTGTGTAGCTGAGCAGTGCTGAGAAGCCTCTCCTGGCTCACAAATCCCAATGAGACCACAAAATACAAAAGACCATCAGCTAATGGGGGTATGTGCAGCACCAAAAACATCCTGGGCAGACTGCAGTCAGGTCAGTGCCATTCCCACAGCAAAACTGTTTTCCTCCAAGTGTAAGATTAGATCCTGGAGAACCTGCTGAGCTAAGCCCAGGCAGTTTTCCATGAGGCTCTTCAGCACAGAAGCTTCCTCTTCCCTTCTGCCTCCATAATCTCATTTTCTTAAGCCAAGAGAGTTGTCTACCTCTGAGCTGAAGCATGTTCAGCAGAGATCAGGACCATTGTTAAGCGACCATTGTTGACCTATGCAGGAGAGACAAATGCGACATGAAGAATCCAACACTGAATTACAACTGGCATGCAGACTCAAATGCTAAATTCAAAAGGGATTTTCTCCCCAAGTCCATCAAGACTCTTTCCAACTCATATTCTTAATGGTTTATTCATGTCCAAAGGTCCTCCCACTCCTGAGACTGCAAGGACTCCAACACACACATTTCCCCCTTCAATTTAAAAGCAAATGTGACCAAAGCACTTCCTCATTGCTGAACTAAAAACACAGGGTTAAAGCAGCCCAGGTAAGTAAACAAATGCCAAGTGATCTCTCTTTTGGCATCAATATACATAAGCTGCTTACAGAGACAGGACTCTATTCCGGAAAAAGAGGCACAAAGCTGTGCTAAACTTGCCAAAGCAGTGAATATCTCAGCTGGAATCCTTGAACCCAGTTCATTTATTTCTAATATTTCCATTGAGCAGAAGTTGACCCCTTGGGGACTGTAAAACTCCAAGACAAAAAAGGCTGTTTTTTAAACAAAGACTTAAAATATCACACGTCACAAGGTTTTGCTTGCATTTTTCCATAGTATTCAATATAGTCACTGATTCAAGTCCATAACTTGAGTTACAGCAAGTCTAAAAATTGTTCCTGTGTTCAGACTACTCACTGCCTGTAAGTGAAGCAAACTCATCTACCTTTGATATCAAAGGCATGCAATTCTCTGCTTTGTGGTAAAGAACAGCTCCATGGACAGATTTCTCACACTATTCAGAGAATGATGAAGTCAATTTAATCTTTTATTAGACACTATATTACACAGTAACATCCTTCTTTCTACCTATTGATCACTTGCTAATACTGAAATACATTTTCTGCAATCATTAAATTGTGACTTGTCCTAGTTATCTACTATAACTTCAAACTTTTTGATCTGACTTTAAAACAGAAGCCCATTTTTTCATAGTACTTTGAGGCAGCCATCACTCCCATTTTGCAAGTCATCTCTGACAGAAGGAAGTTCAGAAACCAAATCACTCAGGACAGCCTCACAACCTCAACAGGGGGCTACAATAAACTGCCCACTACATTACAATTTCCTATTTATAGTTACTCTGAACCAGATGATAAAGTCACCTGCATGATAAAATGGTTCGTTAATTTTAGGAGCTTGTGCAGAAAAATTTAGAAATTTGACTTTAAGAGCTCAAAGGTCAAAAAAGTTGCTTAAAGCTCTCACGACAGCTTAGCAGCAGTATTTCCTATAAAGCCAATTGTATTAAATTATCATGGGTAACAGATTAAGACTTGTCAAGTGATGCTTCAGACTAACATCAATACAGTAACTGACAGAAGAGCATAGTGAGCAACATCCTATTAGTAAAGAGAAAAATATTACCATGCACACTAACCAGCTGCCAAGGAGAGATACTGAAATCACCATCACTCCTACTCAGAGCAGGACAGTATTTAGGAGCTGTTAAAACAGAGCCAGCCCTAGGAAGGATCAAGAAAAACAGAAAACATTCTGCCAGAGCAGCAAAACATGCTACACCCACTGCACAACAAGCACCCCAGCTCAAAAATATTTGAGCTAGATGTCATACAAAGAACAAGGATAAAAACAACCTGGAGTATCTTAGATTCAAAACAAAAACGAAAATAGGATAAATGGAAACAGAAGGGGTTATCCCTTAACTAAGTCTAGCCTTCACTGTTGCAAGACTTGCTCTTGGATGCAGTGACAGCCCGAAAGACTTGCACAATATATATTTATATGCAGAAAGGGGAAGTGGTCTTAGTTCAAATACTTTATGCCTTTCAATAATGTACAAAACACCTGAATGATACCACCTTTTTGTAATATAACTCATACATTCTCCCCATATGCAGCTGCTTTAAATACTGGCCCCAGCATAAGGTAGCACACTAATATTTAACCAACCCAAGTTAGACAATTAAGAGAATCCATTAAGAAACTAGCCAAACTGGAACAACTGCACTCTGAGAATTAAAGAACAAGCACACAAGGTCAGCATAAACGTGTTCTTTAATATCACTGAAAAGGAATATGCATCATATTTAGAAGATCAAGTCTAGGTGGGTTTCAAATAAATAATCACTTTGAGTAAGTGTAAAGCACAATGCACAGTTTAGACTTCCTTCTCACCAACATCCCCCAACAGGAGAATGTACAGTAGGTTGTGCACACTAGGAAAACCATCACAGGCAGCACACGCCATGTCTTGACAAGCCACTGAATACCATGTTGGAAGGCCATGCGAAGGGGGAGAGGCCAGTGAAGGCAAGCACTTCCCTTTAAAATGCCACTATTTTCCCACTGTCTTTTTACCAAAAGAAGCCTGGAACTCTTAAGTCATCATCTTTCTGCTTCTGAAGTCCACTCTGAACTGAAACAGGAATGCAGCAGTGCCTTGTTATAGAAAATTTTCTCCTCAAGTTAACACTGCAGCATAAAATATCATCTCCATCCTGTTGGCTTTTACTCTGGGACACCCACTCTAATTTTTAAATTTCTTCCCAATGACAGCAGAGGTAATCCAGAAAGCCAAGACAGATGAGAGCTGCTTCTAGCAGACCCTGGCCCAGAGTACTGAAGAGAACCATGATATTCATATTCTTGAAAAAGGGATAAATGTTACCCATCAAAATATCTGCTGTCCAATATGCAGACACACAAAAATGCCTTCAATAATAGAAGTGCGTTCTCTAAGCGAAGATTTGACTTTCTGAAATAGCTCCAAAACTTATCCTTTAGGTGCCCCCCACGCAATGTTGGGCTGCAAAAAATATACCCAATGAGAATCTTCTCAATTCAATCAAAACAAGAAAGATTTAACAATCCAGAAAAAAATAAGCAAGAAAGTTATCAAAACGCCAAAAAAAACTGCAAAAAGTTACTGCAAATTGGTTTCTTACATAAAGTTATTGTTTCATCACTATGCTCCCTTTCTACCGATACAGGAGGAGCAGCCTTCCCCTCTTCGCATTTGAGTTCAAGATGCAATTGATCTGTGACACTGCAGCACTTGCAATAGAAGCAAGTAAGCCACTAACACAAATCCCTCAATACACTTAACCTGCTTCAGTACTCAAAGTTTCTCTTCTGCAATTTTTATATACTTGAAAAAAGTTCCGCCTTTCTTGGCTACAAGTCAATAAAAAAACTTACCATGTAATACTGCTGTGTACCTACCAAATAAATATTACAGGAGTCAAAGGATTTTTTTCAATTACTAACTCGGCTTTGGCAAAACACAACCTAGATAATATACGCTGTATGTTTTATGCATTTCAATAGGGGATGCTGCAACATTTAACAGAAATAAAATAAGTCTTAGATTTCTAGAACTCTGTCAGTACACGGGATTCCCAAGTTGTTCTGAAGACAGGAGCAGGGTTATCAGTTTTCAAGAAAAGCCACATAGTCAGTCAATCTGGCCAACTGTTGTTCATTTGGAATTGGAGGAACTGGAGTAGGTTCTACAAAGAAAACAAACATATAACGAATGAAATTAAGAAAGCAAATCAGTCCCTGGCGCCACCCAGCAAACCAGTACTCAAAAAATGCATCAGACTAATTATCAGTCTTATCATCAGTCTCTTAACCCTACCTCCTTCATCTACAGGCTTGGCAGCCAGATTACTTTTCTACTATCCACAACATTTAGAATAAGAGTTTCTAATATAGGATACACTTCCAACAAATTCAAGTTTTCAGGAACCTTCCAAATTGGCATATACTGAATCTGTAGTAGAAGGAGTACTTGTAAATAATAAAAAAGTGAAAACAATAGCATCTCAACAGAAAGGCTCCTGGAACTCTTTTGCTGCATCTTTCCATTAAGTTCCCACACTGAAAATAAATACATCTACCAGATTATCTGGGTAACAAAACACAGCAGAAAGCATTGCACAGGTTGCAAGAGAAACCAGTGCACATGCTGAGTCTTACACAAACAACAAAAAACCTGAGACCTCAAGGCTAGTGCCTATAACAGGGAGCTAAGTCAGGATTTAAAGCCAGAAGCAAAATAGGAGGAAAATTATGTTTACTCTTGCAAAGACTGCAAAGACAGGCTTTAATATATAGAATACAATTAAACTAAATGCATTCCAAGACCATGGAAGATAGAAAACTGATGATTAAAAGAAGAGTTTCATAAAGCAAAACCCTGGCTCTTCAAAGCAGCTTGGAGTTAAGCCTCCTGGGGATAAAAGACAACAGAGGCATCTTTATTAGGCACTGCAAAGCAGCAGTTCAGAACTAGTACCACAGTCGTTCTTTGATACCTGGAGACTACAGCGTTCTGAGCATCAGCACGAAAAAAATACTACAGCTTAACCTATGGTTGAGTTCTGAGGAAGAGTGGGAAAGTAAAGAGGCATTTCTGAAGTTTTCCTTGTAAAAGAAGATTTTTACAAGTTGCTTATTTGCCTTCAAGACGAAAGCCTTAGCCAAGATCCTTTGTTTCCAGAGGCTGACAGAGCCTGCTTTGAAACCTACTGCACCTAAAAACCTGGGACTCTTGGGCACATTCCTATCAGAGAAAGGCAACTGAAGGAGAAGCAAGTTTTAAGTAGCACCTGATTGAGGTTTTTTGTGGTGGGGATTGATATTTCTCTAGGACCCTCTTTCTACTTTGTAGTACTGGTAAAGTTTTATTTATGTTCAAGTCATGCAAGGGTTAAATATATGCAGCTAGATTTATACAGAAACGAGAAATACCTGATGAAGGGATAAATCTGTTAAAGCAAGCTTCCAGTACCCCTGAAAAGAACAATATGAAATTAGCTTAGTGGAACAATTTTAAACATTTATATATGGGCACACCAAAACTAACAAGCTATTAAAATTAGGCCTGCTCATTTTCCATGTTTTATTTCATAGCTAAAATAATCAGGAAACCTTAAGGTTTAGAAAGTTAGACATGCAGCTTCAGAGCTAAGAGGCTTCCTGTCTCCTTCATTTGTTTCAGTGATAGCTCTTCCATTCGCTTTTGGAAAACAACCATCAGTAATTAGCTCTAAGTACTTGTAAGCACAATATTTTGCAACCAGTTTATGAAAAAAGCTGATCAGCAGCAACAGCTCAGAACTCCAGTTGGTAACACACCCCTGAGAAACGAATTTCAGCACCTTGCCTGAAGCACGTTTAATTCCATGTTCTGGGCTCTGAAAACCTCAAAGTTCTGCCCAAACAAACACTTTTTTTTTTTTTCCCCCTCCTCTCTCTCCTCTCCAGCCTAATAGATGTTGCACTTTTGAACGAAGGAAAGTCTGCCCCCCACTCCCTTCCAAAGCTTTACTCTGGAATTTAAGGATGGTCATTTCATTTCTGCCTTCACAGCTTAACATTTTCATTTTTACCTCAAAGAGAAAGCAGCCATAGATATTGCATTTTCCAGGCTGAACTTTGCAGTAGCAGATTTTATCACCACTATAACTGTTAAAAAAGGGAGTTTTTAAAAGCAAAAGAAATTATACCAACAGCATAATCTTTTCATAACACAGGAAGACCCTCTAGATACCTGCTTAAAAACATCCAGCTTCCCAAAAAAGTTTGCACGTTCAAAATGATACTTTTAGTCATCTTTATTAAATTTAGATATGTCATTTGAGGTCATCCAACTTCTGTTCCACTGAATCAGAGCCAGCAGCAGAGGAGGAGCAGCAGAAGTTATAGCATATTCTGTCTGCTTTTGTTTAAAATGTTAATGGAGGATCTGGTTTAGTCCCTAATGTTGGTAACACCAAATTAAAACTTGCGTTTCTCACATTTCATAAACATTCCATGTTTAACAGCTGCATAATTATGCATAAGAGTAACTGAAAAAGTATCCAGTATAATTTTGATTAAGCTAATCCAGAATTATTGGAAAATGCCAAATTCAATTTATCATGAAATAGCAGCTCCACCTACCAGGCTTTTTAGGCATTACCATACGGGTTGCAGAGTCTGCTTGCCAGCCCTGTTCCAATACACCTGAAAAGGCAATTTTTACACTTGTAAGAACAAACCCATCTTGTAACATTTGCTAGATATGCAAGATATGCAAAGACCATCACAAAAATATCCCAATACACTACCTATATACCACAACTTCAAAGCCCTTTTCTTACAAACATTTATACGTTAAGTTCAATAACAAAACTCATGAAAGTAGTAATACATAAGACTAATTCAAATATACCTTTACTTTTCTCATTGCTGAAATTCCTCAACACTTTTACATACAAAAAGGGATTTTTGCAGTAGTAAATATGGCAAAACAAAAGTCAAACACTCATTCAAAATTAAGCCATTATCTCTATTTATTACTCCATAATTTCTCTTTATTACAGTTTCTTTTAACAATCACTTACAGCTACACCTTTTTTCTCAACTCCCTGTAGAAAAACCATGCAAGGAATAAATGCAAAATACCTTTCACTGCTTCTTCTACAGGAAGCCCAACGAAGGCTGCAAAATCATCTGCAATGATTGAGGTATATGCCTGAGAAACCAGACCAAAGGCTCTTCTCCTAGTTGCATCTAAGAAAAACACCACAAACACACATGATATCTCTAGAAACAGAACATTTGAGAAAAGATTTTCAGTTTAAACAGCACAAAAAAAAGTCTGTTTGAAAAGCCACTACTGCCCTTGACATTAACACTTTAGACCAGGAGTTCCCCCTCGCTTTTCACACTTTGTTCAACCACCACAGTCACAGCCAGAAACAACAGCTCGCTCTGTGCCAGGACAATCCCTCCTCAGAGGCAGGAGGGACTCCCAAGCACAGTTTGCAGCAGCCTGGTACAACTGCCAATATGTAAACCACAATTTGGGAAACACTGCTTTGACAGCACTCAACACTCAAGTCGGATCCCAAGAGAAGTTTGTACTTCTGCAATAGTTCAGAACTATAAGAATTAGTGCAAAAAAACAATTCTAGTTCACAGCAACTATTTATGCCCTTTCGCTATGGTGGTTTTGATACAAGAGCATCTGTAAATCTTTTTTTTTTTTTTCCTTAAACAAAGCTATGCAAAATATATTGTTATATAAAGCATTGTTAAGATAGCTTACAAGCTTTTTTCTGCAGTCTCTAGCACCCTCTAGTAGTAAGAAGATTTACTTGCATAGTACTGTTACATAGTCTTAACAATCTAAAAGTCGTCTAATATCAAAAGAATTACTTTAAATAATTGGTACCACTTTTGGAAATGCCAAGCCAAGTTCCCTAGAGTCCTGTTTAGAAATTGGATAACAATAATCTATTTTGGCATTACAGAATCAAATATATTAGACATGAAATTGCACTACAAAAGAATGTCTCATAACATATGCACAGGCAAAAGCACTTCAGCCCATGCTTGTAAGTTTTTGGTGGTAAGCTTTTTTTTTTAAACCATTTGCTACCTCAAATCCTCTGGTATCCTGTAGGATATCCTCAAATCCTACAAGACTTGGCAGTAATACTCCTGGTGACTTTACCCTTAATGCTAAGCAGCAGTTTCTGCAGAGCGCACAGAATTCGCTCCAGGCACCCCGACTACATTTGCTCAGGCTGTACCTCTAAGAGCTTCCATGATGGGTTGGATAGTCTCAGACCACTGGTGAGCACCGATTGTTGTATAGATTCCTGGGAAGTCCCTCTGCCAGATTCTTTGTCCTACTGACCAGATTGCACCAAGTTCAGCATTTGCCTAGAGTGAAAAAAACAACCAGTTAGCCCAGAATTGTGCATTCTCCACAGTGACCATCCTTTAGAAAACTCGTATCTACTCCCTTCCTCTCCAGCAGCAAGCAGGTATCAGAGTTCTGTGAAGAGGAGCAGACAAGTCCCAAGATATCCTGCTGCATTCTCCCTGTTCCACCTTCTTGCCAGAAGTTATCCCTCTCTGTCAGCAGAGTTTAAGGGAGTCTGCTCACATGGAAATTGTACCAATTCAGCTGGCACACTACCCAAAACAGAGAACAATTTGCATTCAGACCCCATGCTGAAGTTGCAAGCACCGCTCATTTTCAACTCACAGACAAACATCTTGCAATGCAGAGGCCTTGCACCTTACAGCACTGTGGCTATTCACCCAATGAAGAGAATTTTGGGCTTGAAATACCAGAACACTTGACCACATGCCTCATTTAGTAAGGTGTCATAGTCACACTATAACTATTTGCCACCACTAGTTTTAAGAGCTACTTCTGCTTTGCTGCATATTGTTCTAGATAAGCACCTCAAAACCATGGACTCATCAACAAAAAACAAAGTGCCTTAAAAAGTCCATTTCAAGCTATAACTTATCTGAAGTTCCTCTTCACATCTCCGCCTTCATTTGATATTAGACTCTATAGGAATGTAGCCCTGCCTCAGAGACCAAAATTTCAAAAGGAGGTTTTTTTTCCCTTCAGCTGACTACACTATCAGGAGGTTTTCCAGCAAGAGCCTCACTGATTTACTGAATTCCTTTTTACCAGATAATTTGGAAAAGGAAGGAGATGACAAAGACCTACGGCATTAAATCTTAAAAGGACCCGTGTGCCATCTGCTGGGCAAGTGCTTTATAGCACAGCATTGATCCCCAAGCCAGCGACCAAACAGAATCCTCAGAGGAAAAAGTCATTTGCAAGCTTAGATGAGATGGCTTTCACGTGATTCAAAAGGCATTTTACAAAGTACTCACAGATTTAATAGCAGGAGGAATTCTTTTCCAAAGATATCGTGCATTATTCCTAAAAAACACAAACAACTTCTCAGTAATCAAACGTTTGCTGCAAAGAGATTTCAAAAGCTTTGTTCAGATGCTGGAACTTGTAACAAATCTGGAGCTACAATCTCAGCATGTTAAAAATCTTCCCTCTATGTCTAAAATAGAACAACCTGTGTCCCTCATTTACCTTGGAAATTTTAAAGTCATCCTACAGTACCTCTAGCCACAAGCAGTAGCACAGTGACACTCAAAACAAGCAGCCTTAAAAAGGTACAAAGCAAAACATGGGAGCACTCAACACCTTCCACAAAAGCCACTTTCACTACTTAAATAATCTTCTTCTAAAGTATGTTTCTCTATCTTAAAAAAAAAAAAAGCGTAGGCAAGGGCAAAAATAAAGGAGGACAGTTATCCTAATAAGGGGAAATAATTCCCAGACCTAATAAGGGGAAATAATTCCCTTTTGTTTCTACCTACATTTATTTTTACACAATACTCCCTACATTTGTTTTGTTAGTCACACAGAATCCTGGCAACTCTAGATCAAAGTAATGAACTTAATATCAATACACTATTCAGTATCTGAAGAGAAACATTCATAAACACTTACATGTCATTATGCAACAAATATAAGGCTAGAAGTTGGCCGTAAACCAGCGGCGTCGCAATTCCTCCAGGGGCCTTAAAAGCAAGGATAAGAATTTGGTTACAAATAAAAGCAAGGCACCTTAAGAAACAACATGAAGTAGCTGGACTCAATGGAAAAATAAGAGAATTTCTGGTTTCCACATCAGATAATGGCTGCAGCCAAATGGACAGAGTTGAGGTATTACAATAACTGCTGTATCTTAAGATGCAAAGCAACTTGAACACACCAGAAGTTTTTCTTAGAAAGCTGAATTATATTTTCTGCACAAGTAAGACAAAACAACATCCTTCACAACACTGCCATAGCTCATCAGAACAGTGACCATCCCACTTGGATCTCCCTGCTGTCAGGTGTCCCTGGGGACACAGCATCTCTGCCACATTCAGCTGAACCTCTGCTCACTTCAGAGCACTCCACAGGAGCGAAGTTCAGCCGCTCACTTGAACTGCTTTTCTTAAAATAATCCCATCAGCCTTTGACACTAGGTGCACTCCAGCAGACCTAACACATCACACAGGTGGCAAAAAGGCATTGCAATACAACTATAAAAACTCTGAAAGTACATAATGACCTAAAGGTGAAGAGATTTCCCCTAAGCTTTCAACAATTCATGAAGAAATCGTGCAGCAAGTACTCACAGGAAGCCAGTTGGCAGCTATTTGGTCTACTTACGTGTGAGATTTATAGTCTCATCTAAGCCAAAAGCAGGCAATTAACTGTGTCACTGAACAGATATTATCATCCCAGCCATTCTTCTTAACCCTTTTCCAGGATTTATTACCAATCTATAATTACATTTTGAGCAAATGTTCCCCGGATTATTTCAGGTAAAAACAAACCCGGAGCAAACCCCTGCTTAAACTGTGCAAGCCCAATCCTGGCAGCTCTCAGTGGCAAATTAAAGAAAATTAACTGCTTCTGCCAGAGGAACCCCCGGCACAGCCAAGCCCGGGCCTTGTTGCGGGCGCTGACACAGAGTCCGCCCAGCCCCGGGGCAGGCCCCGGGGGACGAGAGGCGCCCAAG
>NW_010585666.1:42218-74471 GCF_000705375.1 Tinamus guttatus | reverse complement strand
GGCCCTTGGTCGGGCCTCAGCTCCGTGTCCCAGGGAGAGGTTAAACACAAAACGGGGCTTAAAACCCCCGATCCGCTCAGATGCAGAGGCGAGCGGCCACCTGAGGGCAGACAGCGCAGATGCCGGTGCTCCCATGATGAGCACCGTTGAGCCGGGCAGCTCAGCGGACACCTTGAGCATCGGAGGGCAAAAATAACAGACTAAATAACAATGAACAAATAGCAGGCAACATAACGCAGCTTCTGCTGCCCACGTTAATCTTACGTGCATAAAAACCATCAAGCCAGCTGCAATCCAGGGCACCCCCGCACTGCCCCTTTCCAAGCGGGAAGGCTGGGAAAGCCCCTTGGGTAAATAACCCCACGGCCAGGAGCGGATCGGGGCTGCACATAAATACACAAAGGGACTAAAGACGAGCGGCTCTGCCTCTATGGGATATTCTCCTAAATCCCCTGCATGCCGGCTCCGTTTGCCAGAGCAAGGTCTCAGCAGGGCCAGGGCCCACCTGTAGTTTTTGTTGGTTACCTCGATGGCAGATTTATGGCTATTTTGTCCCCCGCTAAGCACTCACATTTCAGCAGCAGCAGAAGCGGGTCCCACACTGCTGTCCCCCTGCAGCTACACGCGGCCATCGGGCAAATGGGATCCCGGGACTAAGCACGATTAGGAGAGGACTAGGAAAACACCTTAAAATAAAATGCGGCCTCTGCCTCTGAGGGAGGCTTTTCCCCCGCGTTTCCCTCCTGGCATCCTTCTAAGATGACACCAATTAGACCCCCTGAAAAAAAAAAATGGATGGAAACAATTTGGACGAGGTCTCTATTAGATTTTCTCTCATTAGCACCGCAGGCTGTTTTTGCAGCTGTTAATTGACAGATGCCTTCCATACGCAGGGTCAAGGAAAAGAAAAAGCCCCAAACGTTATTACAGGTAATTTTAATGGGGCCCGTCTCATTGGGCACACACACAAGCATGGGAAGGGAGATGGTCACACAGAGGAGACCAAGGCACCGTCGAGCTGCTGAGATGGGGTGGACATGGGCACGACTGCGTCGCGGTGGAGAAGACCGCAGGGGAGCATGAGATGGGAGCCTGGGTGCCAGGACGAGGCGTCCCGGGGTATTTGGCCTGAAAGGGGTTATCTGGTTCCCAGTAGGGCCTGGCAGGCAAGGAACCAAACCATCAACGTAGAGTGAAGGCCACTTTGGTTTGCTGGTCACATGGACAGAGAAGGGAAGTTCTTGTGTCCCAAGTCAACAAACTCAGCCTTCTCGTTTGGAGGAAGATGGCCAAGGGCTGCAGGGAAGAGAGCCAAGGGAGAAGCCAGCATTGATTCTGGTCCGAGCCTGGCTCCCAAAGGGAATTCAGGTGCCTGGATGCACCTCCAAGTCCCCGAGGGGAACCAAGGCAAGTGAGTAGAGGAGGCAACGTGTTGCACTGACGTTTGCCCAGTGAGTTTGTACAGCGGCAGCCTCAGGAATGACCCAGTGCACACACAGCGCGCCAGGGAGGGCATCTCACTTATTCATTGTTTTAACAGCTCATTCACGAGTTGCATTCATGAATTTTTCTTTAAGAGCTACCCTGGCATCCACCCCAGACCATCCGCTTCCAAAGTCTGCTCATTACAACCTACACTTAGGAAGAGCTGAAGATGTTCCCGAGTTTCTCCGTGCAGGCGCACGCTGGAAGCGTCCGTTAAACGTGAGCAGCTCCCGGACAGCTGAGGTTGGGCTTCCTTCCTTCCCGTGACGGCAGCCCCACCGCCGGTGCCCCCCGGGCCCCCCCACACCCGCTACCGTCCTGCGGGCTCCCTGCCCCCGCGCTCGCTCCAGCCTGGCAGTGGTTACGTTCCCGGGAATGTTCCTTGGCTTTCCTTCTAGCTGAGCGGCAAAGGTCAGCGGCGGCAGGAACGGCGGGCGGGAAGTCATCGCTGGGAGAGGCACGAATCCTGCCCTGCCCAGCTCCGGTGATGCCCTCCGAGATAGGATGGGTCAGGCCGCCTTTTCTCTGGAAGACGTGAGGCTGGTACAGGAAACGCACAGTGAAACACTCCGCTTTGGTGCTAAATAGCTGCTTTCAACCCAGCCTTTGATCTTCAGAAAATTACAGGCCTGGTGATGGCTGCTGGCTCTGTTTAGCCAACGCCGGCATCGCCGCGCGCCTCCCATTTCCCCTTCAAGCTTTCGAGCTCACTTCTGAGAAGGAGACAGCTCCAACCTTCAGGGCTGGGGAGGACCCTCTGTGCACCACGGCGTGACACCAGGACGCCCTCCCTCCATGGTCCTCCTCAGAGGAGGGATGGGCAAAGGCAGATGAGCTGGAGGCACCGAGGGGCACGGGCGCTATGCTGGAGACCGCGGTGCCACCAACTCCGTTTATCCCCATCCAGCACATCTTGAATGAATTCTGTCCCAAGCAACCAGTTTGCAGGTAGTCAAGACAGATCTTATTTTCCCACCAGAAACTCGGCACCAGCACAGAAGAAAACAGGTTGCTCCAAACTTGGACAACCACCAGCAGGGCCTTTGCAAACTGCCTGGAGCGACGGAGGTTGTTTCTCAAGCCCCAGCCTGCAGTCCTGTAGTGCTCCCTCCTCCTGGCCCATCAGCCCCGGGACCTGCTCGCTGCCACGTGGAGCCGCGCGCGGGGCTCGCCGGGACGCAGCGGCAGCGCCGAGCAGAGGACATCACACGTCACCCCAAACTGGAGTATCTTTTATCGCTGCTCCACGCTGTAAATTTGTCTTCACGCGGCATAATTAACGGCATCGCCTTACACGGACAAGTTAATTTACAGGCACAAAAATAGCGGCACTAAGGTCAGCGCTGAGGAATTCGGGGAGAGGCGGCGCAGGCGTGCAAGAGCGCAGGGCCCCGAGAGCCACGACTCAGGGCCCCGCGCCATAACCCAGCGAGCTGCGTCCTCGGTCCAACCAGGGCACCTGACGTGATTGTCAGATGAGCCAGACTATTGCATCGAGAAAATCATTCCTTGGTCACCAAGGAGAAACGCAGGCTTCCCCGAAGCAAGTGTAGGGACTCTTCTAAAACATAAATAACCATAAAGTCTGTCAAGGGTTCTGCTTCTATTAAAGAAGAACTATGCAAAAGATTAAATTCTGCAGCCAACTTCACTAATAGCTGGCTGCATAACTGACATCTCTACATAAACTCGCCCCTAAATAACCAGGCTTCAGAGCTCACCAGGAGGTCTCCATCGACATGACTTTTTGGGGTGGGCAAATACAGTTTCTGAGAAAGTGGAATTTTCTGCAGGAAGCTGTTTTGGAGAGATCCAGTTCCCCTTTGGGAGAAAACAACAAAATACACAAGCTAAACAACATTCAGTTTCAGCTCAGTTTCCTTAGGAAGAAAGCCCTTCAGTTGCCTGTATGGAGTGCTTGGGCAGGCCAGAGAATCGTACACTGCAGGAATTTGAGTCCAAAACCACAGACATCCATCCCTGGACAGAGATCGTTTTATTCTGTTATATTATAACTTCTCTCTGGTGACTTCTTCAGCATTTAGAGAAAGCTTTTCCCATCCAGGAGAGAAGAAACCTCGCTAGCTACCAGCCCATGGCAGGGGCTCCTGCTCAGCACTATTAGCAAGTAGCAAATTCACTAAATGGCCCCCAGTCACCCCCAGGAGTGCCACCACCCATGGCATTTGCTGCAGGGACCCTCATCTGCTAAGTCCTGGGGCAGAGCAGGGCACCAGGCAGTTTCTGCAGGGAGGCAGTGAGGTGGCACCATCCTCGGGCTGGTTTAGTGTGACCACAGAGCCACAGGAGGGGCTGACCAGCAACAGGCCGGGACGAATTGACATCCCAGCTGTCCCTTCCACACAGCACACCCAGGGCAGCTTTCCAAGAGCAGTTGCTCACCAAGATATTGCAGAAATCCCCCAGGTCCTGTCTCTCCTGTCCTCCCGATGAGTCAAGTCCTTCTTCGGCCCCCTTGAGCTCAGCATTTCAGGAGGGTGAGACCTAAGTCTGCACCAGCGTCACACTCAGACGTGGTATTTTGAGCCCCCAGGGTCTGCAACAGGTGCTGCTGTCACGTTGCCCATAGAGCTGCCACGTCAGAGACATCACACAGGATCTCCTGATGGTGATGGACGGCTCTGAGAGGGCTTTGGGCCTCTTTGTATTCCTCAGGCATATCAATGATATATTTTATTTACCCCTCTCAGACCTAGAGGGCTGGATCTATGAAGACGAAAGCACCAGGCTTCACAGTGAGGGGGTTTCACGGTATCTGCAATAACACACGATAACGGGGCTCAGCCTGAACATCTTACTGGCAGTAGCTTGGCCCGGTTGTCATTAGCCAGTGCTGCCAGGGTGCAAATAAGACTCCTAGTCCTGGCTCATATTTTTGCAGAAACTCTCTTTTACCAGGCTGGGAGCTCTGCTCTGTCAGAGCACTGCAGCTAAATTGCCAGCAGGGAAGGGGTCCTTCCTCAAAGTGAAGACCACCAGTGAGAAATGTGTGTTGGGGTACAGGACCCCCCTCAGCGCCTGTAACTTCTTCTTTAGCTGGGAAATGGAGGGAGAGGAAGAGAACTGGAAGGTAACACCCACTTCCCCACGCTTTCAGCCTTTCTTACAGGAAAAGGAAGATTTCCCAGCAAAGTCACTTCTAGCTGGGAAAATGAAGGTTCCCCATGGCCATTTCCACAGGAAGATTCATAATTTTCTGGGAAGCATTAATACAAAAGCTGTTCGTAGAACTGTAGAATCATTACGGTTGGAAAAGACCTTCAAGATCATCTAATCCAACCGTAGGCCCGTCACCACGGGCCTGCTAAACCATGTCCCTAAGCGCCTCATTTACACGTCCCTGAGCACTGCCGGGGACGGCGACTCCACCACTTCCCTGGCAGCCTCTTCCAAGGCTTCACCACAAAATCACGATGTATTTTGAGGCTGCTCAAGTAGATCAGTGGGTAGGAGGAGGCCTGGGCTCGGGAAGCCACAGCACCCTTGGGTGACCTTGGAGAACCACTGCCGTGCTGCTTTCCCATCTGTTCGCTGGGAATAAGGAAGCGTTGTGCACAAGGTAGCTGGATTATTAATAGAGCTCCCTGGCTGGCATTTCAAAACAGCCCAAGGGACTGAGAAATGCTTTGCTTGTTTTGACTTCTATACTAAAAAATATCAGCTAGAGAGCTAAACCTCAGCTTCTCTGTATGCTATGGTTATGGTATAAAAACAGATATAGCCAAGATGAAACATTTTGACTATATGGAATGGAAATGTTTCCATAATTTCCTGTTGAGGATGTAGATGAAATTGATACACTCACACAAAATGTTTGGATTTCTGTAAATTGCCATTTTTGGCTAGATCCAAGAGCAGCAGTAGCATAGATTTGGTTTAAAAACTATCAGTGAGGGGATAGAAGGGATTTTCTCTAGTGTTGCTGTAAATTGCTCCCTAGGACCCCTGCTAAAGCCCTAGTTACAAAGGCAAACCAGCCTTACGGGGACTTACCGTGCCTTGCTACTGCACATTAAAGGGAGCAGCTAAAGCCCAAGGGCAACAGATTTCTGCTACTTTTAACGTGCAGTAGCAAGGCAACGTGAAAAGAGAGATCACACTTTCGTGAAGCGAATGAAAGAAAAAAAAATCAACATTTCTTGGCATTTAAGCCATACCTTGAAAATATATGAATGCTTTCAGGGGCAGGGTATGGACTCCAGGATCTCTTGTCTTCCTTTCCAGCCTTGTTTTTAATGGTGAAATGGATACAGCCTGGTCTCATTCCGACTTTTACAAAATCTGATATGGCTCTGCAACATCATTAAAAAGACATTTAGAAACAAACACACGTGCACAAAAACAACCAGAAATCTGTGCAAGCTCATTTTTCTTCTGGAAAGTTTTTATTTTGACAAAGGGGAGTTTATCACAGGAAAAAAAGGAAAATCATTCCCTTGGAAAGGGTTCCACCAGCTCTTGTGTCCCTTGGCTATGGGCTGGCTGCAGTCTCACGCACAGCAGCACAGCATGGGGAGGCCAGCGCTGCCCTTTAAACTCGCTGCTGTGTCACCCCTTTCGTCACCACCGTCAATCTACAGCTCTGTTCCCCGACCTGCAAGGACAACATTTGACCTAGGATGGGTGTTGGCCGCCTACAGTCAAGCTACACACGAGTTTCCTAAGTGCCTTCAGCAGACGCGGTGCCGCTTCCTCATGGAAAATCCACAGCTAGGTGGGATTCAAGGAAAACGTTTTATTCCAGGCAGAACAGGCAGCCCAAGATCATTTTTCTTCCGCAGGTCATCGCACCGATGCACTGGAGATGCTAAAATAAAATAAAAATAAAATAAAATAAAATAAAATAAAATAAAATAAAATAAAATAAAATAAAAACAAGTAAGGAGACTAATGGCTCCATTTGCTAGTATTGCAGAAGCCAAACTGGGATGGATTGCTTGTGCTTGGATGGAGCATAATTAAAAGGAATTTGTGAAACAGATACACACGGGGAAATTCCTAACAACATAAAAGGGAGGAAGGGATGGCTCATAAAAGAGTGATTCCCTCTGTTTTTCTTGGCAGCCCAGCCAAGCTCCCCAAATGCGTGGCCGTAAAAGGACTCCATGCTGAGCAGAAGACAATAACAAGCAGGTGTTATGGAAAATGACCCTTCCCTAAGCAAACAGATTTGATCTTCCTGCCCTCTCCGCGCATCCTCTGCCTGCTCCCGAAATCTGTTTCCAATGAGCAGATGCAGCCCTCACCTCGAGCCAGATGAACGCCGCGTTCGGCTGCGCCGCGTTGGCGGCGGCGCTTGCATCTCCGGGCTCGGGCTTCACCACCAGGCACCCGGCCACAGAGCTTCACCCCACGCCCAGACCTACCCATCACCTGGATATCTGGGCAGGAAGCGATGCACCAGTCAATGAAGTTCATGCCTGAGCGTACAAAAATCAGTAATTTATACCCAAAGGACAGATGAGCGGAGCAGGAATTCCCCAGCTCTAATATACACCTCCGAAGTTACAAAGATTTCAGTTTTTACATTTAGCAGGGGCGGAATCAGCCCCGAAATGAGCAGGAATATTTTCCTGCCTACTGTCAAGATAATGCACATTTAAATGTTCTGCACTTTCTCATGAGTCGCTAGGTAGTAGTTGGTTTTGAGCCTAAAAAATGAAAAGCTTGTTCTGAGCTGTGCCTGATCCTCACATCTGCTGTTTACAGTATCAACAGGAAAGATACTCCAGTGTCAAAAAATAAAGGGAGAACAAAGGGCTGTCCTGGCATTGTAGCACTATTGAGAAGTCAGTTATATTAGGCCATAGGAATGAATGAAATCTTCACAGTGCAATTCATTCCTTCTTGTTCCTGCATATTTATGTATTTAAACAAAAATATAAAAAATCAGCTTCAGTTGGGAATCCCGAAAACGGAAGCTAAAATTAGCAAGTTTGGCTGGGATTCATGCTGCTACTCGATTTTCCAATGGTTTCTCCCCAAAACCACAAATTAGCACCACACGCCTCGCAAACCCAGCCCCGTGGTGGGGATTTTCGCCGCTGCGGGGTCACTGTGGGGCAGGCCCCGGCTCCCTTCTCACGTCTCCGCTCCATCCTGACCACTTGCGAAGGACAAGGACCTTTCGCGCTTTGCTTCAAGATTTTTTCCCCTTCCCTTGCATCACGCTGGCCCATCCCAACATGCTAAATGGGATGTTTTCAGGTCCCCAACAACTTCTTATAGCTGTGACTGGCATGGGGAGCTGGGAGCGAGGGCTGCCCCTGCTCTGTTTCTCTCCGATCTGCCTGGATTACTGCAATAGCCTTTGAAGGCGGCGTTAGACAAGGTGACTAAACACGTTTTGTTGCTTCTTTCGCTGTCTGATCCTTTGCTAGGGGCAAAAATGGTGTTTGGGACCTTTTCTTTCCCCATATAGCTGTACACCTGCGTTTACATTGATGGAGGCAGCACTTGGAGCGGACAGCGCGGCGCTGCTCACCTTTCCCATTGCCTCCCACGAGACTCTGGGCCTCTGCCTGGGACAAGGGTGTTTTGTTCTCTGCGGCCCAGAAGGATATCACTTTTCTTTTGGGAAGTCCTATTGCATCCCAGGGCTTTGAAAAGATCTTTATCCAGGGATTTTCAGGTGCGCCTGCGGACCGCTGAGCTCCTTGAAAAGGCGGATGCAACCTTTGAACGGGATCAGAAGTTTGAAGCGCTGGCAGAGCTGGTTAAAATGAGCATTGTGTGATCTGTGGGTGGATTTTGCACGGAAAACAACGGATTTTTATTAAAATACAGCAAAGCTTGAAAAAGCCTTGTGTTGCTCTGGATGCTCTCGGGACTTTCTGCATCTGCCACGTTTGGTGTCAGCCCAGTGACCAGCATCTCTGGGAGCAGCAGCAAGCCCACGCCAAACGCTTCATCCCTCACGTTGCTGGGCTGGGTTTCCCTCCGCTTCCTTCTCAGCCTGGGCAGCTTATCGTTTTCCTGCAGGCCGGGGGGCACTTCTGGTGTGGATGCAACCTCTTACTTGGCAGGGGAGAGGAGAAAATAAAATTTTAAACATACATACTTTTTGCAGGTCTGTTGAAACCAAATCATTCCTGTTGAAATTCTGAGAGAGCTTATGTAGGTGCCGGCATAACTGGCCTGGTGACACTGTTCTGGTTGCTTTGCAGCCAGGAATAAGAGCTGCCAGCTCCCTTCAGCTCCACGCTGGGCAGAGACCTATAAGGATGCTGCAGCAGATCCCTGTGTGCCTCTGCACTGACTCAAAACCAGGGGCCAAACGATGGGTCTTGGCAGCTTGTGCTAGCACAGTTTGGCCTCAATCCAGCCTGAGTTCAGCTTCCTTTTGCAGGGGAAAAACCCTGTGGTTCAGCCTGACTTTTTGCTTAAACTCTAGTTCCCAGGTAGGCAGGAAACCACGTCGAATGGGCGTTAGTGCTCTCTGTTTTAACACGCACGTACATGGGTAAATGCCCAGAGCAAGAGCGTGGGCTTCCCCTCCCAGCAGGGCACGTAGCCCCTCGAGCCTCGGGTGCCCGAAACCTGTCAGCCTTTACCTCACGCTCTTGCTTAGGTGGCACTGGAGTCAGATGCAAGCACGCACCTAAGCAACGAGCTACAAATACTGAATTACAAAAATTGAATTACCAATATGTATGTATTTATATGGCAAGGCACTGCTCAAGAGCTCAAGATTGCTCCAGGTCCTGCCAGTGCTGGGGGTTTAGGTGTTGACAGAGGCTAAGTGGATCGAAAAGGACCCATTGGGCCCTTGAATCTCAAAGGAAGCAATGAGAGCACCCATAAATTAGAGTGGTAAAGATTGAATGGAAACAAAAATGTTGATTGTTGTCAGCTTGGCAAAAGCAACTAAATGCAATGATTTTTTCCCCTTCTTCCTAAAAACACCAACTCTTTGACATTCTGAACTTGCTTTTATCCAAAACCAGTAGGAGCTTTTGACAGGTTTAAAGCAATGAGGTCGTTTTGCTATGAGTAATCTCAGAAAAACCCAGAAAACACCGTTCAAATAAGTCCAAGGGCCACAGCCAACCTCCACACAAAGTTGAAGCAAATCCCTCAGAATTATTCTCTTTGGCTCCAAAAAATCTTGGATATGAGGAAATTTTGCATTTGGGGGAAAAAAAAGCTGAATTATTAGCCCAAGGCAAGTGGTTAACGAGCACTAAATATACATGTCAGTGAGGCTACACAAACTGCAAGTGGCACTTTCCTTCCAGGAGATTATATAGGGCGGGAAGAGACATAAACGAAATCCATCAATAGACCCGTGGGGAGGGATCAGCGGACGGGAGCGCCAGCACACCGGCCTCCCGCTCCCATCTGCTTTTCCCATTTCTGCCTCCCTCTCCCTCCCCCAGAGCCTCTACGAAGTTTCCCTTAAAAATAAAGGACAAACCTGGTGAGGCCATGAGGAGCAGAGAGAAAAACCTCTCACGCCGCCAGCATCTGCAGGCTGGGCCAAGGAGGGGACCTGGGCTTCGCTTGGAGACCTTCAACACTGTCCTGCTGTTTATCCAGCCCTGCCAAGGGGCTTCTTGGCTCCTTTCGTGCCCTGGGCTAACGGGGCTAGGGCTCGCCGTAGCCCACGCCGGGCGATTTATCGCAGCTTACGGGGCCCTGCATCACAGCCTGCTCCGAGAGCCGCGCGGGGCAAAGGGACCTCGGGCCGTGTTTGTTTACACAGCCATAAATCGGGCTGCAAGAGCAGCACGTGCGAGCGCTGAGTCAACGCGGGGCGGCAGCAAGATAAATGATGTCGGAGGTGGAGGGGAGCTGGCGGGGCGGCTGGGCCGGGGCTGCCACCCGGGAGCCTTCCCACGGGACGTCAAACCCACGGCAAGGGCCTGGCAGAGAGCGGGACCGTGAGGCCGGTTTGAGCCGCCACCTTCACCCATTGCTGTTTCAAAGAGACCTTGGCTTTGGTGTCAGCTGATGGAGGTGGTGGAGATCACCGTGTCCGGGAGGGACCGCCAGGCTGGACAGGTTGTCTTCTCCAGACAGGAACGGGCTTCTTTTATTACCTTCCAGCTCTTGAAAAGCTTGTTCAGGGGATGAGAGATTTTTCACACTGGCCACACCTTGTGAAAGGGGCCAGGACCTAAAAGGCTGCAAGCAAAGTTTATACACAGAAAGCTACGGCAATCTGCCTTCTCCTGCAGCATGTGCTTGGTCGTACACGCCTTGCTGCTTCCCTCTCCAGTTAAGGCAGCGGGTGAAACACGGCATCTCAAATCGCCCCAGATTTCAAGGCCACCGTCGGGGCCGCTCACCACCAGCCCCGTGTTTCACAGAGGCCCCAGGAGGGCGGCCGTGCGGGAGAGGGTCACACTGGTGCGTCGTCACCCGCCAGCACCAGCACGCGGCTCCGCGAGCTTGGTGAGCTCTGCCAACACGTCATCGTGCCGGAAGGAAAAGCCTCCAGAGAAACGTTTCCTGCCCTAGCACAGAGAGACACGCCAAAGCACAAAGCCGTAACTCCTGGGAAACAGGATCAAAAAGCCCATCCTACGCCTTGGAGGTTTTGGAAAGAGAGGATCCAACCCTTACATCCAACAACAGGGGCTCCCAGGCTCCAGCAGGGACTCCTGCTCGCTTGAAGAGGCAGGCAGGTCTGGGAGCCTCCTGGGGAGGGCTGCTCTTCCCTCTTCACGCAGGCGGAGGTGGGCAGAAAGCATCAGTCACGCTCGGTAGCCAAAAGCACAGGAGACATCCTGGAAACGCGAGAAGAAGGCACCCGGCGGGGGAAGAACCGCAAAACACCTCTGAGTTCCTCTCCCCAGCTTTGCTGTCCTTTGCACGGCAGATCTCTATCTCTTCTCTGGGAAATCTTATTCACATCGTGAGTTACAGGGCAAGAAACATGATGAAACCCAACTTCACGCGACAGCCACATGTTCCCTCTTTTCCCCTTTAAATGGGATTTTGACATCATTAGTTTTCCTACTGGAAGGAGGGAAACCTTTACCAGAGAAGCCAGATGTGCTTCGGGTTTAAAAACACCAGCTTGGGTGCTGAACTTGTAATTTATGGCAGGCACTTCACCCATTAAATTAGTACATGTTTTCCTACTATCCCTTCCAGATTCGGGACCACTGGTGCTAGACTCTGTGCAAGAACATGCAAATTCCCCGGGGGTGAGGGGTGTGGAGAGGAGTCACCCCAAGAATGAAGGGAAATAAAAGGGTGAGAGGAGGAAAATACTATCCCAGTTTGGAGCTGGGGAGCTTAGTGCAAGGTGTGATTTACGAATGAGCTTCAGTTCGTGAATCGCTACTTACCTCTTTAGTGAGCACCATGTGCACCCCTTTCCTTTTGCCTGGGTGGCCCACATACTCCAAAGGGGACAAGGCTGAAGCGTTTCTGAAAGGTCACTGGTCCTGACAGCCTTCGGGTGCTCCACAGTCACTGAATTGACTTGGAGCTACCTGCAGACTTGAAGCACTTGAAGTTTTCGAGTGACCTGCCCGGGGTCGCAGGAGAGTCTGGGGCAGACATGGGGACAGGAGGGGGGTTTCCCCCGGCTGCTGTGAGCTATGAGGATGTCCTCCCTGCCACCTCCTATCTTTGAGCAGCAAATTAAAGCCAGAGGCAAGTCGGGACCCTCCGGACAGATGGCGAAACATCAAAGCAAGCCAGCCTGAAACACGAACCAAGTAGAGAGATTTCCCAGTAGAAACAAAAAAAAATATGTGGACAGGTGAGAAAGCAGCTGGCAAGGTGCTTGAGGCGGCTTTGCCTGCAGCCTTTGAAACTGCTCAGGTTTAAAACAAGCAAACATGCAAGATATTCACCTGGTTGGCTTGGAAATAGCCAGCCAGGCAGAGGACATGACCAAGCACAGACTCCCCTTCTGGGGAGGGAAGAGAACTTCCAACACTAACATGTGGGTTCCCCGTGCTGGTGTTGTGGCTTGCTACAGCAATTTTTCCATGTTTTTCAGGTCTGTGGTCTGCAAAGAAGCTTGGACCGCAACGCTGATCTGAACCCAGCTCTCCTGACGTCCCTCAAGGCAGCCCCAATCTTGTTCTGGGCCACCCAGCTCTGTGCTGGGCCACCCAGCCTAGCAAAACCACACTTAACAGCAGCTCTGTGGTCACCAGGACCACCGACAAGCTTCCTGAAGTCTCCACAGGCTCACATCTTGCTCAGGTAGTTGGGCTCCTGTCCTACTAAGTGCTCACCAAGCCAACACAACCACTAATGAACAATTTGTCGTTCAGTAATAAAACGCCACCAAGCCTCAGATGGCAACCAGCCTGTGAGCCTCTCCCTCCCTCCCAAATAACATGGCTGCAGCACCCAACGCAAAGCAGGCATGGGAGGCGTTGGAGACAAGGGAAGAAACATGCAGACATTTCATCTTCAGAGACACCAATCTCCTCTGTACAGTTAACTTGGACCCTGAACCATTTCAGTGAAGGCTGCCAGGGCTGTTCTCCTGGAAGGAGCGGCCCAGGTTTCAAGTGAGGGTTGGAATCCATTTCATTGGCAGACTGGGCTTTCTCCTTCTGGTTTCTGTCTTGCTGTATAACAACACAGCTCAAAAGAAAAGGAGCTCAAGGGCAGACCGTGACAAACTGAGCCTCCTCTGTCTTCCTTCCAAATACTCCAGAGATATTACTTCATTCTCATTCATGATATAGAAATAATATTTATCTCAGCTGCTGCCAATATACAGGGTCTGCAGCATATACGTAGATATATCTGTCTCGCATATGGATTCCTGGAATGACGGAGATGAGTTCAAACGCAGTCCTGTAACATGAGTCCAGCAGGATCTGCTGGCCACCACCCAAGGTAAATGGCCAGGAGAGTCCATACGCGGGGCGAAGACGGTGGTCAGCCACTGATGTAGCTCTGCTCACACCACGCCTGCCAAAGCAAACTGTCCGCTTTGACCCTGCCCGAGATTCCCAGCGCAGCCCTCCTTGAACAAGCCACGGCGGATCTGGAACACAAATAAAGGCTATGAGATGGGAAAGCACTATGAAACTGTGCTCCGTGCAGAAAGTTCCACAGCTCTTCCCCACACTAGCTCCAAGGGAAGAAGCATGCCCCAGTTCACCTGGGACTCCGCTTCTCCCAGACCTCTTTCCCAAGGACCAAAAACACAACATACTGCACCTACAGTCTCCTAATTTCTTCCACATACACATAGGCAGCTTTGTAAGATCACAGTCCTCTTACCATTACTCCTTCATCCTATTTCCCTTAATTCCCTGAGGCAAACACAATCTTGGTGTGAAAATAAGTTCTTCCTAGACAGACCAAAGGTAAATGCAGGTACAGCCTGAGACTTCCCAGATTTTCTCATTTCCCCCTAGGATCATAGGGCCTTCCCTTTACTAGTAATACATTTTACTCGCATAGCCTACAAAGGGCTTTTAATCTTGCAGAAATTTAGGCCTAAGAAACCTCCTTGACATAAGGGAATTCCATTACAGGCAGTTGATATATTGAAGCTATCTTATTACCCCGAGTGGTTATTCTGACCTTGTTTGTGGCCAAAAAAGAGAGAAACGAATGATGTGATAAATCCAGTTAGTGTTTGGATTGTTTGCTAGATTAGTAACCTACTGTGGCCATTTTACTGTACACGCGCCGAGAGTTTTGATTAAGTGATTTGTGCAGCCAGTAATGTTCTTCCACCAACGTAATAATTAACGCGGTTAAGAGGCACTTGGAAAATGCATGGGGAAAGACAGTAAAACGCAGCGTAAATGTTTACGAAGGTGATAGTTCTGCATTGCCCACAGGCTCTGCTTGTGAATACCACACTGCGCCCGGCCTTGGGAAGGGTAACAAGGCTGTGAGGGTGCTTTGATTTTAGCCATAAATAACGTTCACTCCAGCTCTTGGGTTTTGCGCAGGCGATCAGTCACTTTTGCTAACAATGTTAGCATGATTTGTCAGAAATAAATCTAGCAAACGTTTCTAGTGCTCATTAATCTTTGCTTTCTTGCTGACTGAAACCACCCAAGGACCCACCAAACAGCAAGACCAAGGGACACGTCGGCTTGTTCCACACACATATGCTAAAAGATAATGGTTAAAATATATCCCTTGAGGGCCCTTAGATGTTGGCTAGTGGGAGAGCTTGCAACCATTTGGGAATATCTCTCTCTCTCCAAAGCAACAACAACAACAAACCCAACACACCTTAGTAGGCATCAGTCACTGTTTGAGAAGCACAGAGGTGAACCCAGACAACAATAGGAACACTTCATTGCACACTTCATTTTCTCAAAAAGCAGTTTCTCCAACCACCTCCTCTGCAGATCTCAAAGGTGCTTTTTATTTCTCCTGTCCAAGCCTTTGAGTAGTTTCAGCCAAGCTGGGTTACTATGTCAATGGGATTTATCACACACCAGTATGAGGCCTACAATGTTTTACAGTTGATAAACACAAAGTGGTGAATCAAAGCCAAAATAGCAAGAGTAGATTTACAAAGCAAAAAGAGCAAGAGTGGATTTAAGAGAACTAAACAAGATACTCTCATAAAGAGAAAAAAAAATTACATCACAGCTGGTAATTTTTTAATTTAAAAAAATTGTGAAAGGAAAGGAACACAGAAGATGGAGCTTAGCATAAATCCACACTAATTCCTCAAAGTAACTCAACTCCCAAAACCCGTGAATTAGGTATAAAGCAAAATAATGGATCACATATATATTTTTCTTACTGAACAGCTGTAGCTTAATTTGACTTACCCTCTCCTTCGTGATGATTCTATTGGGTTTTATCAAAGGTTTGAAAAGAACGATATCTTCAAGATGAGAAATGCTACACAAAGTGCAAAACTGTCTTTTTCCAAGAAATGAGAGGTGCTTCTCAGTTTTGACGTAGAAATTTTATATTGTGGACTGTCAGTGCATCTCAGTACTGTTCTCATCAGAGTTTTCTGCTGAAATATTACATTCTGTGAAGCTACCTTGCTTTTGGAGAGCATTGTGCGCCAAAGCAGTTTTGCACAAACTTACATAATTCAGATTAATACAGTGAAAAATAACTCATTTTTTTATCAATGACTGATTTTTTCCTCATAAAGAAAACCCATTTGCAAGAAAATTTGAAATTTGATCACCTATTTTGATACCAAGGGGAAAATTTTCTTTCAAATTACTTTTGAAATTATGAAATTTCTCAAAAAGGGAACATCTGGTTCCCACATGCCTCTCATTTTTACTGTGCTGAAGCCCTCAATATGGTGTCTCTTCACATCACACAAGATTAATTCAAGTTGGCGTGGATGGGAACAGCCCATGAAGGCTACGAGCTAGATGGGAGAAAAAGCAAAGAGGCAACTAAAGGAGTATATTGTTGGCAGAGCTGGTGGATTCCATAAGGAGGTCAGTGTTAGGTTTAATATTTTTTTACATCTTTATTAATGACATGAAAATGCAACCTGATATGGCAGTAAAACAAGGAAAGAAAGAGAAAAAAAAAAACAGTGCAGCTGATAGCACAAAAATAATAGTTTCATGGGTTGCTGGTTAGACGGCACCTGAAATAGCATGTTTCTTTCTGGGCACCCAACACTGTAATTTGGAGGGAGTTCATAGAAGAGCAACAGAGATGATGGAGATGGAGGTGTTGAACTTGGCTCAAGGCAAAATTGGACAGGGTAACAGGCTATGAGCACTTAAAGAAAATAAACGCCCAGCAAGAAATCCTGACCTTGTTGAAGTTGATGTCGAGACTTTCATTGACTTCAGTGGAGCCAGGATTTCACAACGAGGAGGAACGGGGATTACTCAGTGGTGAAAAAGGCTACATGCAGGAGCTATGGGATAGGAACAAAGAAGAAGAAGAAGAAAAAAAAGTTAGTTATCAAGGGAAAACAAGGCAAGAGATTTCAGTTCTGTTGAAAGGCAGAAAAAATTGCCAGCTAGCAGATGCAGAAAGAGCCAAGTGCAGTTTTGTAACCCTTTAATTAAAACAAGGTTAAATAAAACTAGTGTTACATATTCTGTTCTGAGGAGGAAGGAAAATTGGATGCTAACGAAAGCAACGCTACACCCCCTGCAGCCAAACTCCCAACTGTGGCAAAGAGACAGCATCTCTCCAGCCCCAGCGCAGATGGTTTTATATGGGAAAAGTAAATAAGACATTACCATCTGGTTAATAAAACGTGCATATAAGCTAGATTGGACTACACGTTCCCAGATGTAAACATTTAAAAATACATTTTTTAAAAACTTTTAAAGGTTTTCCTCCAAAATGCCCACGGAGGAAGAATACTCATCGACATCAAAGGCAATGAACAGAACCACAAAATGCCTCATCTGTCTGCCCTACAAATTAGAAATTTACAATAAAATTCACTGCTATCTATGCAGAAATATAATCAGACTTTATTGCCAGAGCATACAGTACACTGCTTGAAATCTGATGAAATCAAAAGGCTTTTGGAGAAGATGGCTTCTGAAATGTATAGCATATGTAAAAAAATAAGGCACGAGGCAAGCTATTTTCAGCAAATGGTAAATCTGTTGAAAAAAATTCCACTTGAGAAGCAGAATTTATTCATGCTTTTGAGCCGAAATTGTCAACCCATTCCGTCTGGTAAAAATGAAACACATTATGGTAATTATGGTAACACTATATTTTCAAGAGAACTTTTCCTTTCCAAATTGACATACTATTAGAAAAAAAACCCCAAAACTATTGAATAATCTTAACATCAGAAGAGTGTGGCTTATTCTAGGTTACACAGAAAGCTCCGAGTGACTTGAAACATTTTCATCTGTCTCCTTTCTTGACAAGGAAAGCAAAATACTTCCAGTTTTACGTGTCACCTACACAGATAGGCCAATTTACCCATAGCGCCAGTGAACGACACCTTCAGTTCTGCTGGCACCACCATGTCCCTGGGCTGGTGTCGTTCCTGGATCGTTCTGCATTTTACCATTCTCCCTTGCGAAGCAGTTTTACTCATGATAGACATTACAATAAATGACAGAGGTGAAAGACAGAAAACAGTTTAGATCAACCAAAGCGGCATGACCCAACACACTCCAAAATCAGAGGAAAGACTCAAAAATGACTGCAGGGAGGTCAGGCTAAGCCTGAGGCAACCAAACAGAAATGGTGCATGAGGAGTGTCCTGGATTTTCAGGCCCGCAGGGATCATCTTGCTTGACCTTCAGCCTAGCATACCATGTACATCCACCCTGTCGTCCAAACCAGCTTGTGGTTGAACCTCACAAAGGTATTGCCTGAACAGCAGGGAATGACAGAGAAGCAGAGCCTGAGACTGCCCACGCCAGTGCATGAGCTATTAGAGCATGCTGCCAAATCTTATCTTTCCAAAGGGGCTGAGTTAGCAGGAGAGTTGCCAGAATGCAGGAAAAAAAAGGAAGATAGCATCATGCAAAGTCTCCGTGTGCACGCTAAGAGGAAATATACTTCAGCAACAGTATAGAGAACCTGCCAAATTCACATGAGATAAACAACTAGAATTACTCTCCTGTATGTGTGTTTTGGAAGGAACTTATTTTGCCTACCAACAGGGCCTACTTGAAAGGCTCTTCCTGTCCTACTCAAGCTTTGCATGCCTGAGGTTTTTAATCACCTTTCCAACCATCATGAGTGGTAAAGCTGTGTGAAAACTGCTCGTCTCACCTGGGCATGTCAGAAGAGCTTCACTGAAAACAAAGTGGCAATAACTTGTCCATCCAACTGGGGAAAGCGAGAGGAAGGCAAGAGGTTTCACCAAGGGACTACAAAAAAGGTCTCTAGCAGGATCATGGTTCAAATCAAACTTTTAATCCACAGACCAGGCTACTTGGACATGTAAGTTTTCTCACTGAGATGTCAGGATAGAACAAAATTAGATGCTATTGTAGACTTTGGCAGAAAAGTCAAGGGAATCAATGCTGAGTATTTATCTTATTTGCAATCATCCTCAAGTTTCATTTTCTTATGCAATTTTAAACCTAAGAGTAGCACTCTGGCATCAATCTACTACTATTAAGTACAAGCTATTCATGTATGAGAGCAAGGTTCTTGGGCCATTTTGGCCAAGTCTTTGTCAACGTTGCCATAGGTCTCCAAGGTCTGCATGGAAAGAGCTCCCATCAATCCTTTGTATCCACATGCTGGAACTGGCATTTTAATTCACTCCTTCCAATAAAGTCTCCATCAGAACTTCAAGAGGACATCTCTAAATAACCTGACGATAATACCCTCCCACTTGGGCGCACAGTTAGTTGCAAAAAGCATGGAAAAAAGTTGGAAGAAACCAATAATATATTGGTTGCCTTGAAGAGCCCAGCTCAAGTCCACCACACATAGGCTCTGGCTAGGACCTTGAAGAAACACTGCAGTATCACTGGCTCTCCTTGGAACAGGTGAAACATTATTGACAGCTTTCTGCTGTACATTTTAAAGCTAAATTACAGGAAAAAAAATAAAGCCTTATTCTTGCAACCTGTGTGGGTTTGCCTTCCTGGTAGGGCGAGTGAAACTTTTTCAAGACAAACCCGCTCTTGGAGCCATTGTACATTTGCAGAAAGATTTTATCTTTTGGTTTCAATTTTATAGTGACTCCATTTGTTTAAGAGGAAGCTGAAAACATTTGCTGACATGAATCAAACTTATTTTGTGCCATTCTAAATACCACAAATATTCCACTTCAGGCACTCTTTGAAATGGTTTCCTTTTCCTGAAAACTTTTTAAGCTTACGTCAAGTTTCCTCAATTAAAAGCAAAGGTGCTTCTTATCAGCTGCCTGGCATGGCACGATGTTCACACGACAGAGCAGGAGGGATATTGCTCATTTGATGCAAATCCTCCAAACGGACCCTGGAGGGGAGGCTTGGAGCTGGGGGACTGGCAGTCACGGGGCACTTTTTGCCCTGTTCGGTGACAAGGACACATGCATATGATATCTTCCCTTCTCCCCACAGAAAGTTGCCTATTTTCCTCTCTAGGTTTTCTTTTCTCCATGCCAAGCTGAAGAACAGTAACATAAGAAGCAGGGCTGGATGGGCTCCTCTTTTCAATAATTCAAAGAAATCAAACAGTTTTAAGGAGGTGGGTTGCATTCCCCTCTCTCTAAGTAGTTCCTAAACCCAATTCCTCTCATCCCCATTCCTCTTTTTCTAGCTTCTTATTCCTTCATCGAATTATCTCCATGTTCCTGCTGGCAGGGTGGGAGCAGAAAGTCCTGAAGCAGGCAGTGATTCATGGAAATGCTCGAACACATAGGAAAAGAAATCCAGGAGAGGCAAGGAAACAGAAAACAGAGTGAAACCAGGAAAGATACCTCTTTTCTTGACTACCAAAACTCTGAGCTGGTGAAGGAGAACGATATATACACACAAAGGGAGAGGAACTGGGTGGCTGCCTCCAACTTCGGAGCAAAGGGAGGGTTTGTGGGGCATCCCGTGGTGAAGGGTAACAAAATGAGCTTCACCCTCCTGGTGAAGGGGTTTCAGCCCCATAGCTGGCCATGCTATGTTTGGTGCTGACCAAGAGACTGCAAAACGCTTGAACAGAAGCGACAAAGGCTTTCGGTGACACAGCCTGTGTTTTAAATGGCCTGGTGTGGGGCTAAGAGTAAAGACTACAGGGCTTCTGCTGAATTTATGGGAGTAATACCCCAGGTGCAGACAAGCTGCAACGGAAACGGGGTGAATCTGAGAAAACACTTAAGAGGGGAAATGGATGGCTCTTTCGTTCATTAGGGAAGGACCAGGGGGCTTTATGGCGAAATTGGTAGTTAATATGGAAAACAGTTAAAGCCCAGCCGCCCGCCACTCCTGGAAATCGGTGCAGCACAAGGATCCTCAGTAGCCACATGAGTTTCATATGGGGCCTGTGCACCGCCTCAATTTCCTGGAGGAGATCAAACCAGCCCCCAAGTGTTATTTTAACACAGTTTCTTGCGCCTAAATATTTATTATACGCTTTCTTCAAATATGTCTTTAAAAATAATAAAATAAAATAACCTTCCAAACCCCACTACCTCTTATTGCATCTTGAGCAAAATATTTTCTTAACCTTCCCTATCTTGAACCCGAGGGGCTTTTGCTAGCTGAGCAAACCACTCTCCTCTCCCTGCCCCAGCTCCTGTTCTCCAGTAGGGCAACAGGCTGCTTTCTTAGTGGTTAATACAGCTACACAGCACTGTAGGAATGTCCAAACTTGAATGCAGAAGGAGGTAGAGGGAATAAAAGAGGCTCTGCAACTTCATAGAGCTATCGCAGCACTTGGTTTTCACCCACCAGTGTCAACAGAAGCAAGGGAAAGTTCATTGAGCAAAACGGGCTATAGAGGAGCAGCATATTTGGCTTCCAAGGCTTGGGAGATGGAGCAGGATGGAGAAGCTGTTCTGCATGTCCCAAGCACAAGAGGCCTCTGTCTGCAGTTATGAGCCAATGCTGCGTTGGGAACAAGCTGGACATCATGACAGAAAAAAACTCTTTTAGTATAAGGGAGAGTAGTGGGTGAGGAGAGGCCTCCAGAGCTTTGGGAAGCTTACCTAGGTCTAGGTATGGCAGGGTCTAGGTATGACCCTAGAAAAGAACACAACTCCTCTCGAGTATAAGGGAGAGTAGTGGGTGAGGAGCGGCCTCCAGAGCTTTGGGAAGCTTACAGGACCTAGTGATAGGTATGACCCTAGAAAAGAACACAGCTCCTCTCAGGGATGGAGGACAAAAGATGCCCAGATCAAGACAGAGGGGACCAGTGGCTGGAGGTGGGCAGGACCTCACCCCTACAGATAGATCAGGGTCTCCATGCCACCAGGGGAGGGTGGTTTGCCTCATGGATGTGCTCCTGGTGGACAAAACCCCCACACCAAGCAGCCCCAGAGCCATCCAAAATGCCTCTGCTCTGGGGCGTCTCTTTCCAGCTGTGAAGAGCTTCCCCCGGCCACATCTGGGGACCCTCCTGAGCGAAGCCTAAATAACTGGGGTAGGAATTAAGCAGAGAAGCCCAGCTGGAGCTTGGCTTGGGGTCGCTGGCATGAGCTTCATCCACGCCATTGCCTGGATGGGTCCAGCTCCAGGGGCGGATTTCTAAGCCGACAGCTCTGGCGCCCCGGCCGTGGCTCCCAGCACCTTATCACTCACAGTTTAGATACGCTGTCTCACTCACAGGCACACAAAACAGAGGCCCTGCGAGACAAGATCAAGCCTAAAAACATGGATCATGACATGTCCTCTAACAACACTTCCTTTTGTGCCATATTGTTCCTTGTTCAAGGCCCTTCTGACAGTCTGCACCAGCTTTTGACAACTGATCATCATGGTTACACTGCAGCCTCCTCCTCTTATCTCCCTGTTAGCCGCTGCCAGCAAACTCTTTTTGTATCCTTAGATTTAGGCTAATGAATAAAGTTAAATGTAGGCACATTCATTTTAAGGGTCAAGGGTGTAGGCCACAGTCTTGGCCCTCCATACTCAGGATGACCCTTGACATCCAAACCTTTGCTTTACAGTCAGCTTCAACCACCCTGACCAGGCTCCACCAAGAGCCCACCCGAGTTATCACACCAAGCTCATTTCCCTGGAACTAAGACACGTCCCACCACCTTAGCGGGTGCAAAAGAGGGTCCTTCTAGGAAGCTGCCTATGGATGGTCTCTCTACTTCCAGAGGCTGCTTTCACTTCCTCTTCAGTTTCCAGAAGAAGAAAGAGAAGAGCAGAAGGGAGAGCAAATATGAAATGTGAAGCTGCCTGAGGCCCCAGCACGCGGCTGAAGTCAGTACCACCCACTGAAGGAGAGGCTTGGCGAGGTGAGAGGGAAGCTGGGAGCCTGTCACACATGGGAGTTCCTTAGAGCATTCCCTGAGTTGAGCTTCTCATCTACAGGTCAGATGATTAGCACAGACCGAGCTGCCCTGCACAACCCCGCTGTGGAGGCGCTGGCTCCTCTCCACTGCAGAAACCCAAGCAGGGATCTTCTCCCTTTCTCTCCTGTGTGGTTCCTGTCCTTAGCCTGGTTTGCCTGGTTCAGTAAACACCTTCTTCCCAAACTGGCCCTAAGATCATCCAGGGCAGCTGAGCCACATCCTGCAGCCAGCAGGACTTGACATTTGGAACTGAACCAGCCCCATAAGCCATCCTGTAAGTTGGGATAGCATAACCCATTTTATGTCCGTCGTATTTGGCCCCTTTTTTTCCTAAAGTCGTCTGGTTAGCAAATCCCAAGATAGAGCTGTCAGTCTGCTCCCAGCCATCTCTGCCACATCACATAAATGGGGACAGAGGCATTTTGAAGTATTCCTGGGGTATGGGCGACCTACTTTCAGGGCTGCCGTAGTGTTCGTTATGAATTCCTAATGATCTCACTGTCCCACTAAATGGAGGTTGCCACCTGTCCCGAAGACTTGAGCTCAAGCTGGGATTAGCATTTCTGCTGACCCACTTCTCCCTTTTGTAGGGCACAACCCAACGATCAACAGGTTTCCCGCGCTATCCCAAGCTGATCTTGCACTGGAGTTAATAGATGCCACGAACCACTTTGTTCATTTGCAAACGCACCGGGGCTGATGAGGAAGGGGCGCTGAGCGACCCGTTGCAGCCAGGATGCTGCTGGGGCTGGGCATTTCAGAAAATCCTGCTGATTTTGACATAAGATTCCTCATGTCTCGATCCCATTAGGCAAAGAGTTCAAACACTATGAATAATTTACCACTGCAAAAACACAAAGGGAATTGCTGAGGTTGCATTTAGGGCAAATGAAACGCTTCCAATTTAAAAAAGAGCCTAAAAGAGATGATCAAGGGCCCGAAGGCTGCCTGCCTTTCTGCTCTGGCTAACCAGCAAAGGGAAGCTGTTTTGCCACATGCAAGAACAAAACCTGACCCTGCAAACACCCCATCCCAGCCTAGGCCAGGTCTAGGAGAGCACTGAGGATGGTGCCACTCGCCGGAGCGGGCTCTTCCAGCACCTTCCCCAGCGGGGAGCCAGGGCTGGCAGCCCATCGTGGGCAACCCCTGCTCGGCCACTCGGCTCTCCCGAGGACACATCCCGGCGGCCCCGGGGATGGCAGCTCGGAAGCACAGGCTGTACAGCGCGAGGAATAAAACAAATAGAGAGGAATAAATTCCCATGGACAGGCTCCGCGAACGCGCCACAGCCAAATGACCTCAAGTGCCCCGCTTTCTTCTCTTGCCGGAGGAAGGCAGAAGTACAGCTGCATTTTTCATAAATAGGAACACCCTAGCTTGATGTTTTTTAAAGCTGTCTAGACAGCGGAGCAAGACCTTATTTCAAGGCACATAATCACTTTCCCATTTTTCTTTGCAGCAGAGGACATTTTCCAAGATTAGATAGAAGCTGGTGGAGCAACATGTTATTAACCTTGGGTGTGCCTCCTGCTTTAGGCGCTCCTTGTCCGAGCTGGAGGTGCCTTGCTGTCTGATCACGTCTCCCCTCCATTCAGGCCTTGCCCCTCGACAGAAAAGCTTCTTCTTTCATTAGCTGGCAAAGGTTAGATAAAATTAGGCACGGGTTGCCGACAACTTGGAGCACAGAGGGTGGCCTGCAAGAATGCTGCCTGTCCCCAACAAAAGGCACATGGGGGTCTGTGCTTTCCAGCATGGCACTGGCGGCTCCACCTTGAAAGAGCTCAACTTCTTCCAGAAAAAAAATAAAGAGACTTTGTGCTGATGCTCACAAAGCAAGCAGGCCACTGGGAGAGGGTGCTGGAAGCGGCTCAAGGTGAGCGGATGCACAGGGCACAGCATGGTGTGCAATGAGCATCCTGTCCCCGGCACGGTCCCCGGCTCCGAGCAGGCTGCTGTGCCGTGACCTATCGCTCTGCTTATCCGAAGAGAACAGCATCCAACCCGGCTTGTCACCTCGGATTAAGCCAGCAAAAAGCTGAAGACAAATGGACCATCGCAAGCGAGCCCGGCGCTCTGCAGAGCTACAAGAGGAGTCTCACTTGCCTGCAAGGGGCCAGCTGAGCCAGAAGAGTATCCGCACCTCCATCCACTGCCCTGCCCCTACAGCGAGGGCCCTGCTCCCCACACATTTCCCAAGCTGAATTTTTTCCATTTTCTTTCCCACCCCCGATCTCAGCAAAAACAACAGAAAACGTGGCCAACAGCAGCCCTCTGAAGTAGAGCCCTCCCAGCTCAGGCTTGCCGCGGCCCCGAGTAGCTGTTAAGGTAATCAGCCACGCACGGCAGCAAGCAGAGCAGGGCCCTCCCTTTTTGCTTGCTCAGCACCTTGCTTTAGAGGATGCAAACGCTGACTTTGGGGACAATTTCTGCTCTATCTCATCCGGTACTTTGGTGCTCCCTGAAGAAGGCAGTTAAAACCATCCATGGGAACCGCCTTTCCTTGCACGAACCTTCTCCTGCTCAACATGAGCTTCCCAATATTAATGCTTTACTTCAGCATTTACATATCAAGTGCTTTAATGAGTTGTTTTCACTCTCATTCTCTCGACAATGAATAAGCTTAAAAGTAACGGCCTCGTAATTAATTAAACTTTAACTACAATAATTTGTCATTTTATTATTTGCAATTATTACCTTAAAGGTAATAAAAGTTGCAGGATATCACAACTGAATACAAATCCCTAATCAGAAGTAATCAGCTCCCCTCATAACCTTGAGCAAGGGTGATTTTATTAATGCATCTCCCTAGAGCCCGAGTTCCTGCCTTGGCCACAGCTGCTGCAGTGGTAGAGACTGCTGTAACCTCAGCCTGGGCCCGGGGCCACCCAGCTCCTCTACATTCCCCTGCTTAAGGGCGCTTTGATTTACCAACATAGTTATCCTCCATAATCCTTATTTATTCGCTATAGTTTCTTCCAGCTCCTACGGATAAGTTTTCCATCTGTATCAAGTTTACAGATCTGCAATATAATATTAGAAGATGATGTCGAGATCTAAATGCAACTCAAAATGGCTTTGTGAGATATGAAAAGGCATTCCCCAGTCACCCAAGTACGGCACCTCTGATTTGGTGACATTCAGGGAAGAAGTTCCTTTGCTCTGAAATATAAAGTGGAAAAGGGTAAGGGTTAAGTTTTATCTATGTCTGCTGCTGCTGCTGCTGTCCCCATGACTATTTCCAGGACCCTTGATATCCATGTTCACATGCAGCTAAATCTCCCTACTTGAAAGAACAAGATACGCATTTCCTTGTCCCTGCATCTCGATAGGCTCCCATCAGACTCGCGTCTCTGTGGCATATTTCCTTTGGCTTGGCCCTACATCTTAAAAAAACATGTTTTAGAAGAGTTTTCCACAAGCTAGTCTCAAGACATCTTCAAAAGGCATGAGAATGGCATCCACGGCAGCAATTAGGTTGCAATTAAGCAGAGACTTTCCAAGGGAATGCCCTCGAGGGACTATTTCTGCAATGTAGGAGGGGTCTTCAGGTTGCCTTGTTCCATCGTGCTACATTTATCCTTTCTCATCATCCTTGGCCAACCCCCTTCCACAGAAGCTATCGGTCAGTTTTGCTCTTTGAAGTTCCTGAAGTTAATTGGTCGTGAAGGAATAACTCCATTTTTAGCCTCATTTCCCAGGGAAACTCTGTGCATGTCTGTGGGTGCTTCTTTCCAACATGTCCCACCCGTCTGCACTGATCCTCTTGCAGAGGAGCTGGGACCACCATGTACTACTGTTTTTTCATTTGACTTCCTTGCTCTGGCTGGCAGAGCCCCAAAACCCCCGGCCTGGGTTGGGGACCCCCATCTGGCCAAGCACGACCCCGTGGGCAGCGTGAGCCCTCTCCTTGCTCCCCTGCTGCATGGGGAGGCTTGAGCCGAGACCTACCACCTATCCCAAGTCAAGCTGCAGACTAAAAGGCAGTTTTATTCATTAAATGGAGGCTGGAGAATCCCACCACTTGCCCAGTTCCCTTCCCTGCAGGCAGGGCACAGGGAGAGACCCCGGGCGAGCGGCGAGCCTCTCCGCGCTTGCCCCGTTTCAAACACAACATGTTCCTGCTGCTCCCGGTTGGGAACTCAGCCACCACTTCATAAATCAACGCCCCGCTATCGTGTTTGCTCTGCAAGCAGACAGCTCGATGTGAAACAAGACAGTCCGGGAGGCGTCAGCTTCCTCGAGTTATCTCGGCGCGAGGCTAACATCAGACACTCAGTTTATCCACCAGGACGGCTGCACTTTCAAGTTACGTGCCTCAAACTGGAATTCCCTTGCTCAAAGCCTTGAGAGCTCTAAATAGACCCTATTTTAAGCCATGATACAATAGCATTTTCAACAGACTTAAGACCACTTGTATCTCAGCACCTCCGTCTTGGAGAGGTTTGCGAATATTTTCAACCCTAGGCATGCAGTCATGCAAAGGACCTCATCGTGAGCAGCACCAAGCGCATCTATAAAACCTCCATCCTATCTATAAAACCTGTGGACCTGGGCCTGAAGTTATGTGAACCGTCAAGAACAACAAAGACCATGGTCTGGTCCTTGCACATTTGCATTTCTTGCAAACACACTTGCAAAAGCACTTAGCGACCAAACACCAATTGCGGTGCACGTAATCCACCCTCTTCATGGGAGAGGGAAGAAAGACCCTAGGTGGACGCTGCCAAATTTTCCTTTGACCAACAAATAACATGCAGGTGATCTCATCCACATTGATTGGCGGGGAAGAAAACAACAAGGAAATTACTTCATTTTAAAGGTTTCTTAACTGATGCTAAATGATAAAAAGGCTGCACTGAACAGCAAAAAATGACAAGCACTAGACCACGAGCACAAAGCAGGCGCTGTGGGGAGGGCTATGGGGAGGGTGCTGCTGCTAACCTTGGTGTGGATGCAGGGGCCTTCACCAGGCTTGCAAGGGCATTACGCTGCTAACGAACATTCACGTGAGGAAGGTCCCTCTGGGCACCAAACGGAGCAGCTCCCTGCCCGAGAGGCCAGGATCAGGGACAGGTTTCAGCACTATCCAAGCCGGGGCCAAAAGCACAACAAGCCTCTGAAAGAAGGTGCCTCTCCCAGGATTCGGGGATTATCCAGATGATTTGGAAAAAACCACACTGCAGAAGCGGCTTTACTTGAGCTCTTTTGCAGTTGTTTCAGGCTTGTTTCTGCAGAGCAAAATAATTATCCTGGATAAAAATGGTCCCAAATGATCATCCTAAGCTAATGCATATGGAAGAACCTCTAACACAGCATTTGGGTTGCTGAAGTTCAGCACAGGAAGCCATTTCAGGCGTGTGCAGGTTAACTGCTGAACTTGATTTGACCTACTGATGATCAAACTAGCCTGGACTAGGAGCAAACATCCCTCGGGATTTTATTGCTCTCCTCGAGCCTTTCTATGAGCTCGCCTCCTTTCCTAAAGCCTTCTCCTGGAAAGGTCGCTTCTGCCTATCTTGTGTCTAACCCCACACTACCTCTTCAAATAGTTTGAGGTGGGAGGTAAACCCCTTCCTCATTTTTCCTGGGCTATCTGTGCCCATAAATATTAGTTAACCCATTGCCAAAACCAAAACCTTGGTTCTTCTTGTGGATAATAAACAGAAATCAGTGTGGCTTGACAGCGCTGCCACTTCTTCCTTAGACCCTTTGCTTTGTCAACATTATGTCTTCCCATGCCACTGCACTCATAATGCAGATTGCCAAGATGATATGAAAGATATCAAAGCCTCTTGGCAAGGACAGGGTTTGACTTTGTACATTCAGTGCTCAGTTGAACTGCAATGCAGGAAGCTCAGCAGAAGGGGCTTCGCTTGGCTGCTGCCCATCGTTGGCCACCCGCGCTTCAGAAAGCGGATGTCCCCGTGTCTGTGTCCGTGGTATCATCTAAGGGTGCCCCAGAAAATGGAAACTGTCCTCCTTCACAGAAAAGGGAAGGCCAACCTGCTCCTTCAAACTCTTTTTATATGGGAATATGCCTCAAGTTCCTTAAAAAAAAGGAACAAGCAGTATATTCCTTATACATTACTGAAATAGATTCCATTTCCTCCCTAGGTTGCCACTAAATTACAGACAATGCAAAATTCCTGTAAATCTCACCAAAGAACTCAAAATCTTAAGCAAGACAGTCTGTTTTCCTTGTTTTGCCCTTGATTTCTTAATGAAAGCTCGAACAAACTTTGTGGCAGTTCCAAGCTGGGGCTCATCTCTTGTTTGACCCTCACTTTGAGCCAGGAGATGCCAAAATGTTGAGACCCCCAGCGCTGAGCCAGGAGTCAGACATATCCCATTTTCAAGAAAGGGATCTTCTTTTCCTTAAAGAAAGTTTCATTACATTTTTTTAATGAATAATTTCATTCTGTTCCAAAACACCTCTTTGGTATGTATGCTTCATATCAAACTTATAAACGCACAAGACTCAGATTTCAGACAGTAAAAGCTGTAAGCGTGTAGCTATTAACTGGCATTTTCCACGCCGGGAAGGGACACCTGGGAGGGCTCACGTGCGGATGGGGTGACGTGCTGGAGGCAGACCCGGTGGGTCTGGGGAACATCTCCTCCGTGCATCCTGCTCCGTCTCGCAGCACTAAGCACTTCCACTGCACGGTGGTCACGCTGTGAGGTCTGGAGAGGTTCACGCAAGGAGGACGCCACCGAGGTTACAAAACCCAGCTCAGGAGGAATACCAGCAGGGAAATATCACATAGATGTGCTCTGCTTTTACAGTCATCTGCATAGAAGACACTCATTTCCAGCTACTGCCAAAGACAGGATTCTTGGCTAGACCTGATTTGGTCTCACCCAGGATGGCTGTATTTGGGATTTTGAGGCTTTAAAGGTGATGGCACCCTTTTGCAGTCCTGTCAGCATCAGCAAGAATAAACTGAGGCTGGAGGTTTCTGAGAGCCCTTTGCACCCCTGACTCGTGCCACCAGAAGCCCATACAGACTCGCTTCTCTCGTTCTTTCAAGTCTCACTCACCAAAATTATGTGAGATTTCACTTTCTTTCTTTCCATAGGACAACTCAGAGGCCCAAAGCAGCGCCCTCCCAGCCTCCCGGCTGAGGGCTGGCAGCGAAGGAGTGATCTAGGTTCTCCAGTCAAGCACGCAGAGGAAGCACTGGAAGCATTAGCACACGGAAAGAAGGTTAATTACAGAAGCTCAGCTTGCACACAGCGGTCCCGCCAGTCAACACAAGATAAGCACTCTCGGGAGTATAAATTATTGCAGATAATAAGGCAGAAATTCCCCTTAAACAGCTTTGTACATATGTTCCCAAGATTGACTCCAGAGGCACTTGTCATCAGATGTCAAACAAGAAGCTGCACAAATTACGGTGAATTAATTTCCTGTATTTTCTTTTTTCTTCTCCTGTAAGCAAATGACATGTTCCCCCTTGTTTAGATTAACTGAAAGATTTCAGATCTTCACAAGATGCAGCTCCATGACAGGACCCGGGAAGCAGAACCGATCACCGATGCTCAGTGACCCAGCTGCTCCCAGCAGGTAGCGAGGGCTGACCCGCTCCAGCGTGTCTGGAGTAACACACACTGGGTTTTAGAAATAAGATAAATTACAGAGGCCAATTGCTAGGGTTTTGTTGTGACTATCCCTTTTACAAGCTGCATATAAACAGGAAACTGTGGCCACATGGCAGGGAACTGACTAAATCCTGGCAAATACTGATAAAAATCAGGTCATATTGACATCCTCTGTTTATTCATTGCTTTGTTAACGCTGTTTATCCTTTATAGTTTAGATAGTGTCTTGGCCACGTATTTGGAAAAACTCCCACTTTGCCATCCATCTACCATGCAGCCTCCAAGGAGCAGGTCACCGCAAACCTCTCGTTTCTCAACGGCACTGGGAACAGCTGCTCCAGACACAGATACAGGGATCACACTGTCAGCTCTCGCCTAGACGCACCAGTTTCTCTCTAACTTCAGAGTCAAATCTATTTTAAGTGAAGAACCTGCTGAAATACAGTGCAGAGCATGAGCATACCACAGCCTAATTGCACAGCCACACAGAGCCTATTTTTGGCTGCTGGTTGTTTATCGCTACCTGGTAGTTTATCCCAAGCCCAAATTCCTCTTAATAGAATGAGGAGTTTATGTGCATTATAAATTTCTTCCAATGTTATTAATATCCAAACATCTTCACTCTTGCAAACACACTCTGATTTATTTGCAGTGTTCTGCATTTTACAACTGTGGTTCATCTGTTGCTAACACCTTCCTCCCCCGTTCTGCTACGCCAGAAATATCAAGGTAGCATTACTACCACCAGCTCCGGGTCATTAACAACAGGTGACACGGAAAAACCCTTGAATTCCTGCACTTATTTTCTTTAAAGAGTTCTTTACCTTGCTGGGTCCAGAGCAGATCGCAGGTCTCTAGTAGCTGCTCGCTCTTTCATACAGATTTTGGCCACAGAGGAGGAAGACCCTTGGAAAAGCCAAAGCTCTTGGGCTACTCAGTCAAGAGGAGGAAAAATCCTGCAGGTGTAAGCTGTAAACTGTCATTAATTCCAACCCAATCAGCAGAGCCATGGCAGATGTTACTAGCTAAGAGCTGCTCCTCCTCCCCCGTGTGTCTTCTGTATTGCATTAGCTCTTGTTCTTTGCAACCTCATCTGATTCATTTTTAAGCTCTGGCGCTGTCCAGGGAGTCTCTATTAACCACACAGAGCGCTGAGTTTAACCTTTAGCGTGGGTTAGCTCTCCTCTGAAATCCCCCTGCAAACCTGTTCCTCTTCTCCGTGCTCGGCACGAGCTGAGGGGGTCCAGCCCTGGGGATGTGCCCACCTGGAGCCTTTCTGCGTGGGCAGCGTGGGTCTATGCGCAGTCAGTGCTCGGGGGTCCCAGAGAGCAGCCCCAAGCAGGGAGCTTCGGACCCGGCCGAAGGAAACGCCTCGCGGCTGTGCGGCAGGGTGCTGCCGGGCTCTGTGGGGGGCTTTTAAAACATGGAAAACCAGACGAGTTTGCAGAGATTCCTGCCCTTGGGTGTTCAAAAAGACCATCTCGGGCTGGAGAACTTGAAAATATGGGAAATATTCTGCTGGTCCCTGACAGGCCAGTGAGCCCCGCGACTGGCAACAGGAGATGCTGTTTCAGGACGGTCCGTGAGCCCAGCCTTCTCCTGCCTGTCCCCTTGCTCTTCCAGCACATCTAACAGCACCAGGCCTGGGGCTTTTCCCTCTCCCCAGGCTACAGCACCCTGTCCCCTTTGCTCAAACTGCACGTTTCCCGTTCACACAGGAAAATAACTTACTATAACGCCACGCCGACGTCGTTGGGGCAAGGTCCTCCTAGTTCTCATGGTCAACCACACACAGTTAAAAATACTGCAGATGGCCAGACCGGCCAGATGTTATCGCTGCGCGTTTCCTCAGCCAGTGCTGCTCAGGATGGGAAAACTCCGGCTGAAGATGCAGCCCTAAAAGGGGCTGCTAAAGATGCAGGGTGGATTTTGCTCTGCGTTCCTTGGAGCCTTGCTGGCAGGATCCGCTCTGCAGATGCTTGGATATTGCCAGCCTCGTTCCAGCTGACCCCCTGCAAGCCGGGAAGCAGAACCCAGCGAGGATGTTTCGAGTCTGCATCTCGAGCAGCCGGAAAGGTTAAGAAGGGCCATGCCACTGCAAGGGGCAGGATGTCGTGTCCTTAATTTGCCTGTGGGATCCGAATGGAATTTTTTCCTATTTCTCTGCCAGGCAGGAAAAAATTCATTGTTGTTACTGGAAGGATTAAATTTTTCAATATTTGTTATATTTAGCTGTCTTTAGGACCCAGATGATTCAGGGAAACGTTGCTGTGTTTATCCTCACTCCGTTCCCTTGCTTTTTTTATTCACCCCTTTCCTATTCC
>NW_010585666.1:0-27091 GCF_000705375.1 Tinamus guttatus | reverse complement strand
GAAAAGAGAAAAGAAAAGAAAAGAAAAGAAAAGAAAAGAAAAGAAAAGAAAAGAAAAGAAAAGAAAAGAAAAGAAAAGAAAAGAAAAGAAAAGAAAAGAAAAGAAAAGAAAAGAAAAGAAAAGAAAAAGCAAGATTAATGTAGGCTTTTCCACATCCTCTTCTTCCCTTTTACGTGGCAAAAGATGGAAAAAAAATACAGGAGGTGAAAGAATGAAGAGGAGAAAAACCATTACTTAGAATAACATTTTCCCCTGTGGAAAACTGAAAAGATCAATCAAGAACTGAATCACCTCATTCCTCTAAGCCCGTGACGATGCAGATATGCGCGCGGGCTCGCAACGTGCTGTCCTTCCTCCACGCTCCGGGGCAGCCTCCGCGCTGTCCTGCCTCACTGCGGCTGGGCAGAGGGAAGGGGAGCAAGGAGGGACCTGGGTCCCTACAGCGTTAAATGTTGCCTGATGGAAACTGGCAGGACCGGAGGCCTCTCGGAGGTCATTGCTCTAGATAAAATGAGCTGGTGGTCTCTATCCAACAGCAAATACCCAGGCTGTAGCCCCTCCATCCTGACACACCGGTTGAAGTCCCTATGCTGCTCCTGAACTCTTCATCTCCCAGGTATTGCTCTATCCATTGGACTGGGAGAGCACCTAGCGAGGGGACCCAAGGCAGGACCCGGCACCTCATGGTGCCCAGGGCTCTCAGGCCAGGAAGCTGTGGCCAACCACCAGTTTATGATCACAGTTATTTTTTTTTCCATCCTGTCAGTAATCTGTTTCTCAGCATGCAGGGACTTCCATAACTTCTTGCGCATATGGGGATTGTATTTTTTCCTTCTTTTTCAATTACATGTTTCATTAACCGTCTGCACCTCCCGATTTGCTGATGACTAGCTGAGGATTCCAGGCTGAAGAAATGAAGAGGGAAATAAAGCCATGATCTATTTATCAATTACCGCTGCCACGGGATGCTGCAAAACTTAATCAGTTCTTTGTAAAAAGCTTTTGGCAGCAGGGGGAAAAAAAAACTGCAAAAAAATTAGCAATCCCTTGGTGAAGATGATTTCCAGCCCATCTCCCTCATCATTCCCTTTTAAAGAAATGCCTGGGGAATTGGAAGTCCTGGAAGTGCAATACTGGCCCACCGGTCCTCGGGGCTCACTGCTCTCCTGGACACACACGCAGGCAAGAGCCATCCCTGAGGACCCTCAGATGTCCCTCAGGCTCTGTCCAGCAAGGATGCAGTAGCTACAGAAGACTCTCCGCACGTCAGGTTATTTGCGCTGGCAACTGTGCTCTGAAGCCAATCCCTTTCACCCTCCTTGGTTCTCCCCAGAGTTAAATGTCCCCTCTGGTTAGCTCTGACCACAAGAGGCAGCTCCTCCAAATACAGGTTAGAACAATTTGTTTTGGTAAAACAGGCTGCAGAGCGCGACCATCTTTGCAGCATTCCCCAGCAGAGGACAAACACCTGCAGGCCCAGCCCTAAGCCCCAGCGCTGCAGATCAGCAGGGTCATCAGGCCCCCTCCCTGAAAGGGGTTGCTGGAGGACAAAGCCACTAGCCCTGTTTGTGACAACGCAGCAAGATTTGGACCTGGACTGACAGCTCAAGTGGCTTTCTCAAAGGAGAAAACAAGGAGGGACAACGGACAGATAGATAGGGGCCTCTTGACATGACACCCTCTTCCAGTTCACCTCACGCTGCGCAGCCCCGGCCCCCTCAGCCATCACCTCACGGAGCAGCCCAGAGGGCTTAGGCCGGTCCCACGCTTTGACGTTCGCCCGTGACAACACGGCCCCGCTCGCCGGGTCAGCCCGCGTTCATTGTGCACCGCGTCCCAAAGACCACCCAGACGGAGCTGCAAAGCAATTCAGAGATGGATAAAAATAACAATTGCATTCAGAGAGGCTCAGCTCCACGCCAAGGAGATTAGCAGTGGGAAAATTCCTCCTTTAGGGAGCTTTGTAGCCAAGGCCGGGCCCTGCGGGTTCACGACCAGCAGCTTGCCCGACATGAGATATAACAGCCATGGGCAAAATGAAGGAAGAATTACAAGTCTAGTGACTTCCATTAAATCTTGTCTTGATCTTCATTCCCAAGGAGAGAGCTTAGTCAGGTCGGTGATCCCTGCAGGGCGTTCGGCAGCCGGCATCGAGCTTCATCTATCAAAGATGCTGTGGGGGAACCCGCGACGGCCTGGGAAGGCAGCACCAACCCGAGCTCCATCCTTCTCTCCTAGCCACGCATTTAAAAAACCTGTGAAGAAGGTTGGGAAAAGGGAAAAATTCCCTCATTTTTTTGCCAAATAGATTTCCACTGAGCATTTCAAATGTGCCAGGGAAGAGCACGCTATGTAATTAAGAGACAAGGGTGGGAGGCACAAACTATGGATTACAGAGAAAAATATAGTAAGCCACTAAGGTACAAAAGGTTTGATTAAGCTTTGTTTCTGCTAGGATACTACCATTACCAAGCTTTGGGCTGGCTCCTGATGTAAGGACAAGGGAGAGATAGGTGAGAAAAGGAAAGCTTTGGCTGCAGGAGTGCTTTTTGCTCTCTAACAATAAAAAATAACTTTTTGTCTTGATTTTTTGTGGGAAATCTGAGATTCTATGCAAAAGTGTTAGGGTAATTGCTCACAGTCCAACACAGAAAAAATAAAATCATAAGCACGAATTTACCTAGCCTGCAAGTGAAGCTCTGTGGCATCCTACTTGGGACTTACTGGGTACAGTGGAAGCATTGAGGTGAGCACAGGAAAGCTTATCCTCCACACATCCAATTTTTGATTGCTAAAAACTCCTGTCTTGCTTAAATGATTTACCCATTTTGTTCAAACTGTATCATACCGCTGTCCTCAAAGTGATGCAGAGAAGTCTTTTATCCTGCCTCTTATCAGAGATTACACGGCTACTTTGGGTGCTTTCACAGTGCAGCATCAACATCACCTTTATATTACCCACAGAATGGAAAAGAGGAGAGTCATGTTAGAAAAAAGGATCGCACAGAATTGGTACCGTAAGATGCAGAAGTCCTTATTCAGTCTCCACGCACGCATGAACTACTCATCTTTCTTGTTTTATTTTCTCCTTTTCATAGATAATAGATTTTCCTTCCCTTAGCCATTTTCTAATCACTGCCAAGATGAAGCCAGCGTATAATTTACAGACCAGAATAGGAATGGATCAGACGCTGTTGAACCAGCAAAACCGAGGCAGCTTTGACACCTGGCAAAGGAACAGCGAAATGCTGGGACAGGAGAGCAGACAACCATAATTTTTATTGATTAAAACCGTTTCTGAGCCTTAGTCTATTAGGAACCTGCCAAAAGGTCTTCCAAGTGAGTTAAGAATTACATAGGATGACAACTGCATGTAGATGGCCATGACAAAAAAAAGGCCTCAAAACACCTTCCAAATTAATTAATAAATTCCCCCACACATACCAAGCCTGTCTCTGAAAATCTGAGGACTGAGTTTTCCTGCTTTACATTGCTGCTACTTAATCACAGAGCTTTCTAGTCCCTGGAAAGCATCCTGAATTAACGGGGTTGCTGCATCATGTCTGACCTCCTTTGGACTCCACATAGGGGATCTACTGATGGTGCCAACCAGGCAGATGTTAGCAGCATTTTTGCTAAGAAATGCATCTTTTCTTTTATTGGACACCACAGCAGGCAAACCCACATGGAATGTAAACTCTGCGTGCAGAGATATATATTTTCTATCACTGTTTATAAACACAGAGAGCCCCATTCTCCTCCCGCAGGGGTTATACCAGCCTAGATTTATTGTCAATGGAGAACGAACTCCTGATTTATTCTAAAGTGAGGGAACTATTTGCAGGAGATTAAAAAAAAAAAAAAAAGATCAGACAAGCAATAGTCACTTTGCATACAGGTTCAAACACATGAGCATTGCAGTATTTAGATTAGCTGCAATAAGCAAATTTGCCTAAACACTCACGAGAGCAAAACCTCAGCTCCACAGAGGACATCAGGCAAACACAGCCCAGGGAGAAGAGAGGCCGCTCCGATGTGGAAAATGCCCTTTGCAACACCTCATTTGCTAAATACCAGACAGGATACACCTACAGAGACAAATAGAACCCCCCTGCAACATTTTTTCTTATCAAATTTGACTCGGTGGCAGCTTGACAGTGGTTTTGGTCCTATGCTCCATGCCTGGAGAAGCATCTGTTGCAGTTCAGTGAAGCCCAGCACAATTATCAGTCACTTCAACGGGCGCCTTTTGAAGCAAGCCACCGTTTTAAAACAATTTAAACTCTATTACTTTCCCTTCGCTGTCTGAGACCAGCTTCTGGTACTAGCACAAACATACAGAGAACTGACATAAAGACCCCATGAAAGCTAATGCAGTTTTTTGGGGTTTTCTGTTAACAGACTAATAAAAGCTTTAAAATCAAAGTATGCCAATTTGATAGTTGGATGCATATGGATAAGTTAGGATGGTCATCATCAAGCGTCCTTATAAGACACTAGAGAAGCCACTAATGGTATGAGGCCAGAAAGGTTCAGGCTCTTGCAAGGCTAAGCTAACGCTGCATTATGTGGCCCAAGTACTGCTGTTATTGTTACACTGATGCGAAAGCAGTAGCAGTAGGATAAAACATCCTATATGTTTGCATGTGTACATGCAGAGAGATATACATGCTGGAAGGGACACATAAACATCTCCATCTCATAAACAAGCACAGTTTTAGGAAACTAAAGGATGCGAGGGAGGATTTTGTTTAGGGAACTGTTTCCCCCTTCCTCCCTCCAAGGAGAGATCCCTAACATCTGCCATGGATCTTGTTCCAGCCAAGCCAAGGGCCAAAGAGAAGCTGCACAGAGGGGCTGCACTTCAGCAACACATTCCCTTGACTTCAGACAGATGGCAAGTGCTAAACGCAGTTATTTGGGTGTAATTCTGACTGTGAGGGTTGTGTCCTCCTCTGCCAACCGTCATCCCCAGCACGGGATCTGCCTGCCTCCAGCCTGAGCAGGGGTGGAGGAGCCTTACTCCAAATAACCAATTTTCTTAATATGCCCATAAGGGGGGAAGCTAGGATCAGTCAGCTTAATAAAGCTCGACATGTTTAGAAAAGCAGAGAAGGGCAGAAAGAGAGTGGGCAATAGATAAATATACATACATATATTTACATGAAGTACTAGGAGGGGAAAGGCAGCATTGCCACGAAGGAGCAGTTCACACGGAGTGTTCGCATGGAGAAGGGTTCTCATGTCGTCGGCAGCAGGCGGGAATGCGTGAGCTCCCAAGCATCACGTCGGATTCTCAGAGGGCTCTGGTGGGGGAACAAGCAAAGGGACTGCACGACCCCGTGATGGACGTTGAGATCCGGGCCCTGACCACGCACGCTACTTAGTTGTTGGCTCTTTGCCTGCGTCTCTCCAGGACCAAGCCTGGACGTGTCTCACCCAAACAGCATTTCCCACAAGGCACTTTGGACAAGATGGTGCCAGGCTGGGTCACTCTATTTGGCAAAACCCTCTCAGAGTTTAACACCTTATATGTCCACACACCACAAGACTCACATTTGCCACCCTTGCACAAGAAATGCTGTGCCCGGTGGGTGCAGCCCTCATACTATTTTAGTAGTCTTGAGATGGTAAAAATAAATAAACAAAACTCATTAAAAAAACTTTTTTTTTTCTTTTAATGGGGCACAAAGGCCCAGAGAAGCACCAAGGTCAGGTGTAGACAGGTCATCACTGACCTGCCCAAGGGATATCAACTGAAGCAGTATGGATGCAAGGCTTTTCCATATATCATTTGGGCTGGGATTCTTGGCCCTTTTACTAATTATTTGCATTCAGCATTTTGCAAAATACCCACCTATTCCTTCTTTGCAGTTAATTCTCTCAGTCTTAGCTTGAGACCTACCTTCCTTTTGACCCAACAGTACCTTAACGCACGGGAGCTGCTCTGTTAAGAGGGAACAGACTAGAAGACGGGCTGAACAACACGGCAGCTTCTATCACAACCATTTTTCCTATAAAACTGGTTACTTTCTTCCCACAGTTCTTCACCAGTGGCCAGAAAGAACAGAAATTACCCGGTAACACGTTGCAATGTGTCACAAGACTTCAGCACCAAAACCAGTGGGGATGGACAGTACAATCAGAGTTATTTTGAGGTTGCTCTCCCAAACTGGCTAGACTCACCTGAGGTCAGTGACTTGCATTGGTGAGCCAGGACGGCTCACGATGGCCCAGCCAAACGCCCCCAGAGAGGCTATTTGCCATGAAAGCCTGTGAGGAATGTTCTGCAGGAGAATTTTTCCAACTTAAAAAGCATAAAATCAAAATCTTTTCCAGGACAATATCCCTCTTGTTTAAGGGAAAAGGGAGTCTTGAAAAGGCTAAGTGCTTTTCTATTGGAAAAACTGAATAGCTGATCCCCGGGACATTGCTGAACTCACTTTCTGCAGCCATCAGTAAAAAGGCCAGATTGAAATGCCAGCCAGGATAAGTGCAACCCTCCTCATTCAAGCTCTTTGACCATCACTGCAGCAAAACTGGCAAACAGCAGAGAGGAAAAGAAAGCTGTAATGATGCAATTGGCTGCTTTATGCTCAAGGAAATTCCTTGTGGGTATTTCTATGAGCTGCAGAGCATCAGCACACCCAGCCACAGCGACTTAGATACGCTGAAAGCATTGGTAAGATATCTTCCCAGGTGATGAAACTGAAACAGCACCTGCCAAAACCATGGTGGTCAAAAGCAAACAAAAAGAAATCCCAAAACAGCAAAAGAAACGCTCTCTGTTTTGACTTGCTCAAGGTGGAGCTGGCGACACAGCATTCTATAAACTATCTTTCTTCTGGTCAAACACAAGAGCCTCCCACCACATCACCTTGAAACTCTTTTCATTAAATCCAACTGCACTGGTTCAAGGGGTGTGGGCTTTCCTGGAGGGATTTGGGAAGGCCAGTGAAGACTGTGATTGAACAGTTCAGCCTTCCCTGTCTTTCACCGCTGAAAGAACCTGGGTGTTTCCTTGTGAAGCCGAGCGTCACCCCGCTGCACTGCCATAAATCTCCTGCCTTAGGCTGCGTGTGGTAAGGAACAGCCCAAGGCTAAAAACGCCTCTGCGCTTTCACCAGGTGCTTAAGCCCAGGGAGAACAGGCCTCTCATCCCATAATCCCTGCTAAACAAGGGCGGAAGAATGGGTGCTATAGGAGAGAGGGAGACGGGGAACAGAGGACAGGAAGGGAGCAGAGACTGATACAAACGCAAAAGCATCTGCCCCACCAAAGCTCTTAGGCGCTCACCTCAGTGGCACTTGCTGTAGAGATGGTCCAGCTTATTCGGGGCAGCTGAAGGACACGTATCAGGGATCCTGATCCGGGTCCCACTCCCTTTGGAAATCAGCAGGAGCTTTGCTGGCAACATGAATAGCAAAAGGCTCAAGAGGTGGGTGCCTCGTTCAGGCATTCGGAGCTGCTTTAACTCCCCAAGGAAGTGGAGAGGCATTTGCTGTTTTTCTTGGATCTCTTTTTCGCCAGGTTGGTGAGCTAAATCAGAGTCTAACAGGCCCTGAAGCCAGCGCTTCAAAAAGAGGGAGTGAGGGACTGGAGCATGAAGGATAAGGGAAAACTCCACTCTTCCAAGGCAACACACTGTTAGATCGCCTGCGGCTGTCTCCCAAGCCCAAACCCCGGGCTCCTCCAAGGAAAAGAGGAGAGGGAGGGAAGGCACATGTGAATAGACAGAAATTTTGGAGATTTCTGCTGTATTTCTATGCATCAAGGGAGTGCACCACACCCCCCAAAAAAACAGCAAGCCATCCCGCAAGGGCAAGGCAAAGCAATCCTAAGAACTAATGACTGCCCAGCACAAAACGGACCAAACTTGTCAACGCCTCAAGCTTTTCAGGTGCCCTTGGCCAGCTGTCCCCACAACAGCGAGAAACAGCCAGCTGCTACCAAAAACGCTGGCCAGTAATGCAAAGATTAGGAAAAGAGAGCAAAAGACAACCTGCCCCAGACTCAAGCTGTGGCTTGGGCAGGCCAGCAGCTTGTTGGACCTGCTACGAGAGGCAGCTCGATGGAGACACACATGAAAAAAGAGGCTGCCTGCAAGAGTCATAGCTGGCCTCGAGAGCTGAGTTGCAGCACAAAATCCTGCCTGAGTCCCTGCGGGAGGAAGCAAGCAGCCCGCCAGCAGCAGGAGGTGGAAGGCTCTCTGCATTTTTCACCTTGACCTCTGAAACAGAAAATAGAAAACTCCCAAAAGCCCCTCTCAAAATGTCCCCAGACACCTTCTCTCAAGTTCCTGAGAGCTGTTACCTGATGACCACGACAGAGACGGCATTTTGCAGCCTTCCAGGCAGGAGAAGGAGTAACGAATCCAGCAGCTCTCAGCTGTTCTCTTTTCAGGCTGCTGGCACCAGTACAAGTGATAGACAATGGGGTAAGGTCTTTCCGAGGAAGGGTGGGCAAGACGTTCTCTCCTAGCATTTCCCACTCTTCAGAATCATCCCTGCACACAGAAAAAATATGCTAAGCTGTAATGAAAACTTCAGCCATGGTATTTTAGGTGAGTGGACTAGGAGAGGAGCTTCAATAGTGAATTAACTTTAGAATTAAAGTAGAAAACTTGCAAGAAAGACGTTCTTGGCTAGAAACCGAGCAGATGTCAGGAGGCGACCCTGCTGTGGACAGGAGCACTTTCATCGCCTTTAAACCTGTCTCTTACTGGTTTCATTGGGTGTCCTTGGTCCTCTCATACTAGGACTGGTGAACAAGACCACCCAGCACCCTTAGGCATTTCTAAAAGCCTGATCATCTCCCTCTTTTCCTCTCTACACGGAGCAGCCCCAGCAATTCTGGTCTCTGCTTGGGTTGCTAAATCTCTTCTGCTATTTTAGCTGTATGTAGCTCTGCTCCTTTCAAGAGGCAAGACCTCAGTGCTTAAGAACTCAGGAATTTCTCGTCTAACAAAGATTACTGCTCTCTTCCCCTTTCCTGTGCTTATTAAGGTAAGCAGGAAAAAGTGAGGTTTAGCCTAGCAGAGATGGGTGCAGCTGAGACCCCAGAGAGAGAGATAGAAGGAGGAAACAAAGCAAGTGAATACGATGCCCTCAGCAGCTCTGCATTGCTGCAGTCAGCCCTAAAAGCCCTCCTGCTGTCCCGGCTCACAGCCCTTGCAGCTGCCCCAGCTCCTGCCTTATATCCTCTCTCTGGCCAGCTCCACCCTGTCACTAGGGCCAAGTCCCACCTTGGCCAGCCCCACAGCAAGCCCCAGCTCCCTGCTGGGTCACAGCCCTTCCCTGGGGCAGTGCTAGGATATTTTCCAGTCAGCAACATCTATGCAGTCATCTCAGCAGTCCCACAGACTGTGATTAAAGGCAGTCAGTCCCTCGTTTTGCACTGCTGTTGGCAAAATTCAGTGCTCATCTTACCTGCAAGACCCCATGCAAGCTCAGAGGGGCAGAGCACGACCACAACACCCAGTGTTTCCCCAGGGGTCCCAAAGTGCCCCGAAAGACAGACCAGCACTGCTGTCATGTCACTAAGGAGGACACTGAGGCTGTGACAACAGCACAGCCTGCTGCTGCTCATCCAGCTGGCCTGGGGCATCAAGTCCATCTCTCCAGAGATACAGGGCACACTGAGGCTCCCAAGACACGGCCAGGAGTCATCTTCTGCCCCTCTAAACTTCTACCTGAGATCTAAGGCACAACACAGATGGACACGGAGAGGCTGAATGCAGGCGACCCACATTTCATCTGGGAGAAAGGGGAAAAGCTGAACATCTCACTCCTGGGTAGAGCAGACACGTCGCCCTGGAATTCATGTTTACAAAACTGCAATCAGCGCAAACATAAATGAGGTAGAATCAGTCAAAAGTAGGAAATTGCTGTCAAAAATTCTTTAAAAAAAAAGAAAAAAAGGCAATTTAAAACCGCTCTGCTTGCTGAGCTTTCATAAAAGCTTTCCAAGCCTGTGTTTCGATGCTGCATGTCACCACGGAAGACACTCGAGATGTAGCGAATTCCCGCAAGTTAATTTGAATTATGCCACAAAACAGATGTGCTCTTCGGTGCACAGAGAACCTTTTTGCTTTTAATTTCAGGACGACTGCTGCCGCCTCAGATCAGATCCCATTAATTACACCACGTCGTCTGACATGACATAACGAGTCATGACACCCTCGTATATCATCAAGAGTCATGGCAGCAACTCCGCTGGAGTTCAAAAGAGTAGCTAGAGCATAGCTGTGTAGAGGAGCAGGTTTGAAGGGATGTTCAGGGCTACCAGTATTTGGAAAAGGCCGATTCCTCTTCCTGCACAGAGAGGCCCAAGCGAGGTATCTGTACCCATTAAGACCTCTCAATTAAGCAGCTCGCAGGAATGGAGGTGGAATTAATCGGCGAATCATATGGAATTTCACCCTCCGGGCTCCGTTCCCGACTTGTGGGAAACAACGCAGATTTAATCAGAAGCTCGGAAAGCAGGAAGAAATCATTAGAAACACCCAGGCTGGCCTCCTGCGTTCGAGCAGGTCGTGCTTTTCACCCAGAAATTCCTAGAGCTGAGTCCAACAGCCCTGAGCTGAGGAGGAATCCGTCTCCGCGTGACACGCGTAAGCCCGAGACAAAGCCACGAGAAAATGCACAAGACCCTTTGGACAGCTACTCTAATGGATAAGACTCTTTTATCTCTAAAAGCATTAAGTGAATACCAATTTTCTGACTTTAGCCTCCAAGTGACAGTTCAAGGACCTCGGTGCACTGTACTCTGACTGCCCTTTCCTTTCTGTTACCTTTGCCCGGATGTTCTCAGCACCTCCTTCACAGGCATTTGGGGCTTTTGCCTTGTCCGATTACCCCATTTCCAAACTTCTCCATGACTCTAGATACTACCAAAGTTCTCCTTCCCTTGCAAATTTTTGAAGGTCATGACTTCAGCTCAGTCAGAAATGTTTTTTCTCTAACCACGTTGGGTACAGATAGCCGTGACCATGGGAGCAGACACTTTGCCTTGAGCTAGTGATGATTTCACCAGTTCTCCCCGTAGATCTTGCAGAGCCTCCACAAAAGCCCAGATCTCTCCATTTTTTGCTATTACCGTGACTCAAACTAACCCTAAGAAAACAAGAACATGCTCAAATCCCTGCCCTTGCAGGGCAGCAATGCCCACAAGGTCACGTCTGATTTTTCCTTTGGAAGTTTCTACAAGGAGAGCTCAGGGCTGAGCTGTAAGGTAAATTTTCCAGACGTGAGTCATTCCCGCAATGCAGACGGGGGAAAAATCCAATTTTACAGCACTGCTGGTTAGGGAATGCAGAGAATGCATTATAAACACTCCCTCCCGTGAAAACACATGCTGAATGAAGCCACTGGGGTTTGAATCACTGTATTTTGGGGAACTGGCAGCAACAATTTGGAATTTAGAGGCCCTTTCAGCCAAATTGCTTGTTCTTTCCATTCCTCAGTATCTTTTTGTCACATTTGAGCTGCTACGGGAAGTTCCTCTCTGCCCTCCTCTCTTGCAGGGTCCTATTTGCTGCTACCAGAGCTGGGAGATGAGAAGCAAGTTTGTCAGTCTGCTCACATGAAAAAGGTAAACCAAACACAACACCAAAGCCTGCTTCCATAATCCCTCGGCACTGCAGGAAGAAGGAACCATGGCTCATCCTGAGCTCTTTGGCACCAGCGCTTGTGACCACGTCTACCAGGACTTCTTTGCTGAACGTTGCCTCTCACTTGGCGTCAACCAAAGAGAGCGGTGGAGCCCAGTGCACCCAAGGAGCACACGGTCTCCCGCTTCCCAAGGCCTTTCAGGAGAGGGTGGCAGGGTGTCCTCATCCCCAAAAGCCCACGGCTGTCCCCTCTCAGGCCTGCTGCCTGCCCTCAATAGTTTGAGACTCAGGCCACAGGACAACCTGTTGAAAGGCAACTCCTTTGAGCATCAGGTTTTCAAAACAAGGACTCCCACGGGCTTCGGTCGGAGATCTTTGAGAAGCACCATTGCTCCTTTGGGAAGTCACACAACACATAGTGTCAAGTGGCTGCACGGAGTAGCACCTCCTCGGATGTCAAATGGAAAATGGTGTTTTCCCACCCTGGAAAGATCTTTATCCAGAAAGGAGCAAACAAACAAACCAGCCAGCAACCTTTCTTCAACCAGCAAAAATATTTTAACTATTCCAGATAAAAGAGCCAAGCTTGACACGGTGTTCCATGTGCTTTTCATGAATTTTGCAAGAGGCAGTTTCTGGCCTCCCTCCTGGAACGCACTTAGCATGCCGTTTCCCGTATGGAAAACACTGACTTCATTTGTCTCCTCCTGATTCTCAGTGGGATCCTGCTACACACAGAGAATGATACAGGGTCTCTCCCCTCTGGGTAAGCAAAACCCCATAAAAAGACCCTCGTAAACGTGTACAAAGCTTGGTGTTGTTTTGTTAAGCCCTTGATTTCATCAGCTTTGGTATCTACCGAAAGGAATGAGAGTCTCCTCCACAGGGCCTTTACAGGCAGCCTCGGTGCGTGCACACGTACGTGCACAGGGAGCCTGAGCGCAGGCAGCCTGAGGCCTTGCAGCCCTCGGGCAGCCCAAACGAGAGCGCCCGATGCTCCGCAGCCTCCCTCCCTGCATTGAGAAGAGCCAAAATGCAAGTGGAAGAGGCCGCTCTAAGAGCACACGGGCCGTTCAGCTAGCCAAAACCAACACTCCTGCTGCTATCTGGAGACGCTACCCCGCTTGGCTTAAGCTGGATCACAAACAGGGCTAGCAATGAAGACAGGACCCCCTTGGACCCCGTGGGCAAGCAGACCAAATGAGAACTAGGAGGTTTTAACAACGGGAGCATAAGCATTTTGTGTGCTTTTATGGGAGGCCTAACAACGTCAGCTGGGAGCCGATCTTTGGGGTACATCCAATTATTCCCTAAAAGCATTTTAATTTGCAGCTGGTTCTGTTCTTCTTTAGGATCTGGCGTCGCGTTTATGGGGTAATGTTTCTTTAAGACTGGCATTAAAGCGCAGAAGTAACAATTTAGGGTTAAGAAGGTTAGGCATTACGTCCAGATTAGTATTATCAGATGACCCGAAGCAGGGGTTATATTAAAAAATACCTTAATTAAAAAATACAGGTCAAAACCAGTTTAAGCTCAAAACCTCTGGTTATATTCACTAATTAGAAGGCTTGGACACATGCCTCAGAGTGATGGATGAGCTCTATCTGCCTCGTGGCATCACATGAAGAGATGGGACATGGCTCCCCAGGTAGAGAGCTCAGACAAGAGCGCACCACTTTTCTTCATTTTAATCTATCACTACCTTTTTTTTTTTCCCAGAAATTAATAGCCTGAAAGCATTTGGGAATCAGAGATCAGCAAGGCACTAACTCTCTTTGGCTTCTTAACTCCAAACTTTGAGCTGCGCACTGAAGCCAGGACTCTCATTTTCTCATGAAAACCAGGGAGCCTATCCCTTACTGCCAAGACACCGATGCTCCTACACAGAAGTTACAACACGTATTTTCCTTCCTGCATTCAAGCAGAAGAGTTTTGTGCCCTGGAGAACGGCCTAGACCTCTCTTGGGTCTTCTCAAGATCTTCAGTCTTACTTTGTGAGAGGTCTATGCCTCATGCACAGGGAAGATTTCTTTTTGAGGAGACAGATCTGCATCTACTGCATCTAAAGCACACAGGTTGGGCAACCCTGAGCAAAATACAAGGTGTTGAATCTCTGTTCCAGTGAGTATTGTTATTCCCACCAAAGGCAGGGAGAAGATGCGATGCTGACTGTCTACACCTCATCCATAGACATAACTGCAAAACAGACGCTCTGACTGGTTTGGGTGCAAGCAGCAAGTTTGTAGTTAAGGTTTAGGCTCTATCTTTACCCATTGCCTTAGGACTGCCACACCAGAATTGCCAGGGACACAACCGTGGGCTGCCTGCAACCCTGTATGCCAGGTCATTGCATCATATGAAACCAAACCTCATCCCCCAAGGTCCATCAAAATTGCACTTTGGACACCAATGAACTGCATAGGGCTCTTGCTCAAAACATTCATGCAACAACTGGACAAAGTTGTTTTCTCTGTCAGAAAACGGCCTGCCCTGCACTTATATGACAGAACTGGAGAAGGCCATGGAGAAGCATGAGGAGATAAAGTGAGGAGCAGAGCAAGCTAAGCCTAGGAGGTGGGAGCCCGAACAACCCTGGGAAGGGGAGAAAGCTCCCTGTTCACCCGGCTCTGTGCTAACAGCTGCAATTTTTCCTTTTCACATTAAACGTTTGGACGTCAGAAACCAGAATGTGCACTCAGTAAGAAGCTTGTAAAAAAAAATCCATTTTTTTCTGCTATAGTTTATTTTAACCCATTGAAAATTCAAATAACTTGAATATTTCCTTTGTTTATCTGCTCCCCTAAGTAGAGCAGGAGCTACTTACAGAGCATGTAATTCCTTTGGGAAAGCAAATTGGTAACCTGATAGAGGAAGCCATAAACTGGAGAAGGCCTCCCAGTTCAGAGAAAAAAAGTATTTCCTTAGGAAAAAAAAAAAAAGAAGTTCATTACTTGGTTATTTTAGCATGCAAACAAATTTAGCAAGTGGTCGGTAGGTATTTCAGTGAAGCGGGGACGGGAACGGTCACAGCAGCAATTGATTTGTTTGGCATTAGTTCTGCTATGCTCCGTCAGCGCCTCTTGCCATTGAAGGGCACCGGCGCTGCCTGCCCGGTTCCCCGTGGACGCGATGGCCGGCGCGCAGAGCGCGGGCCCTCGTCTCAGGGGTGTCGCAGGAGCAGGGGGTGAAGCGGCTCCATCCTGCGGCCCTGCAAGGCTGCAGGCCCCACACCGGGCCCAGCAGGACGGCTCTCACCCGATGGACAGGATGGCTGCTAAGCCCAGCGGGGACACCGGGCAGTCAACCCTAAACTGCTCCTGAGCACAATCGTCACCCGTGTTTATGTCCACAGACGTCCCGCGCGCTCAACAGCCGCGGCAGAGAAGCCGCAGAGCCCCCGCGGCGGAACCAGCCCCGCGAGAGCCACGAGGCCAAACCCGTCTCCGGCGGCAGCAATTTGTACAGCCCCTCGCACCGCGCGGCTCTAATCGCTGATCAGAGCCACATGGGCTCAGGCTTGACAGATCGCACATTTCTTTGTAATCCCTGTTCCTTTGTAATCCCCGTGCGCTCCAGCCCGCGCCTGGGGAGCTCTACATGCGAGTGCTCGTGCGTGACGGCGGGGGATGCCATTTGGTTGGAGTCGCTGACAGCTGGATGCGTTAGGAGACTGTCAAGTCAACGGCTTCTTCTGGCCAGCGCAGTAATAAGACTCCAGCCCTCCAAAGAGACACAGAGCAAAGGAGCAGGCGAGTCTGAAGAGCCCCGGCCGGGCACTCGATCCCTCTGCTCCCGTAGGAGCATCCCAGCAGAGCACGCACAGAGGATCAGAGCAGGCTTTCCTCCACTGGAGATTTATTGCTAGGGACCACGTCTCCCAGGAAGCCCGCGGGGTTTCTGGTTCTCATCTCCCCGTCCCTGCAGCTGCCGCATTGCTCAGCTCTGCAAATGGCATAAATCAGTAGTAAGGGCCAGGAGATGAAAGCGGGAAGAGGCCGTCGGAGAAGTTACTGACATCCCAGGGCAAATGCTGCCCAGCCGGCGCTCCACAACCTCCCCTGGGTTATGAGGGCTGTGGAAGGGCGTCCGTCAAGGTGAAAGGCAGCCCTGAGGACACCCATTTCATGGACAGGTGGAGGGTCTTAAAACCAGTTCTTGACTTGTGTGGGAGCTTTCCCTGTGAAGGAAGAGGAAAAAATAATCTGGCTAAACCGCCTCCTTGAAAGCTGCAAAGTGAAGGAGAAGCCCTCACACGAGCTGGTGTTTGCAGTGCCAGCACTTTGGACACTGCTGCTCGCCCCGAAGGGAGGGGAAGGCAGGAGGGTCCCTGGGGGAAGCTGCAGCTGGGCTTTAGCACATTGCAAATTAAAAACCTCTGATCCTGATGACCAGAAATATCCAAAGTTTCTTCTGGGGGAAAGAACAGCCCTAGCACATCCACAGGGCACAGATCTACTGCTGTTCTGGAGGAAGAACCCTTCATTCAGAGGCGTGGAGCAAGGGAGGCATTTCTAGAGGCTCCTTTAAGCAGCTCATCTTTAAGCAACACGAAGGGCTTTGCCAATAAATCCTTTTACCCCACCAGCAATGCTGGCACCACACAGTTATTTCCAGACCTCTCTCCCTCTGACCCTGAGCCCTTTCCAAGAGCTTTGCTGGAGCATCTGCTCATCGCTGCACGAGGAGACACTTGGAGTCCCTGCCCGGGGGACAGCAGCAGCACCGTCAGCAGCAGGAGGGGGGTATTTGCACCGGAGCTTTCCCCAGAGCCGGCCGCCTCCAGCTTTCCCCGCTCCCGTATCCCGCTGCTTTTCGCATTGCGCTCGCGCTTTCCCGGGGACGTCTCTGCCCTGTAACGCCAGACAGGAGGAATGTCGCACGCCGCGCTTGTTTGGATAAAGGGAGAAGGGGGATTAGGGCCAGTTTTTGGATGGAAAACTGGCACCACCATTAGCTCTTTGACTCGTAAAGAGGTTCTTTAAAAAAGAACTTGGACGCAGGAGAGGAAAGCCTCCAAATTCCCCCAGTCCAGCGAATTACCAAATCTCCAGGAGGAGCGAGCAGGCAGCATGCCAAGTCATAGCTAACATTTTTCAAAAATAATGAAGTCAAAAGTCCATAAATGTCAGGGATTCTTGCACGGAAACTGCAGCCCGCGTGTTCTCCTGTGACCAGGAGCGAGCCAGGCGCGCTGCCCCCCGCAACAGCGGGGCTCGTGCCCCAGCCCCAAGGGGCTGCTTCGGACCCAAAGCAAATCACCCTCAGCCCAATGCCCCCTCACAACTTTTTTCCCAAATGGAAAAGAGTAAATATTCCATGTTGCAGGACAGGGAAGGAGGGAAGGGTTTAGAGGAGGCAAAGGCTCAATGTCACTTGCTGCCGCGTGCCTGCCCCTACAGCCAGACTTGAGCACATCAATAGGGAAACCAAAAGGATGTGTTTAAATTTCCCCTATTAAACCCATCACAGAGGCATGTTATGCTAACAGCTGCTCCCATTGCTCTCGAGCTGCTACTGAGGTAAGTTTACAGGCTGCTGAGGCAGCCCCTACACTACTTAGCAGCAGCTGCAGAGGGGAAATATTCAGAGAAATACAGAGATTTTTCTCTCTATCAGGCAGCAGCGTCCCCACTACATAGCAGGCGAGTTTGTATGGAACAGAGTTGAAGAAATGCATCTGTAAAACCTCTTTTAAAAGTTGCCAGAAGCAGGCAGTGGCTCAGAAAGCATTTCCTACCGTGAGCGCCGCGGGGCCGCCAGAGTGCAGCGGTGGCGGCGGTTGCAGCGGCTGCTCCTGCAGGTGCCCACGGGGCCGGTAAAGGCAGACACGGCCACGGTTTGCCACCTTCATCTGCGGACGATCCGCTTCCGCTGCCCCATATCTAGCAGTGCAAACAGGCAGCAGCATTTGGGGAAAACGTTAAGGAACACGCCATGGTTTCCAGCAAAGCACAGTGACGTCTTAGCACAATTTTGGTACATTCTGCCTTCCTCCAGTGGTACAGTTGTATTTTTCCAAAGTGAGAAACTGTTGGTATCTTACTTGGTATCTTCAACAACTCAGAATCCCCCCTTATCAGAGTGGCAGCAGAGAGTAAACTTGCCTTCTTTTCAAAGCGTGGTAAGATTTTTGCAGCTTTTCCCCCCATTTCCACAAGACATTAGTATGTGCAATGTGCACCGTGGAACTGGTTTGGTCTAATCCTCTTTTAAACCAGGATGGCACCAGCCACCTGAGGAAGCTGCAAGGCTGGCTCAAGCCAAGCTGCAAGAGGTCCAGGCTTTTGGCTACATACAGCAGCATTGTCAGAGAACATCCAGGCTTCTTCAGTGAGCAAAGGCCAGGAGAAGAGGGTCAAAACAGCCAGGATAGGCCAGGAGCAGAGTCGCACCAATATTCCCATCAGGAGGGAGAAAGTGGCCTAGCAATCCTGTTCGCCCGGTTCCCACCGAAAGTAACGGTACAGAGCATTGTGAACCAGCGTGAAGCAGGGGTAAATAAGCCTCTTTTCCCCCAAATCACGATTATTTTAAAACTAAGCACCTAAAAAAAAAACATTGCCGGCATTTCCCAGACTTTCCGCCGCTTTCAAATGTCAATGTTTCAATTGAAGTTGTCCGAATTCCCCACTATCAAAAAAATGCAACTTTCCGCTAAATAAAATTGCAGCTACAATTAATTTGATAGAAAGACAGATGAGAAACTTTAAGATTATGCCTCGTTCAAACCTAAGAAAGAACCCAAACCCCTTCATTTTGAAGTTGCATTTGAATTCAAATGATTCCCCTCCTTTTTGAGTCTGGCAAACCCTGGCGATTCACCCAGAGCTCCAACTGCTCCACAATGAAGCTTTTATGAGGCAAAGTACAAAGCAGGAAAAAAGAAAAGAAAGAAATAGCCTGGCAAATTAAAAACAGCAACTCATAAAATACATTCAGTGATGCCCAATTAGCTAAGTGAATTCCAAACGATAGAAGATATTGAGGAAGAGGTTAGAAGAAATCCCAAGAGGAGTGTCATTTATCTGAAAAATAAGGATATCAGTTATCGGCCACCTCTTTATCTCTGCTTATTGCTGAAGGAAAAGGTCTAGTCCTGCTGTTTATTGCAGGCCACAGTCATGGTATGGGTCTGCAAAGGAGAGATGGAAAAATCCTAAGATCAACCTTATCAAGCTTAAATAGCTGAATTACCTCTTATTTTTATGTCAATAGCTCTGCTGGGATACTCGGGCTTGGCTGAAGCTGCATTAGGAAAGGCTGGATTTGGGCTGGGACACGCTGCTGGCCAGGGATCGCGGTAACGTTGCAGGCCTCGCTGTCCCGTCCTCCCTCACCCCCGGCCAGCAGGAACACCAGGAGCTTTTCGAGAACACCACAGAATATATGAGCTATTTTAGGGGTTCTATTAAATGCTTTCTTCTTTAGTAAGATTTCCAGATTTTCTGGCTCTTTACTGCCTCCAAAATCTGAGTCTGGAGAAGAGTCAAATGCAAGATGGGATTGCTCATTTAGGTGGGCAGGTGGGAGCAGAGACACGAATTAGCCCAAGGGATGTCAGAAACTGCTCACGAGGCAGTTGGGTCAGCACATGCGCTACGGGACCACCAGGCAACATCCTACAGAAGAGCAGCTCACACCTTCCCATCTTGTGTTTCCCTCTCTTCCTACGAGCCTTCCCTCCCCTGCTTTACTGCAAGGGGAGCAATCCCAGAGCAGGAAGAGGAGGCAAAGCCCCATGCAGATCTCTCCCTGCTTCAAGCCAAGTCAGACCAACTTATTCCAGGTGTCAATCAAAAGGTGCACTATGGCCCAGGGACAGTCTTCCTGGGCCTGGGCCTTCCCTGGGACAGGGAAGATTGTCCATGTCCTCATCTCAGTGCGGTTCTTCAGCTCTGGGCTGTGTGCAAGTCCTCCGTTAGCCCGACACAGAAGTTATTTGTCTTTAACAGAACAACAACGAGAAAGTCAAAGCAGCTATTGACACCAGATGCCATTGCGAAGGACCAGACTATAAGAGCTGGTGGAGGGGAACCTGACATGATGTTAAACAGATTGCTGGCTTTCAGACATCATCTGTTGTGTTGTATCCAGCAAAATTCCTTAGGATCCCAACTCAGTGGCTAGCATGGTTTCACAGGAGCTACGTCCTCTGCTGATAGAGCTCTGCCTTCTCTGTGTGCACTTTCTCTGGCCACAGGATCTGGCCCCAGAAGTTTCCAGCTGGGCATCATGTGTTCTGACAGCTCTTCGCTTCTTCCAAGATGATCCAAGTCTTGGCAGGAATATCAGTCTATTCAAGCAAAAGCGCTCTCATGTTGCGCGTTTCCATCTGTAATTACCAGGAGATTAAATTTCTTCATTAGTCACAACTGCGCTCCCTTAAGACTTGCGTGTGCACTAAGCGCACGGTTTTCCAAGAGGGATGGAGGGAAGGACAGGCAAAAAAAGGCTCAGAGCAACATTTAAACAAAGCAATGGTCTGCTGTTTGGAATCGCCTTGGAGAAACGGAGCAGCCTGTCCAAGTTCTGCACATCCCTCGGCTCGAGAGCAAACAGCCACTGGTGGAAGGGGCAACCAAAGCCACATTGCCCAGCAGGCAAATGGCTACTCCCTGTTCAGCTTTCCAGAAGGTGTTCGTTTTGCTGGGGCTATGGAGCCAGATGCTCATTTGCTCCACAGCAAAAAATTGAAGGCCATTTGCCAAGGCTCTTCTCTCGTTTTTACTAGCAGCCCTGAGTACCAGGGTGTGAAATACAGCCAGCAATCATAATGAACACACAAGATAACGTCACTGGGAAGAGTGCAGGGAAACACAGGGCCGGGATACGGAAGCTCTCAGCAGCCACACAGAAGTATTTCTGATGAAGGGTTTTGGAAGGGTGGCAGGTTTGGATTCAAGCAGACCGACGCACCAAACCATTTCTCATGCATTTTCTTCTGTGCTTTTTACGTGCAATCGTTGCCAGAGCTTTTCAGACTCATCTTGGTGGAGAAGTGTTTAATCAGCATTCAGCCTCTTTACTGGGCTGTCTCCGAGGGAACAGATTTGAGCTAGTGATAGCAAGTGCTAATTTTGGCTGCTTAATCTAGGTTGATTCATTTTAACAGTCCACTTAACAGCCAATATCATGTGGCCATGACCAAGTTTCATGGTCTTTCCTGAGATTTAAAGCAGGTGTGAAATACTTTGAAAAACGCAGCATTACTGCCTGAGAGATCAAAGTTTAATTGCCCCAGTGAATAAAAGGACTGGCTCAAGTGCCAGAGCGATTATTGCTTTTCTCTTTAAGGTCATTCAGTGCTGTGGGATTTTATATTTTATGTTATAAAGTTGCTGAGGAAAATAGTCTGAATCTCTAGGTGCTTGAGTGAAGAGATTGCATGCTTCACGTAAGTCTTCCCTTTTATGAGGGGCACGTTGGGCAGAGCGTGGAGCTCGTCATGGAATGGAGACGAGGAGGATGGATCCTAGAGATTTGCAGACTTGGGGACTACAGGTCATTATTTGTGGTTTCCTGTTAGAGCTCAAAGTTTTGGGATCTACATACCAGCCTGTTCCGCCTGGGCTTGGCAGGGCAAGCGATCCCTGGGGTCTCTCCTCAAAGGTACAGCCTAGACCTGTATGTGGCGAGTGGAGAACGGGGTGGGAGCTTCAGGAACACGGGGGCAATCACTGCAAGTTGCTCTTCAGTATCACTTAATTTGCGGCAGAACCCAAACTGCATTTGTCCTGGACAGGTGGTGGCTCTTAAGAGGACATCTCAAGGTTTGTGACAAGCGCTGTTCCTGGAATGTCCATGTGGCTCCCCCGAGTCCAGCAATGAACTAATAATAAAAGAATGAGTTGCAAAATCAAGCGTGCAAGGGTTAGGAAACATTTGACCCGGCAATACTGAATCTCACTGGAACATGAGACACAAAATGGTCTTTGCAGGCCCCGCTCTTCTGAATCCTGTGCCACCCACACCGAAGTGCAGCTCCTGCAGCCTCCAGAAGGCAGCTCAGCTAACAGATTTTGCGGGCTCCATAAGAGACGTTTCTTAGCTCATCCTATCCAAAGCATTTCCTCACCCCACCTCTGAGCCAATACTCAGACGGGTAAAACATTACCTACCTGTTCCTATATTTAGTGTTGTACATACTCTTCTTGCCTTGCTCTGGAACTTAGACGTGTATTTGGAGACAAACAACCACCATAGCAAGTCATATTTCACATTACATAGCACGACAGATGTGTTTCTGCAATATATTTCGGAGTCCAGAAAAACAGACGGTCAAGGAAACAGTTTTAAGATGAGATAATAATAAAACCATTTTGCATTCCTAAATCAGTGTGCATATTGGTTTTAAATTGCATTTTTTTAAAAAAAAAAAAAGATCTTCACTGCAATAGTAAAACAGGCTATTATTCACGTAACTGAAGGTCCAAGACAAAATCTGGCTCACCTATTAAATTTTCAGGCCACAATAATGCCAACATTTTTGGAAAACAGAGTCATCTAAAGTCCAGCAGAACACAAATATTTCCTGGAACTGAAATCTCACTGTAGGGATGTTTTTTTGAGACAACAAAACCCCAGCGTTTTCCCGAACGAGGTAGGGTCCCCATCCTCGGCCCGGGCTGACCTGAGCTGACGCGAGGAGCAGCTGCAAGGCCGATGATGTGCGCCCAGAACAGCCAGGCACTGCCCCAAGAAGCCTTGACTGGAGGAAGCCACCACGTGCGTGGCCGTTCAGAGTGAGAGCCACGTACCGAAGCCATCTGGCTTGGCACAAAGCCCGGGGACGCTGCGGTGCAGCTCAGCCCCGGAGAGTCCAGCAACGCTCAGCCCCAGGGCAGCCGTGCCACAAGGTGCTCAAGTTCTTTAGAAACCCACTTTCCCATCATGAGAGACGCGGTCTAAAAGCTTTTGATCATCACTTCTGTGAAACGCAGGAGGACAAAGCCCAAAACATCTACCAGAGCACCTCCAACATCTGCGTACAGCACAATTTACATCTGGAAGTCCCAGGCCACTTTGAGGTTTGCAAGAACAATGGACCGTGGTGACAGAGTGGAACACACAACCCCTAGTGCACAATCCACCTACCGTCACGCGAGTGTTTTACGCCTAAAATCAGCAACACCAAAAAGGCACCACCAGGAACTGAGGCAGTCAATACCCGCCAGGGGACTTCGTTCTCATGCAAACTTGCTAATATGCACATGCACGCACATATTTTAGATAGTTTCTTACAGAACATGGACAGAGTGCACACGTGTGTGAAGAAAGAAGAAAAGAGGGGATCCATCTCCAAGAAATCACTGATTAAAATTGCTCCCAAGCTCCCGCTCCCTCCACAAACAAAACAGCTTGCAGAAGTCCAACATGGGTGGATAAAATATCAGCCACGTGCCTGACTTACAGCACTGGGACTGAGGTTTGGGCAACACTTCAAGACTTTCCCTTAGGAGTCTATCCAAACCCTCTTTGCTTCTGATGTGGAGTAATTTGGAAGTGTTTTTAGGCTGCCGTCTGGGATAACACAAGGCTATTGTAAACACACATGCAGCCAATCAGCACCAAACCCACACAAATATGGGCTGCGCGCGTATAAATAACCAGTACGTGTTCCTTTCTCACTTAAAAAATTAATTGAAATGTTGAATTCAAACATAAGACTGAAAAACTGAGCAGGTCTTAAGGAAAAGAATGATCATTTATGGAAAGAATTATGTTTCACCTAATTTTAATAAAGGAAACGTACTAAAATGCAAGCCACCAGGCTTGAAGAGCAATGATAAGACCCAGCCGTAGGCAGCTATCATCCAAGTTTGTGCCGTGAAGCAAGACCATAATTTCAGCTAATGCAGTTTCAAAAATCCCTGCGCTAGCCAAGGAAGTTTGAACGTGCAGCAGAGCGAGACCAGGGCACTGAGATCCACGCACGCTCTGGGAGAACTTGCATTGCCCAGGACAAACCACCCAGCCCAAAGCTCTCCCGGCGGCTCCGACCCACCTAATTGCTGTTTGACTGACCTCTGTCCGGAGCTGCTGGGCCGGGGTGCTCACATGCATGGAAAGGGAGATAATTGCTTTTTCAGAGTCATGGCTCTTCTGGGATACTTTTGGTTTTCTCCACTACAGCAGCCAGGAAGAAATTTATCTCACCTGTGAGACATGGTCCTGCTAGCTTGAGTGTTGAACAGTCTTTTGGACCTGTCCCAGCCTTTTCCAAGGAAGACTGGCAGAAGTTTCTTTCATATATGTCCCTCAAGGGTGGCCACAGCCACATGTCCCGCACCAGGAACGGGGTCGGTCAGTAAACGCCAGGCCTGGTCACAGCAGGAGTTGGAGGGGCCTGTTGTTAGGATTCCCATGTGGCCCTCGCCTGGTTCCACTCTGTCCCATGGCATTGCATCTATACACATCCTTTACAATTCTTTCAAAACTCTTCAACCACTTCTGCCTGGGAACAGACACCGAACAGGACTGTTCAGTGCTGAGAAACAACCCCTAGGAGAAAACTAGCTCCTACTCAGGGGAAGCAGAGAAGTCAGGGTAGCCACATCCACCATGTTTTAAGCAGCAGCTTGCTAACCTGCAGTGCACAAACACTTTTCAGGGAGAATCCATGCCAGGAACTGCAGCCCTTCCGGGCAGCGTGGCAACTGCTCTAGAAAGTGGAAGGAAGGCCAAAGACTGACAAGACACACAACAGGTTGGTGTTGGGGAAGCAACAGGAGGCAGTGACCTCTGCAGATCCCATATCCATTTGGGCCTATAAATAGAAACATTAAGGAGACTTACTCCGCACTTTTTGCATGTGAGACATTGGGAGTACATGGCCTGCAAAGCCATTATCACCATCCACCGAACGACAAGGAACATTGATTCAACTCAAGGCCCACAACAGTTGGATATAGTACAGCCATTCTTCATGGGGCAGGGTTTGGAAACGGGGACGGGGAGGAGCATGAGCATCCTTTGAAGGGTTGATTGCCATTTCCCGATTAGCAAAAGAGCTTAAGAATATTCTCAAGGCTGGAATAAATTAACATACGCGTTTTCTTAAGATGCCTGGCATGCTCTGTGATTTTATGACATTCAGTGTGCTAAGAAAAGCTAACTGCTGCCAAGATTGCAGCAAGATCACTATTCATGTGTTAAAGGTCAGTCAAAGAGTTGCAGAAAGGTCGCTTCTACAGGTTATGACAAGCTGTAACAGTTATAATCAAAATAGACGTAATAGCTAAAGCTCTCCTTATGGTTAAGGCACAAGCAAAAACTGCCGTAACGATACAGCACACAGTTTGTAGCACCTCCCACACCAGCTCGGCATATGGATCACAGTCTGGTGCTAGGAGCACATTGTAGCGTACAAATAAAGCCTCTCTATCTGCACCCACCAAGCCTTGTGTAGACTCAGATCAGGAGAGATGGTAGAGTAGGCTTGGTAACATGATCTAGAAAGGCAGAGCAGTCCAGGAACTCCATCAGACTCCTCAATATTTTGCTTCTCAAAGCCATTAGAGAAGCATCATCTCTGGAGGCTGCTTCCTACCTCCCTCCTCATATACCCACCTAGAAGAAGTTCTACTACGACGATGGCAACCATCTCTCTCACTGGGGATATGGGGTCAAAGCTCAAGGAAGGAACTTGCAGAGTCCCTCACAGCAACACGGTGAAACAAACTGAAACAAACACAGGCACAAAACTCCCACCTGCTGTTGGAGCTGCCTTGGCCTGACAGAGGATCACAGGGATGACCATCAGCCTCTTGCTATCCCAGCCAGCCCCCAGTTACTCACCATTAACTGCAGAGAACTGTGCAGGAGACAGAAATGGCCCTTTTTCCTGCAAAGAGATGCACAGTTCCATTTTTCTCCTCCATTTCTGATGGCTGAAAATCAGATGCTCAGGAGGCTAACTGCTCCAATTCGGAGAAGTGGGTGGTAACTGTCACAGTCCTGGGTTTGGGTTTTGAGGAAAGCAAAAGCAGCCCTCCTATCCTCACTGCCACGGACTTCTGGTGCAACCACGGGCATATTGCTCAGCGTCATATTCACCACTTTAGCCAGAAGTCCAAGCCACCTGGCAAGACTTTCTGCGGTGCACAAACGGTCAGCACCAGCAGTTACCTCCAGCTACGCAGATTTCTCAGCCTTGAGGTGAGGAAGCCTTGGGGTCTCACCAAGGACAGGTGCTGTAGGTATGTGCTAAGACTTAAAGAGAGAGAAGGGAAAAAAAGAAAGAAAAAGCACATGATTTTGCACAATCCTCCAGTCCTTCAATGTATTTTCAGCTATAAAGTTCAAATTGTAGGACAACAAGGATGGGAAATTCCCCATCAGCTCTAATTAATATTATAATTCCAATATGGAGGGCAGAAGGGGACTGTTATATTGACTTCAGTTTAGACAAAACCAGGACCAATTCAACATCACGCACATACGCAGGCCACATCCTGCTCCCTTCTGAAACACATAGGAATTCCCCCATCCACTTCACATTTGCTTCACGAAGCGCTGGATCACAGCATCTCCAGTCACCTGTGGATTACAAGTCCTGATCCCACCACCAGGTCTTTGCACAATCTGAACGGGAAGAAATCCTACCAGTCGGAATTCATTTCAAAGCCTCAGTCTGGGGATTAAATCTGCCTAGGGGAAAAGCATCTGGCTTGGAAGCAGCATGGAAAGTACAATGAAAATTCCTCAAACTGCCATCACATATTTTTCACTGCAAGTCAGCACAAAGTGAAACAAGCATCCCGGGAAACATGAGGCCAGAACCCCAGTCAGAAACATTTTAACAAGAAATCATCAGCACTCCATATTCTTGGCATACCAGAAAGTGCATTCCTTCTCACTTCAGTCTGTGACGCTGCCTGCCGTGTAGGAAAGAGTAAGCAGGATGAAGCCAGCTTGGCTTGCATGCAAGACAGGATTTCCAAAGCTGTATTGGAAATTAGTAGGTGCTGCACAGAAGCCCTGTAGCTAAATCCTCCCTCTTTAGCACATCAGCCTACGCTAGGCAGAAACCTCTACATGAAGGTGTTTGGGTGCTCAGATGGCCTGTTCCCATACAGAGGATAGATAGCAAAGATAGATGAGCTATTCCAAAGGCTGACCTACCTCCTTGGTTAGTTGCAGCTGATAATCCAAACATTTCTGAGCTCATCATGAGAGTATCTGAGGCTTTTTGAAAGAGTCCAGAAGTAATTAAGCACTTGGATTGTGTTGGCTGTGGAAAGTCAGAGGCAGAGAACATGGCTCGGATCCTGGACACTCCAGATAGTGAGGAGAGGGCAGTGCTGGGCTTTCCAAAGGGGAATCTTGACCCACTGGAATGGACTTTTGTAGCACGCAGGGAAAAGGAAGAGCCCCAGGCACCCAAATGAGAAGTGAAAGAGGCAGCCGTCACCTCAGTCCTGCCACTGTTTGCTTTCCTGTTTGCTTTCCATCATCATCAAGATTCCCACCTTTTTTTTT
>NW_010585664.1:31206-45309 GCF_000705375.1 Tinamus guttatus | reverse complement strand
ATATATATATGTATATATATATATGATCTAAAAAAGTAGCAATCACACACAATGTGTAATTGCCCAAGTGCCTTCATAAATGTACTGAGAATTTAAGTCTCTACTGAAAAGAAGATCTCTCAAGAAACCAAAATATATTCCATGCAAATCATTGCAAAAACCCAAGTACATTTTAAGAGTATTTTAACTACCATAAATCTTTCTAAATATGATGAGTCTAAATTTACATATAATGGTACAAAAAAAAAGGTTTATGTGTTTATGTTTTCTACTAGATGCTCATTTATTCATCCTTTTAGTATTATTGATATTCAAAGTAAAAAACTGGTTATAAAGAAAAGAAAAAAAGGAAAACATTTTCAAAAAAATATTTTTGTTATTTGTAAAATCCAAGATGTTTCCTCAGTTTTTGGTAAACAAGGTTAGTTCCACTATACAGATAGGGAAAGTGAGGATCAAAACAAACCCCTTTTCTTTGTCCTCACATAGCAATTGTAGCAGGGCCGCGTCGGCACTCTTTGGGCACGCTGCCCACTCTGTCACTCATTGACAAATGTGCCATTGCCATGGCCTCTAGGAGTCTAATTATGAAGTACTTTCTGGCAAATTTGTGTATTTGCTCCTTTATCTCAGATTTCTGATGTCGTCATTGGGGTGAAGCAATTTGCCTGTAAGCTCTGTGAAGACAGTTCATGTTCCTAGCATTTAATTTTTATAAGCCCCTACCATTATCTTCAAAAGGATATAGCTTCCCATTTAAAAGCTTCAGTTTTCATTTGTGGGGCACATATTCAAAAATCAAATGGACAAAAATTCATAGGCCCATCATAACCTGGCAGTGGAACTCAGGGAACCTCATCCAAGACTATAGGTGGCCTTTAAGTGCAAATTTCCATGAAGGTGCCGGACAGCTCCTTTCAGGGATTGCAGGAATATGTGAACTTGCACAGGTCTCACAGGAAAAATGGTCTTTATCATGACTATTCTTTCTTCTCTTCTCTTGCTTCTCAGAATCACACATTTTAGCATGGGCGTACGTTGGCTAAGCACAACAAATCCTCCTCAGAGATTTTGTGTGCTATGGGTACTTTATACGCCTCTGTCATTCTGAAATCCTAGGCTGCTACACCACAGATCGAAGAGAAGCAAACTTTAAAAGGCACTGTTGCATTTGTCCAGATCTACCACAAAGTTTTCACAGTCCCCAAACGGTTATAATTTGGGGTGAATATGTGGCATATTAATATCCTACACATGATCTATTAAATTATAATTTGCTGAATCCCTCTTTCTTAACAAGCTGATGAAATAAAATGTTTGCTGTCTGTGTCAGTAAGAGGCAATGTTTCCTTTCCTTCACAGTATTTTCCAGAAGATCGTGATATTAAATAAACTCATAATATTTCATACATATCTAAACAAGCACCCTTGGAGGAGCTCAGCCATCCCACAGCAAAGTTGTGTTGCATCTCTACTATAAATTGTGTCTGCCAGTTTAGGGTTATTTCACAAATATCTACACAAAAATTATGTATAAATCACGAAAGATTTATACATATATTTTTTTTTTCTCTCCAATAAGGCAAATGATTTGAACACATGAAAGACAAATAGGATTGTAAAGAAAACAACCAATACTAAAGCACATTCTCAGGATACAAAATATTGCTGGAAAAGAAAAGACCTTGTCATAATGTAAGAATAAGAGCCTGCTTGATAAAATTTAAAACCTGTGATCTGAAGCATCAGACTCAGTTTGGGACCCTCCCCATGCCTCTATTCCCAGACCTTCCCAGTGCTGGAAAGGGCCCAGAGGTATAGGAATGTCAACGGTTACAACAGATGAGCAAAACAGAGGAATATAAGCTCTCACAGCCCTGTTCAGCACAGCTCTGCATAGGCTTCCCCATTGGTGGCTGTTCATTCACAATAAAGACCACACGAACTCTTGGGACAGCTGGTGCCTGCCACTGATGGGGTCCAGAACAACCCAAGCTGCTCTGGCACAATGTGTGTGCTGGGGCTTACTCCAGCTTCTGATGGTTGTAAAGACACTGCCCAGACATCGTTATCATCATCAAACATTTGGGTTGACAGGCTCCTCAAATAGTAGCCAAGACATTAATTCTGCTTCTCACTAGCTCTGCTCTGACATAGCAGTTTCATACAGCATGTGGGAAAGAGGAAGGGCAAGAAGAAAGGAGGAAAACAAGATAACATGTTGAACTGTAGAAGAAAATAAAAAGAATTGAAAGAAGTATTAAGAAATAAATCATCTTTGAATTAATTTCTTTTTTTCTTCCCTCCCTACGAGTCACCTGATCTCATCACCACCATAACCAGTGATCTGTGCTTTTATTATTATTATTATATTGGTGTGATGTTCCAGTACATTAGTTCTTGCCAAAGACTACAAGTCTTTCACCTGTGCTTATCTTCGAGGAGAATGGTACACAAGAATAGAGGGTCAATCATAGATCAGAGTGGAATAATAAGGCAGTTCACATTGTCCATTGCGAAAAATTATTGACAGAAATTAAGCAGCCTTTTTACCAACAAGCTTTCCATAATCAGTTCATATTATTTTCTTTCTTTTGTCAAATACAATTTTCAGACAAATTTTAGGCTTGGATTTGCTCTTAGAAGAGTCACAATAACTATTTGTTATTCAAAGTTAATGACCAAAAATTAGTTACTTAAATAGCATGGCATTATTTTTGCTCTCAGCTTGGAAGTCTGAATCACAATAATCTGTGGCAAATCCTTTCTGGGTCTAAATTATTTCATATAATGATTCTCACCTGCACAGTGGCTATTTTGTACTACTAATAAAAATGAGTGTTTTCTAACTTAACTATTCATCTCAGGGACATTGCTCACACCAAAGCTCACTGCCTGTTTGCTCACAGTAAGCATTCTTGTGACTACATTGATCCTGAAGTTGTAAACAGAAGAGAAACAACTTGACACCTTTCTGCTAAAATATTTATACTTACTAGGCAAATAGTGGTCCATCATTTGCATGAAGACAAACTAGTAGCAAAGAGGAGATTTCATTCCAAGAGCACAAGGCAGAGGCACTTGTCCCTTCCTTGCCTCTGCTCCCAGCACAGGCTCTGTACCCTAGTCCAATCTCAGCCCAGCCTTGGGCCACCTATCACTGTCCCAAAATGCCACAGCAGTGTCAGCTCCTGCTCTGCTCAGCCCAGCCCTGCTCAGACACATAAGAAAGAGATCAAAGAAACAAGAGTAAACTTATTCTTACATCAATGACTTCATGAGTGTTGAAAACATTAGCTAGATTTGAGTCAATTAGCACGATGGCTTTGTAGTCAGAGGCTTATACAAGTGAAGGATATGACATGATTTTCATCCCCTCCCCTTGTACTGCTGCTGTCTAAAATTTCCTATCGACTTTCCATAGGCAAACAGATCTATACGGACAAATTGTCTAATATAATTTAGAATGGAAAAATTCACTGCTTGTAACTATTATTTTTGACAGCAGCTGTCTAAAGAACTGATATGAAAAAAAAAATTGCATGTAATAGCATTTTCTTCTCCTCTAGTATTATGCTGGGCAACCTTTCTGTCATGCTGGGAGTAGCGTACACCAGGGAGCTGTCCTGGACAAACATTTCTTTGTATCCCCTTCCACCTTCACCTCACTTACGTGAGGAGCAACTCACTGGAAAATAATTAAGTGTTCCTTTCACAGCCTTCCTCGAGAAGGAAAAATTGATGTATTTCTAATTTCTGTTTGAGACAGGTGTGGAAGAGACGAAAAAAATCTCTAGAACTGGGAAAGGAGGCGAATATTCTGTACCCACATACATGACAAACGACAACAAAACTCACCTGAGACACAGCTTGATTTTGAGATAGTTTTCCATGACCTGTGGGTAGATGAAGGAAGAACAGTTGCATTATTTCTTTATATTTCGTATTGATCCTGCAAAAAGTATATTCTCATGTTATGCTTTTCTGAACAAAGTAAATCATTTAGGTTGTAATGGGTGAAAAACAGTGTAAGAACAAGCAAGGCTCCTTGGTCCTAAAACCCATTGCTCGCACACTTGAAATGGCAGCTTTTGGCAATGACTAATGCGTACATATAGTCCAAGGACACTTATAAAATGTGACAGCTATCCTATCCTGACATTTCAAAACAGATGCTCAAACAATCCAAAATAGGGAAACTTCCAGTGCTCTGTCAATCATTAACTTTCTTAGGAAGCCTTGTATGATAAAGATCAGCCAGGATCACTGTTTTACATTAACAAAGATTTCTACAAAGGAGTTTTAAGGGACATGCTGTCCCTTTTCTTAATACCTATTCTGCATCAGACCACTGTTTCTTGCATAAAGCAGCACACATAAGTTCCCTCCCATCTTTTTCTTCTTGTATTTGCATATATTACATGGAAATATAGCCCACTGTGTAACTGTAAAGTGGATGAAGTTTCATTGGAGAAAAAGTGCTGTGCTTTTCCTGGGATGTGCCCATTTTGAACCCTGAAATAATAAAGAGAAAAAAAGTAGAAGAATAACTATTGGAACCAAAAAGTATAATCCAGTCTCACCTGGAGTTTTGCATCACCTTGTAGAAAAAAAAAAATCTGATTTATAGCTTCATCTACTTTTCTGATGAAGACCTCTTTATGTAACGACTTGTTCCAATACCAGTTTACTGCCAGCCCGGTAGATCTCCTTCATACTCCCTTCGATATGAATATGTGAAATATAATGAAATATATATATGAAATTATGAAATTATGAAATTATGAAATATAATGAAACAAATAAATGCTGTTTCATCTTCTGGAAAAAGACTTGTTCCCGCTTGTACACCACATCTGCAAACTCTTCTGCAGTAAAACACCCATCCTCAATCATTCAGAAATTTCTTGAGGCCAGAAGTGGGCCACTTTTCTTTTCCTGAAATCAGTGGGCAGTTGACAAACTTGAGAAAGGTGGAGAGCATAGTTAAAGAAATTAGTGTGATTATCTAAACCTCTGTAAACCTCTGCTTTGAGGAAAAGAGGAAGGCTGGGATCACACTGGGATCTGATCTTTCCCAGATTTATCCTCATGCTTCTGAAATGCCCATCTGTAGAAAACAAACAAGTAGCAAAAGGTGATGTTTGGAACAGTGTCCTGTCTCATGGAAACTGGTGTAGTTCCTTTTCAGAATTATTCTCATAACATTATTAAAATCATTTTGTTGCTTACAATATGGTCTCTTACTATATATTTTTCCATTAGCATCCCTAGGATTCCTGTAGAAAAGTCAGACAAGGCTTGTGAATACTTTTATTCTCACTTTACAGAGCTGAAATGAAGACTGAAGGATAAAATAATTTGTTGCTGGTTGTATATTGTGCTAGATTCAGTACAAGAGCCAGGATTTGTAATTCAAAATCTTATAACAGCAAGATCTTTTCTTCAGTGGCAATGTTTTCTAATCCCTGCCCTGAAGATATGGAAAAAAGCAGCAATAAGAGTGCATAAGAACTATTTTCTTCCTTCATTTCCTTGCTGATGTCTTCTAACATTCAAACATGACATGAACCCTTTGAGGACAATATACCTGCTAAATAAGAAAGGAATTTGAGCGGTCTAATTAGGAAATTTGCAATTATTTTGCTATTTCTCTGAAGCCAATGAAACTCGCTTTGCTTAACCATGTTTGAGAATAGATCAAAAATGACTAAACTATTTTTGACAAAATTGTCCAATTCAATTATCTCATACATAGGGATAAAACTAAAGCAATGTCAGCCTTGAAGAGAATTATTCTGAATTATACTTAACTGAAAAATGAAGCTTGGAATGAACATTCCAATCCACTGAAAAATGAAGCTTGGAATGAACATGTAAAAGTATGATTGTGTTTAATGCTGCTTAATTGTTACCTCCTTAAAACTACTGTACAACAACACAAGGTAAAATTGTTTATATATTGCAATAGTCATTTTATTACTTGACAGTGATATGAAATAATAAACTTTTCGGTGTGCTACAGATGTCTCTATCATATCAGCCAAAAAAGAAAGCAGTCATGAAGAAGGAGAATGGAACATAGTGAAATGGTAGGTGGGAGGAGATGATGAGTCTTTCATGTTTCTGCTGTAAAAATTGGAGCACAGGCTGCACAAGGACCCTCCATTCAGTCTGCTTCTCTGCAGTCACCAATGAACACATCAGATAATAGTGATTGCAAAGAGATAGGCATAGGTGTTTTTTTGAGTGCTCTTTTTCAGCTCAGTTTTGTCCCATGATGCCTTCTTTTAGTCCTGACAGCACTAAAATTTGTGCAAAGCATCTCACCAGTTTGCAATGCACATCTAAATGATCCCTTCTTTTCCTTTACTTGGCATTCATATTCCTATTCCCTTTTCTGCATGCAAGGAGAAGCATGATTTTGTACACATCTTAGAGCTATATCTCCTATGCTGTTCAGGTGCTAATCCTGCTCTCATCAACAGAGTACTTGAACATCTTCCAAAAGTGCCCCCTGCCCTTCTTCTGAGTCACTCAATAGTCATTAATGTTTAATGGCTAGACGAATGGGTAAGAGATAAAAAAACAGAGAAGCACGCGCAGCAGATTTTCCTCTGCAGAGAAACCTGGTGACCCTTACCGTGTCTCTGCTTTTTTCACAGTGCAACCGGGAATCCTGCTCAATCCTATTTCATGCAAGCGACAATGACTTAGGATAAAGCAAAAGAAAACAAAAGACAGTACAGAATTCCCAAATGGTATTTGCTCCAAACAGTATCACCATTTAGGCACTTAAATTTTCTCTCAAGAAGCTCATGAGGAGTTCCTTTCTAACATAGTGATACAGTACACTAGTCCAACTTGCAGGCAAATATATTTTATTAGGTTTCCCCCAACATGTACAGAATACCATTCTGCAGACTTTCATGCTGACTTTGAGGCTGCCCTTCCCTGCTAGGGCGAACTTTAAAATTTAAAGGGAAAAATCATTCGTAGATCTTGCAAGCTGAGGAAAGAAACCCTACTTGGTGTGATTTGCTATAATGATAAATTTATCAGAAGCTGTTCATTTTATCTGCTGCAGAACTGCTCTTTGATGGCATTAATCTGCAGTAATGATTACAAGAAAGTAATTCAAAGATGTTCAAAGGAAAAGGTGACACGATGCTTTCTATCTCTTTTCTGGATGCTGCCTCAGATTCTTCAGTAAATTACAGATGTAGAGGGAGAAAAGATGTGCCATATGCTGCAGAATACTTGGGGGAAGCTGGAAACATGAAGCAATGCTTTACATTTGCAACCAAATGTGTTGTAGATTCTAGGTAGACTTTTTTTTGTGAGAGGCTTCAGAGACAAAAGTCTTTGAGATGTTTAATATTAAATATATGCTTTCCATTAACTGTTGGTGAAGAGAATCACGAATTACCAGTCATGATTCTTAATGTTTCATAATATTTCAGGTAAAATGCATTCATAGTACCTTTTCACATGGCCTTTTCAAAAGAAAGTACTCCAAAATACTGAGTGGGAGGGGGGAAATGATCTTTTTTCTACTAAAAAAAAAAATAGTGAATCTTTTTTGCTGGATAAATTTTTCTCTTGTGCGCGTGGCTTCTTGAATATTTCTACTCTACACTATAGAGCATGAAGAGGACCAAAGGATGTTCCAAGGCTAGAAGCAAGCTGGAAAGATTCCTGATGCCCTCTCCCCATTTGTTAGACATAATAGATGTTTTTAGATTCTTTTTTTTTTTTCTCCACTGTTTAAAAGGCTAACATAAAGTCACAGCTTTTATCGCTGGCTGTAAGAGACCTCTGGAGGTCACCTAATCCAAACTGTGCTTGGAGAAGGACTCCTAGGCTGCCAAGAGAACAGGTTACTCAAGATTTGCCTTGCTGAATAAGAAAATGGATGACCTCTCTCGGTGACCTGACCTGTGCTGAATTTTCATTTGGGCAAAAGTGTTTTTTATTCCGTCAAGTTTTGGTTTTCCAGCCTGCAGTGTGTCCATTGCCTTTTGTCTTACCGTTGTACCTTGTTTTACCAACCATTTCTCAATGTAATATTGTCCTCTTCCTTCCCACCCTGTCCTTACTGAGCAGGCCTCCTGAATTCTTCTGAATCATAGGTTTGTCCACAAGGTTATCAGCCACTAAATAAACTCATTTTGTTTTACTCTGAATGTAATATAGAAGGTAGCACAATGTTGTCACTGTGAAATTTTGGAGTGAAGCAAATGTTACAGACATGTGAAGATACTTTTATATTTTTAGAGTGACAGAAAACACCCTTAGCCTACAGTTAAAAAACCCAGTTGTGCTGTCCACACAGATCTTTGAGAAGGAATCAAAGGTCTCTCCATTTGCATCCACACTGTCAGTCCTTAAAACAGATCTAGAAGGACCTGCTCTTGGACCCCTGCCTAACACTTGCAGGGATGCCACTATGCCACAGGCCTCCCAAATTTTGATCCATGCTGATCTCATGGTCCCACCATATACTGATCCACTACAGCTACCCAGGAAGAGAAAGGCAGACTCAGCTGAGGGTTATGTATATCCTGTGAAAGCTGCATGTACTTCACATTGACAGTAAGAACCTTGGTAGTTTTATCTACACCACTGCCACCACCAACGAAAGTCAACATCTATTCACCCTCCAACTCATGCTGTTTCTGGTCCTAGACTAACAAGTGATATTGATTGTTATTTCCTGCTCCTCAGGACATGGCCATTTTTGCATGGAAAGCAGTAGGGGAGGGTTGTTCGAGTAGGGTTGTGCTTCCACATGCAGTGCTTCCTCTGCTCCACTTTCCTCTGGGGCCTGGGCGGTAATGATGGACCTAGTTCAAGCTGACAGGACACATCACCAAGTGGAGGAAATTTCATTTACTTTTTAAGGTCTTCAGCTCAAAACTCCTCTTGCTTTTCCTCTAGAAAGGCCACGTAAAAGATAGTCCTTTGCAGCAACCACAGGAATACTGCCTTATGGCCAGATAAAGTTCTAGATAAAAAGCCAATGTCTTGCATGGAGAAATTTATTCGTCCTTTACATGGGGGTGTTTATTTTCCAGTCTACCATACCATGGTCTGTAATAGTGGACAAAAAGATGTCAAAAGTGACAGCTCACTGAGCAAAGAAAAGACAAGGTGTGTCAAGGAAAGCTGTTTTAGTCATGTTTCTTAAAATGAACCCTCAAACTAGAATTCTTCCATAGCATCTGTATCTGGCCATATGAAAGCAGTACCTTGCACAATTCAACAGATTGGGAGTCAGGTCAGGTAGGAAATCTGGTTTTCTCTCTCAGGCACTCATTAAACTCTCTTACACCAAACAAACAAGCAAACAAACAAAACCACCAAAAAGTGGGAAAAACAATGCTGTACATTTAATTTTTGCACCTATATAAGTGGCAGAGACTGTAGGATTTATCTCAACTTTTTTTTTTTTTTTTTTAATGAAACCTTCCCTCTGCAACCTGATGCTGTAACAGAAGACTAAATGTGGGCTGGGAATCATCAGCTCCCAGATGAGGTTTTGCAGAGAATAAAAAATGTAGGCATGTCTACTGCCTGTCATGTGAACTCATCTGAGTTTGAAATGATGCATCTCCTGTTTTCCTCTCCTGACCAAAACAACTTTATTCTTCTCCCTATATTGGCCAAAGTACAGGGAAATGAGAACGAGACAAGACTCTCTACAAAGGGGTGAAACAAATGCTAGGAAGGTTCAAGCATCCCAGAGCAGGGAAGCTTGACATGGGGTTTGTAATACTGATCCTTTGAAACTATCTAATATTCTCTTTGAGAAATAGAGGGATAAAGTTGTTTCTACAGCGGTAGCAGAAGGAGGCATGGCTAGGAAAATTGTTATGGAACTAAGGTTTCTCTTCCTATATTTCTATCTTATGTAGCCTGGGAGTGGTTCAGCTGACTACTTCCTGGGATGCTTTAATTAAGGTATTTTCCTGCTTATCGTATAGGCAAAAGTGTGGCAAAGCATTTGTGGTGAAGCTACTGCCAGAGAGATGTGTTTCACGCAGTCACTACTACTAATCTGCCTCCCTCTGTCTCCTACAAAAGCATCCATTATCCCAGTGATAACTCCCCCAAATTCCCATGGAATAATACAACCAGAAATGGATATTTGAAGATGCATGCTATTCATGTTACTTTGCAGAAAGGTTTCACCCTCTGGAAGTGAATGTTGTTTACGGTCCATCTGAGTGGCTCTCCACTTGCAGCTCTGTAAAAGAAGTAGGTTCCAGTGATACTCCTGGATATCACTGTATCCTGGATACAGTGTCATATCTGCAGCTGAATGGTATAGGGTCACACCACTGAGAGGCACCAAGATGCTACTGTGGTACATGCAAACTTGATAAAAATAATGCAGCATATGTTGCCCAAGACGTGTTGGTGGACACATCATTTCTAACAGGTGAACTGGATATTGCAGCTTGTAGATTTTATGACATGATGTGAGGGTATAATGAGAAGGATAGACTGGAAAGTACTTCAAAATTAAATGAAGGTTGGCATGACTCCTTCTAGCACGTATACAAGTAAATATGAAGTACTGCTTGCAAGGGTAAATCCCAAGTGAAAGTTTTCTATATGGCCTCCTGCAAGAAGCCTAGATTCTTGATGGTGTAGTAAGGTTGTATTTCATATTTGCCTGCATGACAATCCAGGTGGAATAATGTCATTCTCCTCCCGAAGGCATTCTTGGAGGTTGACATTGCAAGTAGCTACGGCATTTAGCTTTGAATATAAGCAGACATCAAAAGCTGTATAGACATATCTAATGGGAATCCATAATTTGATTATTTTATTGTTGGTGTTCACTTTCCTTTTGGGTGAAGTAGTCTTAAAAAAAAGAGAGAAAAGAAAAGAAAAGAAAAGAAAAGAAAAGAAAAGAAAAGAAAAGAAAAGAAAAGAAAAGAAAAGAAAAGAAAAGAAAAAAGAAAATTGCAAGACCTTATCTGGAACAGTACCAATTAAGAGCACAGTTCTAAAATAAATCAAAGAGGATGAATATTTACAAGTACTTAGCAGTGGTAAAAATCTTATCTACTATGAGCATCAGGGAAAACAAACTTGAGTAAATGCCAAATGTTTTGAAATAATATCTCAGAGTTTTATTTTTGTTCATAAAAAACATAACCTTTCCAGACTATAACACTGAGTATGGGGCTGAAGAACAACAAAGGGAAAAAAAAAGGCCAAAAAAAGAAGAGTTTTCCTAACTTAACATTAAAAATAAAAAGGTGACTTTTTATACTCACTTATATACAAGCGAAACATGGACTGTTTCCAGTAGTGACCAGAAGGGAGAATATGAAGCCTATGTTCAGAGAGTAGAATAATATTGTTAGAAAAAAAATGTTCTGAAAGAACAATGGCAAAAGAAAGCTTTGGGTTCTTTCTTTCCCCAACCATGATGGGAATTTACAGTGCATAGAGAAAAATACATCTGTTTTGTTACATGACTACCTACAAGCATGCCACAAAACTGTAGAAAGAAGGAAACAGAGGTATTTGAAGGATGTGTATGGTGAGTAGAACCAGTATTTAAAATATGAGGCAATTACAACTACATCATTGCAGTCTGACAGTGCACATTTCTTCCCAGAAATAAGCCTAATAATAATACCTAGCTTTTCTATGGTATTTCCTATTGGAAGATCTTGAAGTATCATTAATAAGCCACATCCATCCTTGAGAGCATATATCTGACTTCCAAACTATCCTGGCCTTCGAGAAATACTGAGAGTCCATGCAGAGTCACACAGAGCTGCTACACAAATTTCTGCCAAATTAGACCCCAAGTGACCTGAAACAACTGACACTTCTACAAGAGAATATGATGTCAAGACCTCATGAGGCCCACATAACTACAAATTACCACACTACAAGCAACACTGGGGCTGGAGACCTCCATTACTCAGGGCCATGCTCAGTTTTAATGTTATGCTGTCTCTGAAGGCAAGTGTGCCTCACTGCCTTTATAATCAGCAGTAGCTTCGTGTAGTCCAGGACTTTTTGGCATGACTGTAGTATGCCATCAGGGCAAAAGAGCAGCTAAAAACACAGAAGCCATTAGGAAGAATTTTTGGATGACTAAAGTCACAGAATTGGGGTGGAAAGGGGGAGTAGGGCTTTTTCCCCTTATTTTTTGATGTTGTCTTCTGTACACTTGGATAGTCAGCCCGGGTGCTTTTACAGCAAATCATCATGGAGGTTTTTAATGAACTCATGGATGATTATGGCCCAATGTCTGTGCTGAAGAAACTGTAAAGATGCAAGGATCCTTCATATTTGTTTATTGAAGTTCTTCAGATGCATTTTGGGGACTGCATTTTTTTTTCCTGATTTGAATGTGGAGGCTGGATCATATCAGGTCTTTCCTATTTTTCTCTGAGTAAGAAAGACTACAGTCAGGAAAACGTTTCTAGACCTAACTAATTTTGAAAGGCTCCAAGACTGCAACCGTAGTACTAGGGCCAAAGCATGGGCTGCAATACTGACACATTGTCACCAATTTTGTTTAATTACTTGTATGCTCCTGCCCTCCAGGATAGCACCAGGAAATAGTCATGTGTTGCCTCAGACTACACTGTTCTCAGCGGGCTACACAATGATGTCTTTCTGAGTATGTTAGGAGAGTTAAGGTCTCTAGATATGAGCTGTGCCAGGTCATTTGTCCTTTGGGCCATAAAACAGGCCTGCCTTATATGAAGCAACAAACACAGCCTGAAAGCCTGGAACAGCCTTATGAAACACATGTGCAGGCCTGTGGCAAATGAGTGTCAGTGACCCTAGAGAGGGAAAATTATCCCTGTATGCAAATGTTTTGTCTGTTTTTCTATACTCCCAATTAGGAAGTAGAGAACTGTGGACCAACATTCAGAACAATCATCCTACAATTGCCAAAAAGTCTGAAAACAAAAATCTATACTGGAGGTAGAGGGACAGTAAGGTATTACTGTATAGTGATTTGAAACTCAATAGTTGGATAATGTTATGATTCCAAGCTGACATATTTGGTAACTTTGAATAGCAATGGGTTTTAACAGCACAAAGAGCACAAATCAGACCTCCAAAACAAGGGATTCCAGTACAGTTTTGTTCATGTGCAGCACTCACATGAAGGGGTCTACATTCATCATTTGTACCTTCTGTATTGGAGATGGAAATTTCTGCGATCTCTAAAGTCATAAAAATCTCCTGTGGGAAGCAGAGGCCAGACTTGACAAAGAAGATGTTTGCCTGCCTAGGCTGAGCGATAAGGAGCAGGGATGCAGCTGCTCAGCCCGCTTCACAGGCAGCACCCCCGGAAACCTGTTGAAGCCGGCCGCTCGGCTGGGGTTGTAGCCAACTTAACCCCAGGACTCCTCCAAAATAGCTCTGGGGGCAAACACCTGGAAATGAGGAAGAAGAGGAGGAAGGCAGGACCCTCGAATTGAGGGCTGGGACACCTGACTGGCATGTGCGCCTGCTCACCCAGGGGGGAGAGTTGTGCAACTGAAGGTGGAATTTGTCTGTGCCCTGGCCTGCCTCCTGGGTCGTACTGACCCTACGTGCCAGGATGCACCGGGCATAGAGAGGACAGTGCGGAGAGAGTGCGGAGGGAGAAGCTCATAACTCTGAGGCCTGTGCTCGCTGCGCAGGAGCCGGTCAGCAACTCTCTCTGATCTGCCAGCTCGAGAGGATGTTCGGTTCCAGTATCCCGCCAGCAGGTATCACCGCATGAGTAGTTATCCATACTTTGCTTCTTTTATGTGCTTTCGCCTGAATAAATGCTCGATGTAAGCACCTTGTTCTGCGTGATTATTGCTGAATCCCAAGCCCATCCGGAACACCTCCATGGATGTACTTCTGATTTTTTTTTTCGTATAAAGAAGGGATATGTAAGTATCAGAGAAAACTCTTTTTTAGAGAACCGTGAAGAAAGCAGAGAGAAGCAAAAATACGAGGCCAAGGAGACATCATGAATGCAGGAGTATGGGATATCTTTCTTCTCCAGTAATATTAAATATATTCATAATACTTAAGGAGTGCAAAGCTGTGGTTATATGTGTTCTATTCTACACTTTC
>NW_010585664.1:18767-31156 GCF_000705375.1 Tinamus guttatus | reverse complement strand
CTGAGCCCATACCTTTTGGATAAGCAAAAGTTTTATTTTATGGGAAGATAATTTAGGAACTTTACATAACGTAGAATCCTCCAAACACAAAAGTAAACTGTTCCAAAGAGTTATATACACTTTTTAATGCACTTTTTTTCCTAATCTGAGCTCTTTACTGGCCAAGCTTCCAACTATTCCTTCCTGTTACACATCTGTTTGCTAACTTACAGAGGCTTCTTATACTGACAAGTATTCTCTTAGTATAGGTATCGAGAGAATGAGATCAAGTTTCTCACTTACTCCTGTCCATGTTAAGCTAAGAACATGGAATTTCTTTAGCATCCAACTGGAAGACACATTTTCCAGAAAGAGAAACCTTCTTGTAAACATCTTCTATGCTATATACATGCTCCAGTTCAGTAATTTATTTTCTGAAGTGTGGATTCCAGAGGGTGAACAGTTTACAACAGGCTGCTCTGGTCTCACTGTTGCAATCTATGGCGGTAATTACTGTAACCTTTCCACTTCTACTAGCAGTCCCCTGCCTGAGCATCCCAGGCACTGAGCTACCTGTGAGTCCATGTCTAGCTGGTGGTCCCTGACAACCACCAGGTTCTTTTCCAAAGCACTGTATAAATTATTGATCACAAGCAATAGGAACCTGTGTTATCTTCAGTGTTTTGTCATTAAATGTTCCCTGCTGGCTTTGTAGACTGACCTGTTACTCACAGGTTTTGTGCTTACAGCAAAAATATTCAGACTGTCCCCACAACTGCAAATCACGGAAAACTCTTTTCATATCCATAGAGTTAGTTGATGTACATCTACTACCAGTGAGTCAGGATTTAGTGTCCCGGAGTCAGACAATCTGGAACAAGCTGCACAACATGCATACTTACACAAAATATCAGATTAAATTCTAGCTTGTTATGATCCACTCAGATGCTGTTATTCATATCTGAATCACATATTTATTCCCTTGTATAATAATAAACTTTCTTATCTGCATTTATGGCTTCGCTTTTGGATGTCTTCACACTACATCAACTTTTCTTTCATTTACTGTCATTCATAAAATCAACACAAAACCAGAAATTCATGGGTTGGCCCAAGCCATGATCATGCATTCTGAAATTGACTGGAAAATAACAGCAACAACAACAAATGCTTTCCTTCAGGATTTCCATATAATCAAGGAAATATGGAAATCCTGAAGGAAAACATTTGTTGTTGTTGCTGATTCAACAGTGGCTGGTTCAAAGAACCAAAGAGTGGGCTTGTTCAAAGAACATGACAAAACCACAGAATAACAGAATGGAATATTCAGAAATGGTGATCTTTGCCAACATCTTATCAATGAATGAGTGATATTAGGGCTCTGTTAAAAAGCTGGTGTTTCTATGGCAAAATACTGGCTCCTTGAAACTTCAGCTTCTTTCATTATCAGCCACTTCAATCAGTTTTGAAAATAATTAAAAAGTAGAAAAAAAATCTTTCTTCAACGTGCTTTTACCTGTGCCATGCAGCAAAATGATCATGACAATAATTCTGAGTTGTCAAGAAGAAAAATATGAACTGAAAACAAGAAACGACAGCATTTCAAAAATGCAGCAAGTTGTTGAACAGTCCTGCTGCATTGAAGTCACATTCGTAAGTGCATTTTGTGACTAAATAGAAAACAAATATAATTCAAGACTAATTTCCACTAGTTTTATTCTGCTTTACAATTTTAGAAATGATAAAATATTACAATTTTCAAGTCTGCATAAGATGTTAAAAAGTAAGAACATGATTTATCTCTACAATAAAAATATAGCTTTTATTTAAGATAAAATAACTTTGTATTGGAATAAAAAAGGCAAAAACGATGAACTGTAAAAACATATGCATCATTTTGAAAACTACATTTTGAAAAGACTACTGAGACTTTATGGTTTGGCATGACACCAGAAGAGAGGAAATATTCACTATTTTAAATTATCTGGAAATATAAATTTAAATAAAAATGCATATACTTTGATTTGACTTATTATTATCTCATAGCTGCTTTGCTTCAAACTGTTTTCTGATCCAGGTTCATTAATTCAGCGGTATTGACATTATAATTTTTTCTTGTCACATTGCAAACTTTTCAACTTTTGGATTAGTAGTCATAGCAAGAATCAAAAAGCATAATTGAAGTGTAATTACAAGCATAATTTATGTAATTATATTATCTTAATATATGATTACAGCAAATAAAGGCATGTTTAAAGGAGTGGAAAGATTGCTTTGAATGTGACTAGTGGCAAGATGGTAGTCAGAAGTGTGTTGTGTTGTATGTAGCCAAAAGAAGATGAGTGGAGAGATGACAGATGACATGAAAGAGAGTATGAGAAAATGAGGGAACAAAGAGAAGGGGGAAAAGAACAAAAGATGAACACTGTTTTAGGGAGGATGATAGGAGACCACAGGTAGGGAATTTAGGGATGAGAAATCAAGTAGTCAGGAACACAGTTTAAAGACTGAGAAAAACAAAGGAGCAGATTAATTAAAATGACCAAGGAAGTAGAGTTGGCAGCACTGTCTGTTTAAGAGGAAGGGAATCAGTTGAGTTCCTTCGCAGGTCAGCTGCCTGGAGGAGAGAAAAGCAAGCAGCAATGCACTGCTTCAAGAGAGAAGATAGCACCGCGTCAGTGAGAGTTAGCAAAGTTATTTAATACATCAGTTATCAAAGGCAAGAGAGATGAGTCAGCAAATGGGCATATAAATTAATCAAGCAGTAGATTATAAGTGAGATATAATGTAATTGGTGAGAATTAGGTGTCAGAAGCTGGGAACCTAGCAGTGGTTTCTCAAAAAGCCCAGGTAGCAGGACCTTTGGAGGAGATGGAGGGAGGCTAGTCCCTGCCCCAGAGCTGGGTAAGGCTGCTTCGGCTCCAAGAGGAGAATTGAGAGAAAAAGCAACATTGGGCGTTTGCAAACTCATCTGGGATTTCTGGGGTGAGGAAGGGGGAGCAAACATACTCAGCAGAATGACCTTATTTTGGGGATTTCTTAATTCATGTAGGCCTAACTTAACATCTAAAGCTTGCTTTCACGATAAGTAACAATTCAGCCTTCACACAGTAGTTAAAGGAGACTAAATGGGAAATAGGGGAATCTTGCTAAGGAAACTTTATATGCTTCCTTTTTTTTTTTTTTTTTTTTTTTTTTTTTTTTTAAGACCACTCATATGTTAGCCTTGTATCCTGTGTTTTTGTCAACATAAGTAGGAAGTGATGACTAAAGCTGTACTTGCTATTTACTACTCATTTCCCTCACTGCCAGCCCATAAGCTTAGCAGAGATGCTGAGCTCATTTCTGAATTACTTATGACTACTGCAATAACAGATAGTTTGTAAATGTGAATCAAGATGCGCCTTTAGTCCTTGGGGCATCAGAGAGGAGAAAGAAAACCGATGCTTACAAAGCAGATAAAATAAGCCAAGGCTCTAAGTTATTCATTTAGTCATAGCTTCAATTTTCAAAAGGAAGTTAAATGAATGAAGGGATAAATGGATGAATCACCCATTCCTCTTATCCATGACCGTGAATTTTCCTTGGTTCAAATTTTTTTAAGACTAACAGCTCGTTTCTTGATAGACTAAGCGAGCTGTGCCTGTTTAGCCTGGAGAAGAGAAGACTGAGAGGGGATCTGATCAATATGTATAAATACCTGAGGGGAGAATGTAAAGAGGATGCGGCGAAACTATTCTCAGTGTTGGCCAGTGATAGGACAAGGAGTAATGGGTTCAAGTTGAAACACAGGAAGTTTAATCTCCATATGAGGAATAACTTCTCTACTGTGGGGATGACAGAGGCTGCCCAGAGAGTTTGGGGAGTCTCCTCTGGAGATATTAAAAACTTGTCTGAGTACAACCCTGTGCTACGTGCTTTAGGTGTCCCTGCTTGACTTGAGGGGTTGGTTAGACTAGATGATCTCTAGAAATCCCTTCCAACCTCAACAATTCTGTGATTCTGTGTGATTCTGTGTTTTTTTTTTTTTTTACTCTTATTTGCTTTAATTGTATCTTACAAGTCAGTTCCTCAAATTTTCCTAGGGTATTTTTAAAGTGAGGTAGTAGTCTTGGTATAAAGCCAATTCATTATTTTGCATATGATAAACATCAGGTCTTTTTTTTTTTTTTTTTTCTCCTCACCTATAGTTGATTTCCTTCGCAGTAGGTAGATACTTCTTCCTTCACAGAGGCTGGACAGATTGTATGAATAACCACAGAGGGGAAGTGGTTGACATTTTCCTGTGTGCTAGACCATCAATAGCAGGCATTCTTTGTCAAATAAGATGATTGTTGAATGAGCTGATTTTGATGAGCTTCAACAATATTTGAAATACTAAATATAATAAAATTTAATATAGACCAACAGTAAAATAAACACAGCAATAAAAGCTATCATTAAATTCAAACATATCTATAAAATTTGACGTTGGCTGCAATTTGAAGAACAGAGTACAGTGAAGTAAGACAGTAAAGAATTTTAGCAGAGCTTATAGCAATATAATTTACAAGCATCTCAGGAGCACTATTCACACGATCTACAAGAACTGCGTTTTCATGAATTTCTATAAATCACCAGATTTAGTATTGTTTAAAGATGAAAAATAAATCTTTCCAAATTTCGTGCGTAAATATACATTACCTATTACTAGATTTATGTACAATGTTCCCAAAGATTAAAGAGATCTAGAGAAAAAAAATAATAATAAGGAAGATGGAAGACTTAATACTTACTGAAGAAATAATGCATTGCGATCCCATTGTAGCTTTTTCTTCGTCTTGACTGCAGTCATATGAGAACTGTATTCATTTGCTAATGCATTCCTTGGATGTTTATTCTCTACGGTTACAGCACAGTTGCATCTTAGCTTTCTTTTCTTTAGCTTCAGTAAAGAAAAGAAAAGCATGTAGTTTTAAATTCATGTCCTTTCCCTATAAGGAATTGTTCTTATTTAAGATAGAAAGTTATACACAGTTAGCCTCTGTGATTTTTGAGTTACATGCACACCCACACATGTATTTTCAGTCTCTGAACTTTCTGAATGTCTCCTCTCTCTGTTTCTGAGTCTTGGACCCTGGTGTTCTTGCCACAGTATAGAAGGATGGTTGAAAATGCCCTAGAACTCGCCTCTATTCTTTCTTCACCACAGCTTCCCATATGACTTCAGTCAAGTACACTGACCTTTTAAGACTTTACCTGCACTGCCCATCTCAGTGGTCTGGACACATTCTGAAGCCCAGACTTACCTCATGTCCACACTGCAGAAGTCTTGGTGTAGGCATCTTGGTGGAGGTAGATACCTGTGCTATCCCTCATTTGGTCTGGGTGGAGTAGACCATCTAAAGCTGTGTTTGCCCCAGACATTCCCTCCAAAATCAAGCTTCAGGAAGAGCCAGGATACTACATAGAAAAATTACTATAAGAAGACAATAGCAGCCACTGTGCTATGCTTGTTTACCTGTATCATAGCCTTCCTTGACTACCATGAAGGCAGTAGGGTTTCTCTACCTGATAGTGTCCTGCCAGGAGCTGTTCTTGCAATAACATTGAGGCACTAAGTCAGTGATTGTTTTCTGTACCTAGGCTAGATAATGTAGAGCTGGGTCCCAACTTTTCAAGTCTACTTACATGCAAAAGAGGAGGAAATGTGCTCAGAATTTAGGATTCTAAACAAGCAGCTATTATCCATACACCTAATTTCAGACACATGAAAAAGCCTCTGAACATGCAAGCAAAGATCCCACTCTAAACATGGATTGAAGCTGAATGTGTTTCTAGTGACTGAGCTCTCTGGATAAGCTATGGAAAACATGATGAAGGTAGCTAAAGGACCAGCCACGGTTGCTGGTAAAGCAAGTATCCTATCTTGCAGGGAGGTTTGACATACAGTTGTTTTGCCCCAGGCCCCTCTCTTTTATCACTTTTATTTTCATCTTATTTGCCCTCCAATTATTTCCTCCAGGCCTTGACTGCTCTACTATTTTTTTCTTATTTTTCCTAGACCTTATTGTTATTTTCACCTGCTGATTTATATAATTGCTACATAGATTTGCTTTTCAGTGGTGAGCTGTAACCTCTGAGGCAATGGGAGTTCAAAAAGCCCTGTAAACTACTTGTATTCAAAAACCAAAAAAGCTCCCATTATTTTATATACTCACTAGGGTGAAAAATAGAGTATCACCCTTCACAAGAGAAAGCTAAAATAAGCTGAATAATATCATCCTCTCAAAAAGGGCCTGTTATTTAGTGAAATCAACCCCAAAGCTTTTAATATACTATTGGGCAATGGAAACTACTAATGCAAATAAGAAAAACAGGAAATGCTCTTAAGGCATACTAGGAGGCCTAGTGGGGAAAAAGCAAGTGGTAAGATTAATACTGAAATAGGTGCTGGGGTAATTGCAAGAAGAGCTTAAGGGACACAGATCTAAGTGGTGAATTAAAATATGCAATTTTCCTTACTCAGGGGAATGAGAATTCCTTTCCTACTGCTTGATGAAAATAGACCCCTTTGACTCAGAGTGCCTTGTAAAGTGCCTTGTGTTTTACCTTTGGAGAAATGCAAATGGAGAAATTTAAGCCTAGAAATATTGTTCAGCCTAAGAGAATTGAATTCTGAATGGATACACGGATGGAAGGATAGATACAGCCAGATAATGTATTATTCAGAATATTGTAATGATCTTCATTTTTAACGAAAGAAACACATTTTTGTTGAGTTAGAATGCTGGCTTATTTACTGAAGCTGTCTTTGATTTATAAATAAATCAAGTGCAACGATTTGGCTCTGGTAAATATGCTAATAACTGTCTGTACAAGTTTGATAAAAGTATTTTATGTTTCAAACTTTTTAACTTATTAACTAATGCGACTATGATGCCTAGAAAATGAATATGTGAAGCACTTCTTAGACAAGAGGTGTAGGAAGTGTTGCCTTTCAAACGGCGTGGCGATCTGGTTCAGGAACGGCCGTTTGAAAGGCAACAAGGAAGCATGTTCAGAAAGATGACTCTTTAGAGCGATATCCTCAGGAATGTTGCTAGATGCCATGCTATCCTGCTTTTGCCAGGCTATGGAAGATTAAACAGGAAGTTTAACAACAAAAAAATGTTAGCTATTTCTTGATTTCTTTCTAGAGAGATTTGCACTAATCATTTCTATGTGATCAGGAGACATGAGTAAACAACCAAAAAAAAGCAAGCTCCTAGTCTCCACCTGATCCAATGATTTAACACATGGCTACCTCCAGGATGGTGCAATTCAGGACATCTTGTCGCTTGCGCTCACATTTAGCCCATAGTGACTTTATCTGCATGAACTGACACATAGGGCATTTTCCAAGCCTGAACTAAGCTTACCATGGCTCGCTTGACTGCCAAGAGTAATGTAATGTAGATCAGAAATCCCCAGCCCTCTCTGTAGCCATTTAGGCTATTGGCCTTTGTTAGTATTGGCTCCATGACAGCCACACTGGCCCAGCAACACCTGATCTAGTCTCAGGTTAAATAGACTGCTCTTAAAATTGTTCACTACAGTGTAATGAAGATGTAAATTTAACCTTGGAAAACCATACGGGTGTTGGAAAGGAAGGAAGAAAGGAAGAAGGAAAGGAGAAAAAAAAAGCCATTCAAGACCCTTTTAAAATAAATCTTATTTACAGATAACAGTCAAAGTCTCTACAGATACACAGGGCAAGATTTGCTGAAACTGTTGAAATTTGCAATTAGTTTCAAATTCTGGGTGCCTTTGAGAAGAAATTTATTTGTAGAAAAGTCATGGGCAGCATACAAAAGAAAGGCAAAATTTATTAAATAAACTACACATTGTGGATTACATCACTCACCATTTCCAAATGTGAATCAAGAAATAAACACATTTTTATAGTAAATTGAAAAAAACAGAGTATGCAAATGAACAATTTTTGTTTGCAGGCACTCTTTTTGTGGTAAAATATCACCTCATTTAGAATTATTTTATAATATTATTTCAACTTAGGTAAGACATTTTGGTTGAAAGTCCATAACTGCACATAACTTCACATAATACAGCTCAAATATCACTAGACCTCTTCTTGTGCTTACACTATCTACACAGTTTTGTTTGCAGGGAAAGCAATATGGTAGAAAATCTGGCTGAGTTACAAATGGCAAATTTGCTTGCAGTTTTAACTTCCATTCCTTTTTTTTTTTTAACCTTATATACTGCAAATCATTAGCTGATAGGAATTTCTGTGTTAGCCTTACCTTTGAGAGTTGGCAGAACATTTGAGCAACTAAAACTGTAAATGGCATTTTAGCAGGAGATTTTGCTTTGATTGTGAGCCAGGATTTCATACAGAACTAATGTTGTGTTTTCCCACTCCTCAGATCACACGTTTGATCAAAATGTCTGATACTTCAGATGCATTTTCCCTGTTCATAGTCTTCAAAAGCTTTTTGTAATACCACCAAGACATCATTAAGGTCTTTGAACATGGTGTCTGCTATACAACTTTTCCTTATCAATTTCCACTTTCCCTCTTTTCTGTCCTGTGTCATATATTGAGTTTGCTGGAGTTAGATATTGATATAGATGTTCTTGTAAATCTAGGTGTTTACATGAATAACGAATGGGAAACTAAGTTCATGAATAAAAAGATGGACTGATGAAATCATGTGTATTATTAGAGGGCTTAGATAATTTGGATAGTGCAGTAATACTAAAATGGCAGAGGCAAAAACTTTGTTTCTCCAAATCAAGTTTGTAGACTGTGAGATTTGCTCTACAGGAGTAGCATATTCATGATGGGTGACATGAACTACTGTGTTGCTTATCATAGAAAATAATCATGGTAATAAATTTAGTTGACTTACTACAGAGGTTGTTGCATTAGCTGTCAGGTTTTCTTTCATGCAGTCTAATGGAAAAGTCATCAATGACAATTATGCACAAAATTTAGACTGAGAACAACCAGAAGTGGGCTGACAGAGAACTTGGAAAACTGAACTACTTTTTTTATTTATTTCCTTGATTTTGCTATGGGAGCATACTGTGATGCTAGTTTTCTGGCACTGTTTATTGCTTTCAGATGTAAGATTAAAATATGATTGTTCTGAATGTATGCTTGCCTGACACATACTAGAATGTCCTGGCAATTGTTACACTGTAATCATTCCTTGAAAAAGAGAGATAAGTAAAAGTTGTACTTGCAAGTTTCCTTAAAAAGAAATCATGTCCTATCCTAATAGTAACTGGTGGTTAGATATCTGAGAAATAAAATTATATGCAGAGAACTTTATGTAAAACATAGTCAAAAACATGTGAAACAAATAAACATATGAACAGCACATAAAGCACATAGTATAAATTACATGCGCCAGCCTGGGGAATTCTTTAAATGAAAAGATTTTTAAATCTAATGTAAACTGATCTAACTCCAAGAACCTTCCTAGATCATGAGAGTTCCAAAATGAAAATAATGAAACTCATGTGTAAAATTCAATATTGAAATATCAACTAGAACATGAATTTGCACTTATTTAAACTTTTAATTAATATATTTTTCCATTTCTGTTCCTTTTTGGTAGTTGAGGCTATTCTCTTACTGCTATTCCCCGTAATTCCTGGTCCATTAAATAACTGTCTCTCAGCATTGCTCATCCCCTTGAAAGATGAGGACATTTTAAAGTTGTACCAACTTGATATTATAAAATAGGATCAGTATTCAGTACTTCTGACTCTCACTTAACAAAGGACGTGATCCTTAACCATGCTTAAAATGTTACTTGAGCCCTTCAGAGGAAATTATGGGTATTACGTCTCAAATTATAAAACAACAGAAAAGACATTTTAAATAGCCCAACTAAAAGCACGTTTTGCTGTAGTCTCAGCATCACAACTGGGCTTTGAAGACTTCTCTCCTTTGCTTGATTGCAGCTCTTGTTTTGTACCACTTATTTAAATTTTTAGAACACCCGGTTGCCAAGAGGGCTTAGTCAACAAGGGAGCTGGAAACACACTGATTTATTCATAAAATGTGATACTCAGTAATGAGAATTTGAGGTTACTTCTCATTTTTGAGAGGGCATGAATGAGTGTTGCTCTCTCCTCTGGACCTTCTCAGCAGAGTGACACTTCTTGGCTAATCACACGGAGCCAGATCTTGCTCCTGGATGGCCCCAGCAGGATGGGAAGGCTTATGCATTCCCCTATGGTGCCCAGGTCAGACAGACAAGCAGCCTTCTCACTTGGAGGGATCAAGAATTTCTGCTTAATTGTGCTGCTGGGAAGCTGGGTTGGCCAGAGGAAGTAGGATGTAGCCAGAGGCATGAAGCAGCAGCCCTTATGGCACTTGTCATGTCAACCTGCATGCCATGTACTAGAGTGTGTCCAGTTCATGCCAGAAAAACTGTTCCAGATAGAAATCTATGTCTTGAGGGCACAATCTAGCTCCATGTAATTATCTGCTCATAGCAGTTCTGTCAGTTAGCATGTTTTCTTACCCTGACTGGCCACTCTAACTCAGTCCTGGATGTCTCCCGCGCTGAGTTCCCAAGCAACCAAGTAACAGGGAAAGACAAACTATGCTTAGAAAAAGGAGTCAAAGGAGATTAAAAGGAGACTCTCTCCGAAAAGCATCCATCTCATCCATGAAATAACTGAGATACAGAGAACTTCAGCAAGTTCCCTTGGGAGGAAGCAGGAGTCCTTGCCTAGGATGGTACCGTCTCATGTGCATTTCCCTAGGCTAGCCCCAGGCAAGTAGTACATCTGCACAGCACTGTGTGGCACAGCTCAGAGGCACTGACCGTGCCTCTGAGATCAGCCTTGTCAGAGCTATGCTCAGGTTTATGAGCAGGGGTGGTTCACGGAGCTGCTTTGCTAAGAGATATGCTGCAGCTAGGCTGCTCCTAGCAGCAGCACTGGCCTGCTCAGGTTGGAGCAGGACTGCAGAAGGCTTCATTTCCTCATACAGACTCCTCCTATCCTTCACACATCCTTCACTTCGCTTTCATGAGGACTTCTTTGATGCCCTAAACTCTGTCCATTTGCTCTAAGTACCACCAAGATCCCTCATGGGTGATGAGAAAGCAATTAATAATCAGTGTATCTCAAAGCTACAAATTTCATTGCAGTAGAGCAATTAGCAAGCAAACTGCAAACAGTTTAGCTCAAGCATCAGAAAGAGACCTGTCAAGCACTGCAGATCTCAGCATGGACTCATTGAGAGGGCAGGTGCTGCACAGCAGCCCGGTGCCCAGGTAGGCCTGGCCCAGGCCCGTTAGCAACATGGGTTCCCTCCTGCACTGCTCCGTGGTATGGCCCTCCCCAGAGAGCGTCCTTCTGGGGGAAGACTCCTGGCCTATACTGCATCCTACAGAAACAGCGGTACAGACAGCGCAGGCGCACCCTTACAGGCTGCCACAGCTTCCGTTTTGTCCCCACTAAGGTTCTGGGAATGAAACAGAAAATCTTGTGGTGGATTAAAGAGCTCATAGACATCTACTTCATCACAGAGAAGCCATTGGATTTATTAAATTGTTTTTATTTAATTTATTTTAAATAAATTTTAAAATAAATATCATTAAATGAATATTAACAAATAATATATTTATTTAATTATTAATCACTAACCATTATTTAACTGTTAATTACTAATTATTGTTATTTAAAATAATATTTATTTATAATAAATATTTAATATTTTAATATTTTAAAAATATTTTTATTTTATTTTTAATAATTTATTTAATTGTTATTTTATTTTTAATTTATTTATTTTGCTAAAAATATTTTTAAAATAAACAATTCTTTTTTTCTTGTTTTTTTTCCCTTTTTTGGTTAGATTAAAAGCAGTTTTCAGTGATAACTTTACAAGACAGCGTTAGCTTATTTAGTTGCGCTAGAACAAGTAACATCAGTCCTTCAGAGCTCCAGTCTGTAATTGCTTCTTTTTGATCATACTATTCAATTTGATCATCTTATCCTTTTATTTATTTGTTTGTTTCTTTTGTATGAACTTAATCTGGAAAAATATTAACTCTTCCTTAACGTAAACATCCTGACACCATCATTCACTTCTGCAAATCTCTATCTCGAGGAATTCTAATGCCTCTGTAAAACAAATTATTTTGATTTTTACTTGCAGAATACTATGTATTATTTTAGGTCTTATTTAGAGTAATTAAATGCTCACTGGGCTGAGGAGGGGCTCAAATGGAATATGGAAAGTGAAGGTCAGCTCCTCGTTGAGCAACCATGGAACTCAGCTATCTCAGGGATCCTAATATGTATGGTGGATCAAGAATCGCTCTGCCTGGGAGATGTACAGAGCTGAAAAGGGCAGCTCTGAGAACAGGGTCTAAAGAAAGTTCCCTGGTGCCTAGGTC
>NW_010585664.1:3079-18603 GCF_000705375.1 Tinamus guttatus | reverse complement strand
TCTTTCCCAGGGTGACATATTTACTTTCTCACACATGGCTTATATTGTTTTTAAATGGAATAATAAGTGGTATGGTATTGTTTCTTGCTGTGGCATGTAAGCATTATTTAGCAATATATCCCAAGTATTTCACTGGAGTTGATAGACATTCAGACTTTCAAAGCAGACCCTCAGCAGCGATGTATTGATAGAGCATCATTGGAATCAGCTGTACTGTGCTGCGCTGCCTCACACAAGCTGAGAATTCGGCCTGTGGTATTACTATCACTCTTCCTTTCCTCTCATCAAGTTTTAGCCTATTTTTTTTGTCAATGATCTGGGCCAAGATCTCTGAATTAATTATGAACCCAGCCCTGCAACCCAGCAAAGTAGGCAAGTGATGACATGTCATTGCCAGTTCAGACTGAAGGTAATGGACACGGAAGCTTTTCTGCCTCTTTCCAGCAGGGCTCATCAACTCAAACAATTTGGGCTGTAGGAGCAACCTTTCGTGTTTGACATAGCTGTCAAGGACATATTTACAGCTGATTCCAGAGACACCAACTTAGAATAAATCAGAGGAGTAAAAGCGGAGTAACACTCAAAAATGTCTAATTTCAACACAAATTTGAGGAGTAATTACATAATACTGTTGCTTTCAGTTCAAAATCAAGTAGTTAACTCACTTCTGAAAAAAAAAAAACAGATGTATATAAAAAGCTTTGATTTCTGATATAAACACTTTTTTTTCTTTTTTTTTTTCTTGCACAAGTGGCTTTTCTGTATGTAAATGTAAAGATTTAGGAATTTCATAGTTTCCTATTAGCCTTATTAAGAGAGGATTGCTTAGAGAAGCTGAGCGTCCCAAAATACATTGTAGAATTCACAGGAATGTGATATTGCCAATAATGGCAGCATCCTTTGTACTTCTATGATGCTGGATTTTACTTCTATTTTCCAGGTCGAAATTTTCTGGCCTATTTTATACAATAGCTGTGAAAATACGAGTTAATGTAGATCAGAGTGCCTGATACCTCAGCTTTAAAGGAACAAGCTTCCAGAGCAGAAAACAGGCAGATCTGAATTAAATTCATAAACCGCACATATATAAAACCAGCCCATTTCACTTTTATTGCATCCTTGGGAACCATCTTACCAAAATCTTTATCCCAGTTCCTGAAACCAATGTTGTGATACCACAATGCAGACTTCAGTTTTTCGTTTGTGGGTCAGGGAGGTTTTCTTGTGCAGTATCCCAGGACTACTAAGGTAAAATTAAGGAACTAAAAATTTCTGTCCTTTCTCTTAGCTAACTAAAATAGATGTCACGCTTTTATATGCCTGCTATTACTGCAGACACAGCAGCTATAGCAATGGGCACTGTGCTTCTGTACAGCCTCTCCCCTTCTCTTGAAGCCTTTGGCACATTTATCAGAAAGACCTTTCCTCTTGCAGTGGCTCTTCAGGAAAACAGAAGCGAGGCCTGACCTGTGGCATAATCTTCTTTCCTCAGTTTGCTAAGGGGGAAGGCAGCAGGTAAAAAGCTGATGGATGGAACACCAGCTGTGTGTCAAGAGATGGAAGGATGGCTTGTCAAAAGGAAGAATAACGCCGTGGGGTTGGTGATGGAACTAAAGCATCTCCTTAAGTCAGTAGTAGCAAACAGGGAGTTTTACCAACCCAAGAGAGAAAATGTTAAAAGAATCTCATACTAAATTTTGCCAACACAAAATCAAAGTTATCCTTGAAAGAACGTGAGGACTCTGCGTGGATGATGTAACTGAGACGACACTATTCCTCTTTGCCTTAGGTGATTAACTCTTATTAATGATAACTTTGTTTTCTGGCAGTGCTGCTGGACCACACTGCCATTGTCATTTCATATGCAAAGTCCCAAAGCAGCCATCTGGATAATGGAAATTTTTGGTTTCTGGGCACTTACTGCAGAAGAATCCAGGCTTTTAATTCACAGGGCCATTACAAAGGCTTTTAAGAACACAGAATTTTCTTTGGTGAGGAACGCAGAAGAGTCATAAGCCAGATTACACAGCTCAGTACAGAACATGTCATTGTGCCATAAACATTAATTCTGGTGAATTTACAGTCAATATCTCTGCTTATCCATATTTCTGACACCTCAAATTGTTATATATGTCCATATTACCTCACGTGAGAAGCTGCCTATTATTTTTCTTCAATAAATGGTAATAAAATATTTTCTTATCTTGCCAGATACAGCATTTTGGGAAACAGCATGAAGACAGTGTAAATTAGGTGAGAAATATTTTGAGGGTTATAGTGATGAATGCGGGATGGATTTAAGATAGTGATTATTATACGATGTAGAAAAGGTGACTGTAGAAATGTTCCAACACATTTATTCACAGCTCCAGTCGACTGATGTTGTAAAACCTCTTAATGGTACTGACACAGTTGCATAAAATCTTCTGAAAAGGAGTGGAAATGGGTGTATACCCATGGTTAGCTTCATTTTTGGAAGCAAACCCATCTCCTGCAGCATTGGTGGGTTGTTGCCAGCAACAGGCCTCTTTACCTTGTACCAGTAGTCTACCTTGACTGGCAAATAGCACATGGAGCTAATCAGGTTTTAGAGCTTACAGTCATTTATTTACATTGGCCTGAGGTGGTACAGATGTCAAGCAGCAGAAGCATTCCCAAGTCAATAGAAGCGCAACAGAACTTCAACACTATCAGGGCTTGACTCAGAAGGTAATTTTGAGTTCAGAGGTTCTTCCAGAGGGTTTTTGCAGCTGCCAAAGCGTATCATATTTCCAGCCTTATAATCAGCATGTAGGAGTGATATGGAGTTGGTGTTGAGTAGTGAAAGGGCAATTCTGAAAGGAAAAACATGGATAAAACACATAAATGATGAAATATAAATGCTGCATCTTTGTGTTTCCATATTTGCTGGATTATAAGAATATGCTCACTCTAAATTAGAATAGAACTCCTCCCTTCTCCTCAAACCATTATTAAGAAGTTCAGTGCCAAATTTTGCAGAGCAATGCAAAATAGACAGATTTAACTGAAAGAGTCTTTGGTCAGAAACTTGAGTATTTATCAGAAATTCCTGGCTTCCCCCTTTGGAATATTCAAACTGAAACTCTGAAAACTTGTCTTTAGGAAATCACAGGGGAAAACGTGAATTTCAATGAATCAATAAGAAGTAAAAAGAGATAGAAGTGAAATAATTTGGAGATAAGTAAATTAATATGATGCAAAACTTAGCAAGACTTTTAATTTATTTCAGGTTTACTTACTCAAATTTCATCTGAACATAACTATTGTGAGGTGTTCAACTTCCTGAAGTTTTATTTATCTCAATGGGTAAAATGTTCAGTTTCTTCTAAGGGAATATCAGTAGTCCAGAAGACTAGCTACAAGCTGCTCTAATTTGCTAAGCATCAGAGAAAATATGTCATTCTGCTTATTAACTGATATTTAAATAGTATTTTTAAATGCAGTCAAAGTAAACTTCTAAACTAAGGTCATTTGATCTAAGAAATCAAAATTTAAAGATGCATTGAAATGAAAGATGCATTTTTTCATATACTTTGTTGTTGCTTTTAATGATTTCATTTTATTCCTAAAGGAAGAATTTGGAAAAATTGAGACAAAAATCACAAAGAGTTTCTCTCACTCATCATCTAATGTCACTGAATAAATGTTATGAATACAAACTTTAACTATGTTTTGGAAAAAACAAGAGTAGTAAGAGTTAGCAAATCACACAGAGTCTGCACAATAGTTGAGAAAATGCCTGTATGACCTGAATGAGTGTGGAGGCTCATCATCCTTAGTACATTAAAGTCTGCCACACACTGGATTCTGAATCCTTTCTACTAAATGCTTGGCCACCTCCACAGCTTAACAGGTTGGAACATAGATAGCAATCAGCAGTTGTTCTTTTCCTCATCCCTTGCAGAGAGCACAATGCACTAAAGAGAAAACCATTATATTCTTCTTAGTCCAGGGACAAAAACTATCTTTTCATAAATGTAGGATCTTTTCTTTTTTCCTTCTCTCACAGGGCAGTGAAGCCATAAATCACAGCCTGATCTTCTTGGAATCAGTGCAAGATACAGAGGAAAGAATTTACAATACTGCTACACTCAGAGCTTCCTCACTTAAAAAAAAAAAAAAAAAAAAAAACTCTATGAGGGGACCCTAGGAAATTGCATGCTTATGTAAATGCAACATTAAGGTTGATAAATCAAGTTCTCAAATGTCATGAAATGCAGAAGTCATGATGAAAGCGCAACCTTTCCTCTGGCTCTTTGCCTCCTTAAAATATGATCTGTCTCTATGTTCTTATAAATTGTCGGCCTGTAGAGGAGTCTGTATAACATAAAATGAAATTCCTATGAAGCTTTATAAAAGCATGATAGAAAATGCTGTGCAGGCTGTTTAAGGAGAGGAATAATTTATTCACAAACACTTCTGTATGCTCTTGCTCACATTTCAGTTTGGCATGATCGTCTGTCTGTCTTGATCATCTTTCTGCCATTATTCCTGCAGGCAGATTTTGGACCTCATCGGTGTTGAGGAGCTGCTGTCCCTCACAGAGTTGCTGATATTCATGTGCAAATGAAATCATATGTGAATATCAGCATTTATTTTTCCTGTAAAGTCTCCTAGCTACTGAAGATAAGTTTTTCTGGCGTCACAGTGAAGAGGAGGAAAACCTTGGACCTCCAATGAGGTCTTTGAGGATGTCTTTATATTGATATGCAGCAAAAACTGAACGCTACTACAGCAGTATCAGGGCAGACCTATATGCAAAGTTTGCCCTCTGTATATTTGTCTAGGATCTCCTTTACAGTCACAATAAACATCAATTGCTCAATAGCAGCTGTTCCCAAGATAAGGAAGATGATACTGACTTATTTGTCTTATTGATCTTTCCTCAGGCACCAGTCACGTCAGCTGACATCTTTCTTGCCCTGCCAATGAGCTTCAGACTTACATGTCAGCCTGAGGTATATTCTAAATTTAACTACTTTATATTTACATGTGTACCTCAATTTTGTAGAAGGGTGGCATGTATGACTGTCTTCTGTCAGAATTGCAGCTCCACATCAAAATTTCTTTTCTGAAACACAATCTAACTCTCACAAGTGGAGGTACTGAGACGGGGAGCAGACTGAATGTCTATTCACATATGCAAAAACATGAAAAACTTATTTCAGGCTTGTGAAATGTCTGCAGCATACATGTGAAAAAAATGTGTTGTAACACCAAGACTTGCATTTGGGGGTGAATATTATCTGATGAATGATAAAGAGCTCAGAAGATATATGCACCATGATGGCATCCTTATGCCAATGGGTAAACTCCAGTCTCTCCTGGAAATGTAAAACTCCTCATACAATAAGTATGGAGGGCAAAGGCCATTGGTACAAGACCAATACCAAATACACTGTAGTAAATGGACCTTGTATAGATTGCTTTCAGACATGGGTTGTCACCCTTATATGATTAAGATGAAAAAAGCATTTCCAACAAACAGCCTAGAGCCACCTAATTTGTTACAATTTTGTGCAAATGTTAGTTGAGTAAAATTTTTCCAACCGAGTGAAAACATTTCTGCCTTTAAATGATGTAGCTCAGGCCTTCTGGTACCTAGTGGAAGAATGCAGAGTGCACAAAAGAAAACAGATTTTAGTTTTCTCCACTTGAAAAAAAAGTGTTTGGGAACACTTGAAATAAGATGATTCACTGAGCTAACTTTGCCTCATAAGATTGCCATGGACACAGCTTTACAGAGTAGCATTTAAGAGGTTCTATGTATGGCTCAGAGAAAAAAATTGGACATGATGCCCCCTCCTTGGATCCACAGATCCACAGATCCAAGGTATTGTCTGGAGACAGAGTGGGCTGCAACTCCAAACATCTCTCTCCCTAACCGGAAAAGCTGCTCCAGACTGGTAGTTTCACTGTGGGCTTAAGGACTTCTGCCCTTCATCCAGAGCAGCCGTCTGATGCCAGGTGTGCAAACCAGTGAGAAATTATCTGAAACACAGTCAGAAAAGTGTAGGAGAGTTTTAGATGCTTTTAGCAAGCTTATCCTTTTTGTTTACTGCAGACCTTCCCCGGATCATTACCCATGAAGCGGTCTGGAGATAAATGACTTTCAAGCAGACTGTACTTTTATTTCACTATATCTGAAGGAATATACTCCAAATGATATCCTGGATATAATCCATTTAAATGTGAATGCACCATGTCAGAAAGAAGTCAGCTGGTCAAGGTTATTATCCAGGATAACATCTACCGAGGTTTATCAGGCTCCCGACAGCAATTTTCATCACACAGGTAAGCACAGTATTATTATGTCTGTGACTGAGCACTCTTGAAATTTTGATAGCTTTCAGTCAGACACTTATCTCTGGACACAAAGAGACATTTTACAATTGTTCCACCATACAGTTGTTACAGTTTTAAATAAATTATTTCAACTTCATCCAAGTATGTTTTGCATAGTGCTTTATAGCAAGTACCTGCTGCACATTTCAGGGAGAGGAGTGTCTCTCATACTACCCTTTGCTGATTCATTTTTATATGCTATGCACAACATTGTCTACTTCCCTGGGGATTTATTCAAGTGAGAATTTGTTCTAAAAGTGATATGTTTTACGTTTTGCATCTCTGCTGTAGATCAGGAGTGAGAAAGACACCTCCACATGTCAGAGGGAGGCCACAGTTACAGTTCCAACACAGTAGCAGGGTTTGCTCTTGGAGCAACCAGGATAAGAGTGAGTGAAACCTTCCTCTATCTTCATAATACTCTAGTTAAAGGATGAAAGCCTGTGCCTTGACGGAGGAAAGGGTGCTTCACCATAAAAAGTAAGAATCACAAATTATTCCTGTTCCTACTGAGTGCAGTGAGAACAAACTCTTCTCTGAGGCTCCATTTCCTACTTCCGTCATACTCTTCCTTTTGGGACATTACCTGTGGTGTGATTTAGGTCAATATGAACAATTTCCTGGCAAGATGATTATTTTGACACAAGTCAGTTGGTGTATAGTAATGTTATGTTTAAGTTCCCTTCCATTAAATACAATTCCTTGTATCTTAAATTATTTTAGACAGTTTCCTTTAACATTAACTAGAATTAACATTTACATTGTGATATATTGCAAATGACAGCTGTTGGAGGATTTTTTTTCCCCCAAGAACCATATTTCCTACCAGCCAGCTAACCTCAGAATTTTGGGGAATTATTATATAACATTGTTTCCAATCAAAATAAATGTGTTCAGTTTTCCTATAGGCAGTGGCATTAAATAACAGTTACACAGTGCAGTCCTTTTCCCACTAAAATTGGTGGCAAAACTCCCACTGACTTCATGGGAGCAGGATTTAGATCATGATTGATTTACTTTTACATTCATTGAAATTATGGGTTAACCTCTGAAAGTTGGGAAGTATGGCCACATAAGCCTCCAAAGACTCAGATATATAAAATGTATCTGTTGCTACTACATTTATGTCATTCTATACTCTTTCATTCCATACTTTCATACGCTTTCACTAATCACACAGAAATGTACAGAAGTATGGTGAAAACTACTGTAATAATTAATACATATTTTAGGGCCACTTGAGAGGAAGAGGCAGCCAATCTTTTGAAGACTAGCGGCCAAAAATTCTGAGGGACTCACATGTTTAACTACACTTTTGATACTTTACACACAGATTTAAAACTCCCTCTTACTTTCTCCCAAGACCTACAGGTGTCTAAATTTTCTAGTCTCTCAATCAACAACCTATCTTCTTGTGAAAAAAACCAAAACCAGATACTTGGTATCTGGTGTGCCATTTCTTCCAGAGATCCACGCTGTTCTCAGCTGTGCATGAAGCTTTATCTAGAGGCTCTAGAGGCTCTGCCCTTTCCCTTTCCAAGGGAAGAGTACTGAGCACTGAGAGGTCCCTTTGCATGGAGAAGCTGAGCCCCAGGAAAGACATGTAAGTCCTGACCCCGACTAAGACAGGTATTTGTCTCTGGATGCAGGGTAGAGGCGCCTCTTCTCCAAGACCACCCATCAAACCCTTTTTAAGAAAGAGCCTTCCCTTAGGAGGGTGCCTCCAGGTTAATCCTTTAGACCTCTAGGATAGTTTGTGGAGAACAGCTAGCTAAACATGAGCTAAAAGTTTCAGGAGACCTACAGGACTCCTATAGAACTGCATAAAGCACCTGCCTTTATCAGTAATCCCGAGGGACAGCATATCTCTACAGCATGAGTCTCTCCTTATTTCTTCATGCAGTATGTTGCAGGCCTGAACCAAAAGCAAATATCAATATCTCTTGCCTTAGTCAGCTGCTCCACTTAGCATATTGATCTGCCCTTGTCTTTCCATTCCTATTCCTGTGCGCTAAGGGAGGACAAATAAGCGAGTTTAAAGCATTTATTTATGTCAGCTCACCCCAACATAAGTCCCAGGGGCATAACTGGAGAATTCTTATTTCTTCTTTTTCACCTTGCCAGGGTACAAAATGAAAGTCACAGAGTAGTCTGCCACAATCTGCTCAATATTTATGAATAAAATATGTGAATATAGAAAACCCCATAATGTTATTGGAAAGGGCAAATGTGTAGGGTAGACCTGTATGTCATGGGGCCTACATCCAGGCTACAAGTTAAGGAAGAATCCAGGACATCTCTTTCATCACAATTGTATCCTGCTGGTAGCACAGTTGAAAAATATAAAGCACAGAGTTGTTTTTGCTTGTTTGCTTGTTTGCTTGTTTGTTTTTCACACCATGAAGATCATATACAGGAATAATGCTAGGAAAAGCACACAGCTGAAAAAAAAAGGATGTCCATAATGTTACTTTCCTATTTTAGAATCTGAAGTCTCTGCTACAAATGAACAAACTGTAATACATGTTTTTCAAATGTGAGAAATCCCTTCTGTATCCAAACTGATAGAGTAATACTAATAATTTCCCTGTAACAGTAGAAGAAATACCTCAGGCAATAAAAAATTAGGAAGGGGTGCTTTCCTCACCACATTTTATAAAGATCTTTAAGACTCTCTAGATTATAGTCCTTTTCAAAGGATATTTGGAGAAGATGAGGAAAAGGGATCTTTTTTATTTCTGCTATTTTCAGGCATAGCTTTTCTTATAGCACTAAGAATCCTTTACAGAACAGCAGATAGAGTTCTTGCCCTTAAAAATGCAGTAGCTTTCTCACTTAAATAATGTTACCCCTCTGGTCAAAAAATCATTCCCCACAGAAATTAGTCAGTTATCAAAAGCAAAATTAGACACTAAAATTATCCCCTTTAACAACATTTTGTACTGGGTCTGTCCCGCAGTTGTTAGAAGTTAATACAAGGAAAGGCACATAAGACAGACATGAAATAAAAATACAAAGTGTTGCATTATAATAGCAATCATCAAGGCATATCTCAATACTTACGTGTGCTGGATAAGAAGTATGTAGTTGACCAAATGTGGATAGAGGTTGGATGGGGGGAGATTTTTCAGGAAAAATGTCAGTGAAAACTCAGCATATTCAACTCCTCTCAATTTAATTCTTCTGTAAAAGGCAGACTACTCCTGTTTTATAAGTCCATGTTCAGAAAGAAAAAAAAACTATTTAAAATAAATATTTTCTATTTTCCTTAATTTTATTATCTTTCCTTAATTTTATTATCTTTCAATTACTGTTCCATAATACACTAATATCAGTGCAAAATTCACCAGGACATTAACAGTAGAAATTGGTTGAACAGGATCATTCAGGTGTTGCAAAATCCCACTGCTTCAGGATACCAATGAGACTAGAACTGCTTGTAGGCATCACTTTGAGATTTGCTTTTGTGATTTTCTTAATTTTTAAGGCAAGAAAGAAATGTGGCAGTTTTTAAAACAGCCAACTACAGCTACAGGCTAAAAGATATTCATAAACTGTAAGCAGATATCTAACAGAGGGGTCAGAATTAACCACAGTGGTACATCAGGTGTCTCCAAATGCATCTATTTCCTTCACTTTAGTATGCAGAATTTCCTTTACAAAAGAGAGGCGAGGAGGCAAGATTTCCCACCCTTAGCAATTACCGAAGCATTGGGAATGTTAGTGGAGCTATGTACATTTAAACTGCTGAGTCTTTAGCAGTTCTTTTTGTTTCTTTCACTGCAAAAGCAACATTTCCAGGTTAACTGAGTGTGAACCAATTCTGACCTCTTCCTGAGCCTGAAATTAATCTGAAGCAGAGCTCTGAAAGAACTTTTCACTTAGTCTCAGTGTGAAGTCAATGCAGTACCTGTGCAGTCCAGATTTCAACATTACTGACTACTCTCCAGTTGATGTTTCTATGGGTAACAGCCAATTAATATGCTTACTTATCAATTTACAAAAAGCAGTTTAGACATTCACCCCTTACCATTTAGCACTTCCCATTGCAAATATGTATCTCCCATCATATGAGCCCAGTCTTCTGGTCTACAGATCTTCTTGTGTGTATTAATACTGTTGTTTGTTTGTTTGTTTTCCGCATGGGTCCAAAAGGAACCATAACAATGTTGTCCACTGCTACTTTTTTCTCAAAAGGGTGACTGAGTAACTAAAGAAGGCTCAACCAAAAAAAGTTTGATTATTAACTAGTCTGTATTGTCTTCTAAACCAGTGCTAAGTAAAAAACATATGTGCAATTCACATTGAACCTGTGTAAGCAACTGCCCAAGGTGCAGAGCAATACAAAGCCTGCCATAAAAACAGCTAGGATGTTCAGTTCATGCAGGAACATTGTCACCCAGGAGACCAGTTTATGCCATGAGGTTAGAGGAAATAACTGCGGGAGAAGTCTCACCTTGAGTTAAGGAACCAATGCAAAATAGTGTGAATTGGAAAGGAGTAGGTAATTACACACGAGCTCAAATTTGCAAATAACTGAATAGGTATAAATGCTTACCAACTGAGTTAGTTCTTCAAGTATCAGGATAATACACATGAGATTAACAATCTACTTCTTTCAGGACAGTCTACTAAAGAAATGTTTTTATTTTCCATTAAAGCTCCCCCTGTATACCTTGTCACACTAGCAATATCTCATTGAATTGATTAGAGCATGACAGAGCTGGATGATTGGAGATGAAAGGACTGAAAGCATGCTGGAAAGTGAAAAGAAGCTGTTATTAATGAAATAATGCACCAAGTAGTTTAAAATCCAAAAGAAGAAAATCATGTGGAGTAGAAGCAGAAGATGCCTGGGATCTGCTTTCATCTGAGAGAAACTATGGAGATGGTGAGCTGCAAAAAAGGGTTTCTCAAAAGGAGGTGAGCCATGGTGGTAGAGTCAGTGGGGGAAACAGTGGAAAAGCAGGGAAATGGGGACTTTTGGGGGGTCCTCACAGATATACCTGTGGGCAGATGTGATCAGAGGGCAGGGCAGTTGATGAGGGGCAGGGAATGTTGGCCAGGAGGTCATCCAGCTGTCCAGGGGAGACTTCTTGCTGGCCTCGGAAAAAGCATGGCGTATCTAGGACAGCACAGTCATGCAGCATTTTCCTCTTTCACCAGTTTAACTTGTTTTGCCTTGAGAATTTATTACCTTCTCTTTCACTCCAAATACAGACCAATGAACAAGTAAGTCCTTCCCCTTCATGTTCCAGATAATGGAATTTTTATTTGCCCTCTCACTTACACGTCTCTCTTATAATGATTACTTGATCATCTTGGGAATATTCCCATTCTCAGAAAGAATCTAGAAATACTCTAAAGAAAATCTCATTTTCTCTCTTGAATCTGTTTTTCCCTTCTCTCTCTTTCCCATTCAACTTGTTTTGCTGCACTTTCCTTTTACCCTTTTTGCCTTCTTTCTGATTACTTACCCAGTATACTTTATCAGTATTTCAGCTTGTTTTCTTGCTTTGGTCCCATATGCTCATTCACACACACACACACATACACACACACACACACAAAGCAGTTTCCAAGTATTGTAGTTGCAGAGTCCTAACTCTGCTCCTATCTTTTTATTCCATCTTTGAAGTTGCAATGCCCTTTCTTAGTCTTTTCAGGTCTGTTTCTATTCTCTCAATTTTCTTGTTTCTCTTATCTCATGCTTTCCTCAGCCTTCTTTTCCCTCTGCTCTGTATGTCTCCTTATTTTTGCATTGGTGCTGCAGAATAAGAATGGATAAACTCCAAGCTGTCTTCTGCCTAACTCTTCACATTCTCCTTGATGTGTTTTACTTTTCACACCTTTTCATCCAATTAAGCAATATTACTAAGGTTTCTTACCAAATCTGATAACTCTTTTTTCACAAACTTCACTTTAGTTTATCCTCTTTCACCTTCTTTATATTTTCTTCAGAAGATTTTACCTTTATATATTAGTTCTCAAAGGTACAATTCTAGTGCCATATTTGATCTGTTTTTAAACTTATATCACCATTTAAGATATTTTAATTAACTAATTTAGTTATATTCAGTTAATATTAATTACTTCAGTAACTAATTCAGTAAGAATAACAATATCTTGTGAATTGACTTTCTCTAACTGGAGTATTAGGCATATGAAGTTCAATATAGGAAAAATAGATTTCTTGTTTTTATGAAAAAGGGTCATTCAGATTTACAGGATTGTAAATCAATAATTTCTTCTCCTCTCACTGAGGAGAAGAGGTGTTTTTTTTTTTTTTTTCTTTTACCTAAAGTTCTAGATCCCTCTAGAATCAGCAGACCTGAGACCAAATGAAACATCTGATCCTGCCTAAGCCCCACAAGGTCTCCACACCCTTTTATACTTCATTTGATTTAATTCATGTCTCTGGAGCAACCTGCTGGTTTATAGCTGGCAGGAAAGTTGGTCATCCCCTCTGTACCTCCAGCAGAGCCACCACAAAAATGCGCTGGAAACTGCTTCTTCACCATGGTTCGGAGAGCCTTGAACTCAGATCTTGTGGTGTCTTTTCCTGAAACTCCACTCAAGCCCAAGGAACAATTAAGCACTTTGAGCAAAGTGAACAACTTCAAAGGAGAAACCTCATCTTAGCTTATCTTACAGTCTAGTATGTAGACTTACTGTAAGTATGTATACTTACAGGAATACCACAATTAAACATGTTGGTCTAGATTCCTGTAAAAAATCAGGCAGAGAAGAACTCAGACTGGGATCTTCTGAATCATTGCATGCTACTCACTGGATTCTGCTAAGGCAGGGAGGCACACAGCCAGAACTTCATCTAACCCCAGAAATCCTGCCACATTCATCCTTCTTTGTGCCAGGCTAAATCCACCGAGACAGCACAGCCTCAGGCAGGGAATGGGCTGGGATTGCTAGTTGGGCTGGGCTCGCCCACCAGGAGAAGAGGTGTAGGGCTTGTAGTTGAGGGCTTGTAGTTGTCTACAGAGTTGCACAGGGACTGAAAAACAGTGAAGCATCCAATGGTGCTTAAAGGTTGTCTGTAGAAATCTAAATTGGCTTGTATGTATAGGCATGCATATTTGAATGTTAGTTTCCAAAAACAAAAGGCAGGGGGGATTGTTTTTCAGAATATTAAAAGATACTTGAGAAAATGTAACTTAGGCAACTTCAACTGTGGGATGATATTCACAGTGAGACTCTCAAAGTAAAACATTTCTGGCATGCTCATCAACACTTTTAAATATGGTTTTGAACAATTAACATTTTCCACTGTTCCCATAAGACAACCCATTTGATTGCCATTTAATGAGCGCCCTTTCTAATCTGCTATGCTACTGACTGTTTTTTTCCAATCAGTCGTGAACACACACCTAAATTCTGAGGACATTGCTGGCTTCATAAAGTAGTGTTTTGAAGGAAAATAAACTTTATTTTTTCCTCTGATCTACCATAGTCAAAAGAAAATAAAAGCTAAAAGTGTTTTAGTGCCATATGTAGAACTCTGGAAAATTAATATCAATACTGCAATTTCCAATCTGTGAAAGCATAGTTTTTCAATCATAAGGGATAATTTTTTCTTTTAAGATAATGATGCAGCCAAAGACTTTTTGTTGCTGTAGATTTGCTGGGGTAACCCTACCTATCCCAAGAATAATGCACACATTGGAAAAGAAGAAATATTTTTTTGTATATGTTTTTAACAAGTAATTGAATGTTTTCTCAGTATTTAGAAAAGCCAAGTAGCTACATAGTTCTATTTTGCTGTTCATTGACTTTGGAATTAAGTGTTCTCTCATAAGCAGTATTTTTCAGGTTCTTATGGATTTTGTATATTTTGTATTGATTTACTGTAAATTTAATCGAAATTTCTCATGTCACATGTTTTTGCCATCTGATGGTTTCAGCAATGAGAACACTTGTTGGAAATCTATGTTTCTTTAGGATACAACCCTCCTTTTCATTGATAATAGCAATGTTAATGTAAAATAACAGTGATTAGTCTTTGTCACTGTAGAGCACTTAACCCATTTTTGGCAATCCAGCCTTGGTTTCCATGGAAACAGAAGTCGGTAAGACTTTTTTTTTTTTTTTTTCTTTTGCTGGATTTCAGCTGTCTTCTGACTTCATTCACATAGCCCCCCTTTCCCTCACTTTCTTTCCTAAACCTACAGATTTTACGATTCAAAAGAATCAAAAGCTGATGGGGATTTTTATTGTTTTTCTGACATTCTACACAAATTTCTATACAAAATGTGTAGCCAGTGAAAGTTGACAGGATAACGGACTTGGATACTGGAGTCCTGGATTTTTCACAGAGTGGTTTAAAATGTCAAGCTAAAAGTGTAGACATGATCAGAAGAATATATAATGAAATTAGATTTATGTTATCATGTCCTCAGAAAATGTAGAATCTTATTTAGAGCCACAGTAGATATATGAAAAATATCTCGTCTAAGTGCACTAACAGTTGATGAAAAGATATCTCTTCAGTTAGAATGGTAATCACTTTGACTTTAGTTAAGGCCTAGAAAGTGTCTATTAAAATTTTAGAAATGAAATATAACAAATGAGACAAGTTGTACCTATCTGCACAGGCAAGTATCTTGAAAGGACTGTATGGGAGATGGAAATTTCTGTGATCTGTAGAGTCATAACAATCTCCTGTGAGAAGAAGAGGCCAGACCTTGGGAAAGAAGATGTTTGCCTGCCTAGGCTGAGCGATAAGGAGTAGGGATGCAGCTGCTCAGCCCGCTTCACAGGCAGTCCCCTCCAAAAACCTGTTGAAGCCGGCCGCTCGGCCGGGCTTGTAGCCAACTTAACCACAGACATCCTCCAAACTAGCTTTGGAGGTCGAACACCTGGAAATGAGGAAGAGGAGGAGGAAGGCAGGACCCTCCAATTGAGGGCTGGGACACCCGAGTTGCATGCGCACCTGCGCACCCAGCGGGGGAGAGTTGTGCAACTAGAGGCGGCGTTCATCCACCCTGCACCTGGAAATGAGGAAGAGGAGGAGGAAGGCAGGACCCTCCAATTGAGGGCTGGGACACCCGAGTTGCATGCGCACCTGCGCACCCGGCGGGGGAGAGTTGTGCAACTAGAGGCGGCGTTCATCCACCCTGCAGGCTGCCTCCTGGGTCGGGCTG
>NW_010585662.1:51796-68921 GCF_000705375.1 Tinamus guttatus | reverse complement strand
AGCTTTGTTTCAAAAGCCTTTTGGGAATGTTTTTGAAGACGCTGTTTGAGGGTTGATTTTTCCTTCTGGAGGAAGGGTCAGAAGGTGCTCGCAGTAGGGCTGGCACAGGCTGGATACAGCCTTGGATGGAGTTGACCCACGTGCCTGTGCCACGTGCTTTAGGTGACCCTGTGTGTGCAGGGGGGTTGGACTAGATGATCTCTAGAGGTCCCTTCCAACCCTAAGCATTCTATGATTCTATGATTCCATGACCCTCCTGCCTTCCTGGCAGCTTGAGCGGTGCCAACAGCCTGGCTGCCCAGGCAGGGCAATGTCACGGCAGAACAGTGTCCCTAAAGCAGGTCGCTTTAGGAGCCTGGCTGCAAATCGAGCCAGTTCCTTGCTGATTTCATGCCTTGTGACTCCTGGTGAGCTCCAGGGGAAGAGTTTCTGCAGTGCAGTCATTCCAAAGTCTGTTTTTTTATTTTTTCTTGTGGTTTCTCTGGTCCCTGATGACATGGGAGCTGCTAGTGCAGTCTTTCTCCCTCTCAAGTTGCTGTTGCCCATTTTCCTGAAGCCCATAGAAGTCTTTGATTCTTCTGTCCTTTTTCTCAGATTTGATGGAATTCAGCATCTCCAGAAATTAAGAGAGGACAGAGACATGGGCCCAGACACTGTGATCACGTAAACCTGCTTTCCTGAGGGCACCTTGCTTAAAAAGAGGATGGGAAGGCTGCAGATATCTGAGACGTTTGAGGCTTGGTTTAGAAAGCTTCAGTCCCATGTTACCTGTTTTGGTTTTCAAAGATTCTTTTTGGTGCCTGTTCAGAAGTGTTGTTGATTTGTTGTTTTATTTATTTGTTTACTCTCTATTTATTTATTTATTTATTTAATGCTCTTTTATATCGCATTGATAATTACAAAAACTGGTGCCAATATGAAAGATGTCGTCTCAGCGGCTCCCGGCCTTGGTTGGGGAGCAGATCTTTGGAACAGCGTCCATGGCTTTGCCGCCCTGCAAAGGGGGAAAAGAGCAGCTGCAAATCCCAAATTTGTGACCTGGGGCTCCCTGTCCGAGGTGGGTGGGAAGTGGCACGGAGAGACGTGCAAGCGTGAGCGGAGCTGCCAAGCAGCCAAGCTTGGAGCCGTATCAAAGTTGTTGCCTGGCTGAATGCACACAAAATGGGTGTTTTGGCTGAATGCACAGTTCGTTTCCTACAACTGCAGCCTTGGAAGGGGCTAAATTGGCTCTGGGATGAATCTGTGGCCTTTGATGTGGGTTTCTGCCTTGCACGAGGGCTGAGTACAAGCTGAGCTGTCGGGCCTACGTGTGAGTTGCTGTGTAGGGTCTCTGCTTCTCTCCCTTTGCAGGATGTTCCATTGCCAGGATTACACTTTGCCATTATTAGATGTTTTTAGAAGTGCTCTGGGTTTGTAGTCCCCCCTTTTTTGCTGCCCATACTCTTCACCTTCCCGCCTGGAATACGAGCCGAGAGATCCTGTGCTCTGAGCCATCCCACTCCTGGCACAAAGGCTTTGCCATGTCCATTTTGTCCCTAATGTTTTAGGGATCACAGAGTCAGAGATCACTGGGGATGGAAGAGTACCTGATCCTCCCCTTGTAACCTGATTCTGAGGTCCAGATCCTTGATTTCCAGATTTTAAGTGCTATAGTGTCATATCGGAATGTGACCTTTCTGGGAGCGAGGACATGTGTTGTACAGTTTCAAAAAGTATAAAACATGTAACTAATGCCATGCCTGAGTCTGCAGAGCACACGTTTCTTGGCTTGCTGTTCACTGCAGTGTAAACCAAGGTGCACCTTTGTGTGCTAAAATTTGGTGATTTTTCGTTTCCTTGTGTTTGCCCTGTGCTTGTCTTTGTTCTTTTCTCTACCCTAGCCATTATGTGTCTTATAACTGATAGGAAAGCTGAGTAATATATTTTTATATTTATGCCAAATAACTTTATTTAAAGGAAAAAAATGCCCCTTAAATCTAGGTTTCATTTAGGGAAGTAAGAGAAGAAATTAAGTATTTGAGGGGAATAAAAGAAGTATTTATCTCTAAGGAAGCTGTTAAATAAAGAGTTTACAAGCTTTAAGTGTCACCCTCTGGGACCCTGCCATGACAGCAAGGGCCAGTGCTCTGGGAGCCTCCTGATGTTCCTGCCTTTCCCATGTCACTGCCTGAGCTGAAATGCAAAATACGAATTCCCTCCTCCCCAAAAAATGAGGAAAAGGATCAAGTGCTTCGTGTTTACGTGGAGCGGGTCCATGTAAACTGCCCCTTTGCATCGGGTTTGCTTTGATTAATGGTAAACCAATTAATGGGAGAGCTCGTGCAGGGAACCACTTCTCACTTATGGCTTTTCGGGGACAGTGTGTTCGCGTGCCAGCGGTTTTCCACCTTTCCCGTTTTTGTGGATAACTTGACAAGAACCAGATCCCCATGAAGTGACCGGTTAATGCTCCGTTTCCCAGGGGCCGTGGGGCTGTGGTTGCGCTCCGAGGCTGCAGTCGCTGGGGTGCCAGGAACAGGAATGTTCCGGGATTTCTCCGGATAGGAAGCCCAGGGTGGGCTCTGCGGTCCCACAGCTTCCTCTGGTGGCCACATTTGAAACAGTCTTGGTGAGAAGGAATCGGCGGCAGCTTGAGAAGCATTTGGATTCAAACTGTCTCATTCCTGGGAGCGCTCAGTGTTATTTTCCTGATAAGCCATGCTGCTCGCTGGGAGGAAGAACAAACCTGGCGCCAGCCATTGCTCTCTCTATTTCCAGTGAGAAATGATTAATTAAATACCTCTACGGCCCCGACCGGCGTCTGCCCGCGTGGGGCTGTGTGCTGGGACCTGCCCTGCGTTCCCTTGTCCTGCTCCGGCTCCATCCCAATTCCCCATGGCAAAATGAGGAGGACGGTGCTGGCCTTGCTGGAGGTTTTGTGACCGAGGGGTGTCCGGGCTCCGCGAGCCGCATCCCTCCGTCTTCCCTGCGTTAACGAGGGGTTGTTAATGACTGCGTTGGTAATTAAGAGCTCCTGCGGGGCCGTGCAGCTGGGCTCCGTAGGGGCTTGTTCTGTGGCTGAGCCGGGCTTGGCCTGAAATGCTGTGTGCAGAAAGCAGAGCAAGTTTAGACTGCCCTTTCCTGGAGCAGCAATAACTACGTTGGGAGAAATCCTGGAAGCTTTGAGGTTGGCGCGTACAGGCCACGGGGTAGAAAAGGCTACTGCTGCAGAACGGATCTGATTTGCTTTTCCTTCATAAGTGAAGGTGATTTAAGGTTGGAAGGCCCAGACGCATCTGTGTAACCTCAAGCTCTCCTCCCGTGTGATTCTCCTTATAACTTGTCCTGGTGTCTTTGGTCCTGAGCATTTCCGATGTGGCAGAAAAACAAGGGTGCCTCAGGGCTCTGGCACCAGGGACACAGGGTGGCTCTGGCTGTAGAGGTTGATCTTGCTGTGTAAATGCTTCTTTGGGTTGTTTCTATGGATCTGCATTCAGTCCCTCTTTATATTTCATCCGGGTGTAACCTTACAGGCGAAGAGCAGTAGCAGAGCTATGTTACCCGGGAGTGCTCATGTCTTACATAAACGTGCACTATGAATGTATACAGAATAAACGGAATATGATGATCATCTGCTGACAGTGTATTTTCTGTATGTTACGAAAATTGTCACAATTCAAAATGCGTTTTAGTTTTTATCCAAAATTGGAAGCTGCAAGGAGCTGGCTGGGATCCCATAGCCCTTCTCGTACTCCTTGGTTCCAGGCTGCGCTGTAACTAGGCTGGGAGTCCTGCATCCTGCATTTGGATCCTGGTTCTCGCTCTCTAAACCCAGCCCACAGCGAGTTCTGCTGCTGCACCCCTGAAATGCCCTGGAATTGCTGTCCTGGAGCATTCCAGGCCAGAATGCAGCCCTGGCTTTCCGGGACACTCTGCTCTGGAGGAATAATCGGTGCATCTCAGTCTACATCCGTACGTATTCCACCCAGAGCAATGCTCATGCTCCTCTGTCTGTCCTCACTGAATTAAACACGCTGAAAAGGATTAAAACTCAGGGATAATGAAGCTTTAATACTGGTTTTACTCGGAACATCTCTTCTGCTGTCTCTCAACAGCAGGTGCAATACAGACTGCGAGCGACCACCTCCTCCTCCTCCGAAAAGCGAGGGTCTTCCCTGTGTTATGCTCACAGAGGAACTGTGTGGCCACAGCAGCAAAATAATCACTGATTTTGTGCGTGCAGAGGGGTCTGTTTTAGCTCATGGGATTTTAGAGGCTGTTCTGAGTCAAGCAGGCACCAGCAGAGAGGTCAGATGGAGTCGTGGGTGCGGGTTGAGTTGTGGGGCTGGTTCTCTGGTTTCCAGCCATCCCCTTTGCAGATTTTTAGCATGTGAAGTGGCCCAGAGTAGGACCAACCTGTGGATGCTACCCACAACGAGGACCAACCATTCAAAGTTGCATCGGGTTCCTTCCTGTTTATTTGAAAAATGAAGAGGGGAAAAAAAAAAGGTTAAACATGATAGCCTCTAAATTTAAAAGATTGGGTCTTTTCCACCTGTCTTCTGCCATTTGAGCCTTCAGTGCTCATATTTTTTATATTTGCCAGTAAATCTCAGTATTAGAATGGTTATAAAGCAAAGCCGAGGTTGTCTTTATTTCAGGAGCTTGCGTCTTCAAGAAGGAGGAGATAAAACTTACTATTGAATTTGAGTTCTAGAAAATTACACATCTCTATTTCTGTAGATGCTTTAATGAAGATTTTCCTTTAGCATTAAGGAAATCCAAAAAAAAAAAAGAGTGAGTGAAATAACCTTAAAAATGGGATTGGGAAATTACACATCTAGAAACCCAGTTTAGATAAAATTATCCCTCATTTTGTTTCTGGAAACCTTGCCAGTGTTATTTAAGCACCTTAAACTGTCAGAATGGGTAAGTACAAGCATTCAGGATGGAAAATCGGAGCGAGTTTGATCTTTGTGAGTTCAGACATGCAACAAATGAGTGTGCTGGGTCGGGCTGCATTGCTCCTGCTCATCAGTGTGATGCTGAAAGCAGTGCACAGGGGTGCTGGGTACTGCCCCTATCCCGAATCCCACTTTTTTCCATTGTTTTCCACATCCCTTTCTTTACTAGAATATGCTATTTTTGCCTGTGCCCAGTAATGAGTGCATCTCCCATCGTGGCCAGGCACAGCCAGGTACCTCGTCTGTGCCCTTATGGGCTTTGAAGGTGAGACCTGTTCCATAAAAAACCACCTTAGGTCTGCGTAGGGACCTTGGTCACCTAAGGTCTGCGGTCAGTTGTGTCCTTTCCATTCCCCTCTTGTTTTGGTCAGGGGTGTGAATGGTATCTACTGTTTATTCGGATCCTTGATGATAAGATTACATTTGAGTGAAAAGATCTTATTTGTCCTTTTTGATAATAAGGCAGAGAACAGAATACTTGCTGTGTGACGTGTTCCTAAACCAAACTGCTGAGGTCCCTAGGCCAGGAAGGGAGGAGAGGACGGAGCGTAGACAGCTCTGTGCAACCTTCTTGCTCCTCCATCAGCTCCACACCGTCTGCTGCCGCCAATGGGGATAAATCTGCAGCCCAGGATGGTGCATTGATATTCTAAAGAATATAATGTTGACAGTTTGGACAGGGAAAAAAGAAACGATGCAATTCAGTCTGATTTTGAAAACAAGAAAAAAATATATATAGTGCAGTGGGCTTAAAAAATAAATGGAAAAGAAACAGGCATGTGTACACAGACAGGTATCCTTCCCTGTGTGCTGGCTCAGCACCCATGGTTTGTCTCTGCAGGACAGTTCCTTGTTCCTTGGCTTTTCATAGAATCATAGAATCACAGAATGCTCAAGGTTGGAAGGGACTTCTAGAGGTCACCTGCACACGCAGGGTCACCTAGAGCACGTGGCACAGGGCTGCGTCCAAGCGGGTTTGGAAGATCTCCAGAGAAGGAGACTCCACAACCTCTCTGGGCAGCCTGTTCCAGGGCTCTGGCACCCTCAATGTCATGAAATTTTTCCTCAAGTTTCTGTGGAACTTTTGGTGCTTCAGTTTGTGGCCATCACCTCTAGTTCTGTCGCTGGCCACCACTGAAGAGAGACCAGCACCATCTTCCTCACTGCCTCCCTTGAGGTACTTCTAGACACTGCTCAGGTCCCCTCTCAGCCTTCTCTTCTCCAGCTGAACAGGCCCAGCTCCCTCAGCCTCTCCTCATAGGGCAGATGTTCCAGGCCCCTGATCATCCTTGTGGCCCTGCGCTGGACTCTCTCCAGCAGCTCCACATCCCTCTTGTCCTGTGGAGCCCAGAACTGGACACAATCCTCCAGATGCGGCCTCACCAGGGCTGAGTAGAGGGGCAGGATCAAAATACTTCCTAAAGTATTAAAATACTTCCTAAAGCATTATCAAAATACTTCCTAAAAATTTTCCTTAGTAGGAAAATTTAAGAACAACTAATAGGGCTATCTGTGTCTTCCTAAGTGAGCATGACTGTGTTTTTCTTTCTTTTGGAGTCGTTTGGTAACTTTCTAAAATGTTAGAGGTAGGAAGTGGCATGGAAAGGAAACAAATTACAGAACTGATGATAACCTGTGTTATCTTTTCCATCCTATCTCGAGAAAACACAATTAAATTTTTCTTTCATTTGTCTTTTGAAAAAGACTTTGATACCTCTATCAAATCAAAAGAGGTGGCTGGTAGTGAACTTCACTCTTGTGGATTGAGGTTACTCTTATCAAGTCATTTTTATCAACTTCTTTGTTCAAGGAATAACTGGGAAATGGAACAACAGTTGTATTTGTATTTGACCTGGGGTTTTCTTGATAGTCCTTAGCACTATGGGGCAAATACTTTGTGTAAATGTGTGAATGCATCGATAAACTTAAGCACGTGAATGCGTGGTGACGCAAGGAGATAAGGACCATTTTGGGGGATATAAGGAGAAGTCGCAGAGCCCCAGCACCAGCGTGGGATCCAGGAACACGCAGGGAGGTCTCTTCAGGAGCTGCCTGAAAGAGAAGATCATGATGAAGTGGCTGATCCTCGCCCTCGTCTGCCTCCACCTCTCTGAGGGACTCGTGAAGTAAGTTGGGAATAATCACCAGGACATTTTAGTTGTTCCTAACGTACTGGTGAATTTAAGAAAGCAGCAATGTAAGATATGTTTTGGGGGTCTTAGGTATTGCCCTGCTTATGACTTAGGCTTTAGAAAATAGTCTTGGTTTTCACATTAATGATGAGCAATTTCTCACTGTCTTTCCCTTACTCTTGGCTTTCCCTGATTCTGCTTGTTGTATCCCAAAGAGGTCATACTAATAGCAGTTATGGCAGCGTGTGGGTTGCATTAAGAAAAAGCCCTTTCGAGGGAGGTGATCCTGCCCCTCTACTCAGCCCTGGTGAGGCCGCATCTGGAGTATTGTGTCCAGTTCTGGGCTCCACAGTACAAGAGGGATGTGGAGCTGCTGGAGAGAGTCCAGCGCAGGGCCACAAGGATGATCAGGGGCCTGGAACATCTGCCCTATGAGGAGAGGCTGAGGGAGCTGGGCCTGTTCAGCTGGAGAAGAGAAGGCTGAGAGGGAACCTGAGCAGTGTCTAGAAGTACCTCAAGGGGGGCAGTGAGGAGGATGGGGACGGCCTCTTTTCAGTGGTGGCCACCGACAGAACTAGAGGAAATGGCCACAAACTTAAACACCAAAAGTTCCACAGGAACTTAAGGAAAAATTTCTTCCCAGTGAGGATGACAGAGCGCTGGAACAGGCTGCCCAGAGAGGTTGTGGAGTCTCCTTCTCTGGAGATCTTCAAACTCGCTTGGACGCAGTCCTGTGCCACGTGCTCTAGGTGACCCTGCGTGTGCAGGGGGTTGGACTAGATGATCTCTGGAGGTCCCTTCCAACCCTAAGCATTCTATGATTCTATGAAACTCATTTTGCATGAGCTGAAGACATTGGGTTTCAAAGCACAGGGCTTTTCCAGTGGCCAGACTAGACCATATTCCTCCTAGAGACTCCCCTATCAGTGCAATCACCACCCTGGAAAACCTGCATCCAGCAGCATAATCACACAGAGGAGGAATGGAAAAAGGAGGAAAAAGGAATAGGAGGAGTCAAAATTAGGGGGTCTGATGGGAAAGGAAGCGCCACTTGATCCCACACCGCTTTGATGACTTTTTGCTAATTGCATGTGTGCAGAATCCCTCTGAAGAAGGGCAAGTCCATAAGGGAAGTGATGAAGGAGAAGGGGGTGCTGCAGAAGTACCTGAAGGAGCACCGCCGCTATGACCCTGCCTACAAATTCTTCAACAAATTTTCCACTATCTACGAACCCCTGGCCAACAACCTGGACGTGAGTATCCAGCGGCTGCCAAAGATAAGGGGGGAAAAGTAAATGTAGAGATGAGGAATGGAGAGGCAATAGAAAAGGAAATTTGGGAAGTTACGAGTCCAACTTTGAGCCTGACTGTTTTATTTGAGAAGTGATTCTTATAGTTGCGTAGGAAAAGAGGAAGATTTATTTTAGTGTGGAAGAGAGCTGTTCAGCTGCATGCTGGATCCTCTGTTTTGGAAATACTCTGAAAGCAGCCGTGTGGCATTGCATAAAAAAGGAGTGTGCTTGCAAGCAGTTCACAAACACAGCTGCTTAAACTCACATTGTGATTGTAATTGAATCTCCCAGAGTAAGAATGTCTAAATTAGCAAAGAAGAGCATTAAGTGGCAATCCCTGCAGCCAGGAACTGGCTTTGGAAACCCGCGTCCTGTGATGCTGGCAGTGATGCTGAGAAGTAGTGTGTGCACCTAGGGGTGCTGTTGGCCAAAGAGGGATTGAAAAGAGGGATGTGGCATTGAAAAACATGTCCTTTCTTCTCTAGATGTCCTACTTTGGGGAGATCAGCATTGGGACCCCTCCCCAGAACTTCTTGGTGCTCTTCGACACCGGCTCCTCCAACCTGTGGGTGCCCTCCGTGTACTGCAAGAGCGAGGCCTGCGGTGAGTACTTTGGGGAGGGAAGGTGATGGCAAATTCTGCTCTGATTTTCCCCATTTCTCGAACTGAAGATGGTCTCGGATTAGGGTCTCCCTGCCAGGTTATGAGTCTGAAACCTCCTTTTGTCTGAGCTGCAGGTTCACGCTCTCTTGTTTTGCGTTTCCTATTCAGTCGCTCACGCCATGTTCCACCCCGGCGAGTCCTCCACGTATTCCACCCAGGACCAGTACTTCGCCATTGAGTACGGAAGCGGCAGCCTCACCGGGATTTTTGGCTATGACACTGTCACAGTAAGTGATGCTGCAGCAGGGAATGAAGGGGAATGCACCTGTGAGTCCAGGGGCTGCGCATCTACCTGGAAAAACAACTTCTAGATGTGCAAATGTGTCTAGACCAGAGCAAAAGAGGGAGCTCTGCTTATAATGGAAAGGCTTGAGCTTTGTATACATGGTGCAAGGCTTGTGGGCATGGTCAGGAGGGTGGCAAAGCCCTTCCTTGCTCAGGAAGGCACTTATGTCAACTCAGGGCTCCTGGTACAAGCCCTGGCTGTCCCCATGCACCTCCTGTTTGTCCTGGGTATTGATGCTCTGTGCTGCACCCATTAAGGTGTTCCTTCTTTTGTGCCCCAGATCCAGGACGTTTCCATCACAAACCAGGAGTTTGGCCTGAGCGAGACCGAGCCTGGCACCAGCTTTTTGTATTCTGAGTTTGATGGCATCCTGGGTCTGGCCTATCCTTCCCTTTCTGCTGGGGGTGCCACCACCGTCATGCAGGGCCTGCTGCAGGAGAACCTGCTTGACGAGCCCCTCTTCAGCTTTTACCTGAGTGGGTAAGGACACGGCTCTTCCCTCTTTTCCTCCTGTTTCCCTTGTGCTTCCCAAGACTTTTCCCTTTTACTGCAAACCTCACAGAACTCCAGGACAGCCTGGCAATTTGCACTCCCTTCCTGCTCTCCTGTTCATTCCCTATTCCGTTTACCATTCTGCATCCCCCTTCCAGCAGGCTGCTGTTGGTGGGGGTCCATCATCCCAAATAACCAGGTATTTTGCTCGTGGGTCCCTCTTGCAGGCAGGAGGGCACTGACGGAGGTGAGCTCGTCCTGGGAGGTGTCGACTCCAGCCTGTACACGGGAGACATCACCTGGACTCCCGTCACTCTGACTGAGTACTGGCAGATTGCCATCGACAGGTAAAATAGGTCTTTCTCCTGTTTCCTCCGTACTAGTTTAGCTACTCTCAAACCTGTGGCTAGAACAAGATTGCTCTGGATCATGACTTCTTATTTTGGACAGTTTGGGTTCTGGGGTCTATTCATGGCTCTCTGTATAACCATGGAAACCCCCCTCTTTACGGTGTAAATGTGAGGGAATATTCAGGTGTTCCTCAAACCCCAGGCCCCTGCGCTCTGCTCTGCAGCAGAGCTGACCCCGTTTCACTTCTGGCTTGTTCTCCCTTTCTGTAGCTTCTCTATCAGCGGCGAGACCACCGGCTGGTGCAGCGACGGCTGCCAGGCGATCGTCGATACAGGAACCTCCCTCCTCACTGCTCCCCAGGACATCTTTTCTGAGCTGATGGAGTACATTGGAGCTGAATCTGATGACGACGGCCTGGTAAGGAGGCCAGGATGGGTAAAGGAAGAAATAGAAAAAAGAGAGGAGCCTTTCATCTGTGGCTGGCAGATGCCATTCTGCACTGAGATTGGAGGGGTATAGGAAATCTTCCAGGTTTTGATGTAATCTTTGTAGAGGAAAGAACAGAATATATCAAACTTGAATGTCTGGATTTCTATTCTTGGCTCACAGCTTCTCCCAGGAGCCTGTTGCCGGTGTCCTGGGAAGCACTGAGCCGTGTCTTTACCAGTGCACATATATAAACTAGTTGTGTCTTGCTCGTTCCCTAGTATGTGGTTAGCTGCAGCGACATCGACAGCCTGCCCACCCTCTCCTTCGTCATCGGTGGCACCAGCTTCCCCTTGACCCCCTCTGCCTACGTTCTCGAGGTAAGTTCTCATGGCCCATGTGGCTCCTGGGTGCCTCTCTCCATGCTATCTCCTTGCACGGAAGCTCTCTGGATAAGGGAGAGCCAAAGCTTGGGAGCTTTTTAACCATTACTTCTGCCCAACAGAGCAGCGGCACGTGCACCATTGGGATCGAGGAGACCTACGTGTCATCCGATAACGGGCAGCCCCTGTGGATTCTTGGGGACGTCTTCCTGAGGTCTTACTACTCCATCTACGACGTGGGCAACAACAAAATGGGCTTTGCCACTGCTGTGTAAGCAGGGCCGGCTCCCACGCTGCTTCCTCACACCCAGCATTGAGGCTCCTTGTGCCTCCTCCAGTTTCTTTCTCTCTTCCATGTCTACAAAATTTGCAACCTCTCTCCTGTGAAATCTCTATGATCAAAGTATGGGTTTCTCTCCAAAAGCAACTGCAAAGAAATAAAAGCACCATAAAAATAAGATGAAGTGTTTTTTGTTGTTGTTTGTTTGTTTTATACAAAATAGAGCAAGAAAAATCTCAGCAGGTTTCCACTCCAGAACATGCTCAAGAAATTAGAGGGTAAAAGCAGGTGTCACAGTCAGACTTAGTATGGGTAGCCTATCCTAAGCAGGAGCAAACTTAAAGTTAAGCTAAGCACAAGGATGTTATTTGGCTAAAAGACAAATAGAAAGTGTTCACATTATCATAGAATCATAGAATGCTCAAGGTTGGAAGGGACCTCTAGAGATCATCTAGTCCAACCCCCTGCACACGCAGGGTCACCTAGAGCACATGGCACAGGACTGTGTCCAAGCAGGTTGTAAAGCTCTCCAGAGAAGGAGACTCCACAACCTCTCTGGGCAGCCTGTTCCAGGGCTCTGTCACCCTCACTGGGAAGAAATTTTTCCTTAAGTTCCTTTAGAACTTTTGGCCCTTCAGTGTGTGGCCATTTCCTCTAGTCCTATTGCTAGACACCAGATGGCCAGCCCCATCCTCCTCACTGCCTCCCTTGAGGTACTTCTAGACACTGCTCAGGTCCCCTCTCAGCCTTCTCTTCTCCAGCTGAACAGGCCCAGCTCCCTCAGCCTCTCCTCATAGGGCAGATGTTCCAGGCCCCTGATCATCCTTGTGGCCCTGCGCTGGACTCTCTCCAGCAGCTCCACATCCCTCTTGTCCTGTGGAGCCCAGAACTGGACACAATACTCCAGATGTGGCCTCACCAGGGCTGAGTAGAGGGGCAGGATCCCCTCCCTCGACCTGCTGGAGCTCGACACACTTGCCAGCTAGCTTTACTCTTCTTTTCATGAGCTTGATGCCCCTTTCCACCCACACGTCTCCAGCACCTGCAAGGGGAGCTTGAGGGCATGGAAAATTGGGTTAAAAGCAAGATGGGATTTGATGCTTTCAAAGAAGGTTTGAACTGATGGGAAGGTTTGATGCTCGTGAGAGCAACGGACTTTGTCCAGGGACCAAAGAATCTCATGTCAGTCCCACGTGCATGTTTAATTTATGCTACTATTTGTTGAGATAAATATCCATAGCTTGTTCCCTGGGCGAAGGCTCAAGGATCAGGGGAGTGAGTTGCCCTGGAGCTGGGACCAGTCACTTCTCTATGGATTTGCAGTCAGTGGAGCAGAGATTAGAGCAGAGCAGGAGGAGTTAGAGCAATTGCAATCTCTTTGGGAGGAGGTTTTCTCCCCAGTCTGCTGGTCTTGGGGCAGGAGAACTCCTTGGGTTATGAGGGAGGCTGAATACCCCATATTCCTTTAGATTCCATCCCTAATCCTCTGAAATGCCCTATGAGAGGTAGTGGGTCTGGCGAGATGAGGATTTTGTAGAATATCTGCCTCTTTCGTGGCTTTTTGGTCTGTTAGTTTAATGGGATTTGTTGGATTGTGTTGAAAGTTAATGGTTTAAGCCCTCAAGATGTCAAGGAAACCTGCTACAACTCATCTCATTTGCTCTTTTTTGCACAGCTCCAGTGTCCCAGGAGAGGTGGAGGAGTTTGTCAGGGGATGTACAGAGGATCCTATGTCATCTGGTGAGCAGAGGAGATGGGATTCCCTGGGCTGCAGCATGTTGGCATGCAAGACGAAAGCATCAAGCCGATACAGCAAAAAAACTATAAAAATAAAAAGAGATGTAAGTAAAGAAAGGGAAATTTGGCCCTGAGGAAAAGTCCTGCATTAGACATCAGCTTGGGTGACTGCTGCTTAAAGGAGCCTGGAGCTGTGGGGAGGAATAAGTTGTTGGAATCCTGCTCTGGTCAAGCCTGCACAGTTTTTGATATCAGAAACTGTAAATTCTTGATTCCCCCTTAAACTAAATGGCTCAACATACAAATACCATTTAATTCTGGGGTCAAAAAGCAACAAAAGCAACATGTGTTTTTGTGTGCTGTAGAGGGCACCTTATTCCTTTGTCTTTTTGCAAGTCACAGTACCTGTGGGGACCTGCAGATAACACTGGGTATATTGACGTTTTGATAACTGCTCTTTGCTTTCAGCCAAAATTTGACTTTTATCCAATCTTAATAAGTTGATCTTTCTATCAGTCCTGCTAGCAAACAAGATAATTGCCTTGTTATAGTCTCAATACCCAGCAAAGGACACACACGCTCCCCAGTGCTCCCCAGGGAATAAAATATGTGCAAAGCTGGATGAGCAGAGTGACAGTGGCACTGGGCTACCAGTGGATGATGCTTTTCCCCTGTATGGAGAAAATCAAGCTGCTCAGATGGAGGAATTGCAGGGGAATCGGCTCTCGAGCAGGAGCCTTGGACAGGCTCTGCTCAGCTTGTGCAGGTCCTGGAGGATGTGTTGCAATGTGAAATATTGCAGAAATAACACACAAATGAAGCAGAGAGCAGAGTCTCTGCCTTGAGATCAGCTGCAACCTGCTTCTCCAAGGAAGGCTTTAGTGCAAGGGCTGCTCTTCTGTTCCTCTACCCGGTCTGATCCTGGATCATGTTGACTTGTCCCCACCTGCCTGGAGAGCTGGTGCCCAGCCAGAAGTTCTCAGTGGACTTTAGGTCCTTCCTTAGTCTCCATCAGCACGCAGGGGCAATCAGCAATCTCCAAAGCTATCACTGTACGTCAAGCTGCCTTCGAGTCTTTATACCTGGTTAGCTGGAAAGAAGACAAAAGTAACACGCATTGCCATGGCTTTCAAGGAGCAAGGAACTCCTTTGTTTGGGGAAGGATAGAGCAGTTTTTGGAAAAATAGATAACGCTGCAGCATGTTGACATTTTGATAACTCCTCTCTTTGTTGTGATTAGAATTTACCTGTTATCAGATGTTAACACTTTGTTTTTGCTATCAATGACCTGAGTTGCTCTATTCTCATCTTAATGCCCCGTTAAGGACACTACCTTCTCAAACTCCTCGAGGACCAAAACACAAAGAAAGGGCTGGGGACATGGGTTGTGGTAATGGAAAATGGAGGTCAGCAGATAGAGGACGGAGTCACTGCTTCCCAGGTATAAAATCCCAGAGTGGGGCAGGAGGCTTCAGAGCAGCGTCCTGCAGCCTCCAAGACGTGTGTGCAGAGCACAGGACAACCCCTGAACCATGAAGTGGCTCATCCTGGCCCTGCTGTGCCTCCCGCTCGCCGAGGGGTTGGTGAGGTGGGTTTCCTGGAGCAAGAATAATTGTGAGAAGAATTTAGATAACAGAGACCTGCTGCATTCGTAATGGTGCTGCACAGCTTTCCCAGGGCTCCAGCTGAGGCTGATGTCTCTCCTCCTTTGCTCCATGTATCTTCATGGATCATTGTGGCTATGCACAGTCCTAGTCTGTGTCCCTTGCTTAGTCAGAGCAGTAAAGAGCAGCTGGAGGGAAGCCCTTCACGACAGGGTTCAGGACAGCCCAAAAGGAGAGAATGTGGAAAGGTCCACATGTTCTACTGATTCTCTACTCTGTGCAGAATCAAGCTGAAGAAACTCCCATCTATACGCGAGGAAATGAAGAAGGCAGGAGTGCTGGAGGACTACATGAGAAAAACTATACGCGACCCAGTCATGAAATATCGCTTCAATGAGGACTCTGTTGTGTACGAGCCAATGACCAACCATCTGGATGTAAGTACTGCAGGTTCTTCTCTCTCTGGATGCCCATCACACTCTCATTCCCTCTTTCTTTCCATTGTCCCAGATATCCAGGACAGGACTGGGAGGCAAAAGCCTGATCCTGTTCCTGATTCCTGGATCAGAGATATCCTCTCTCTGTTGCAGTCCTCCTACTTTGGGGAGATCAGCATTGGGACCCCTGCGCAGAGCTTCTTGGTGCTCTTCGACACCGGCTCCTCCAACCTGTGGGTGCCATCCGTGTACTGCCGGACTGCAGCCTGCAGTGAGTACCTCCGGCTGCTGAAAGGGGATGACACTTGTTCTGCATAAAACACCCCAGGAGACACAACCTGCTCTGATTGCACAAGGAAAATCACAGTGCAAGGCCCCAAATTATCCTGCACGCTGCTTAGGGTAGCTGCTCCCCTGCACTGACTAGTGCCCATCTGGAGTTTTCTTGGGAAAGATTCGTTTTGCCTTCTGCAATTGTTTAATGAAGATGTCTAAACCTTTACGGACGTTCGCTTGACGATCACAGGGCCTCTAAGAATTCATAGCTAGACAGAGGGGCCAACAAAGTTATGGATCAGGGAGCTCTTGTCGAAGCAACACCAGATCCCAACTGATGATAACTCCAGATCACAGGAGAGCGGTGGGGATTTAACATGATGTGTTGGCTCATACTGGGTAGCTAATCTCTTTCTTGAGAGACAGATAAAAGTGCATGAAAAGCTCCATCTTAGAAATAACTGCAGGGCAGACAGACTCCCTGTGCTGTTATTCAGGACTTGATCTCTCTCTGCTGTGAAGTCACTTTAGAAGCGTTCTCCTGGCAAGGCTATTGGTGCAGCATGGATGGGTAAATCACAGCGTGGTTGGAAGAAAACACGTCCAGGAGCTCTCTGTCTTCTCTCACGCAGCAAACCATGCGAGGTTCAACCCCAGCCAGTCCTCCACCTTCACCGACAACGGGCAGACCTACACGCTCTCCTACGGGAGCGGCTCGCTCACCGTTCTGCTGGGTTACGACACTCTGACAGTAAGTGCACCGTACCCTGCACGCTCCTGCGTCTTTGCAGGAGCTATGTCCTTAGAACTGCATCATTACCATGAGGAAAAGAGCTTGAGGAGGATGGCAAAGGGCTGATCTCATGTGTTGGGCAGACAAGACTTGGGTAAATCAGGGCGTGAGTTGGGTAAAACCAATATAAGATGGTCAATGGCACCTCAAACTACCCAGCTGTTTTCCCACCATCTGTGGAAAATAGTGTGCTTCTAGAGCATGGGTCATCACACCTGATCATTGCTGCAGCTTTATGTGAAAGCACAGGCTGAAGCTGGAGCTCCTTTCCCACTAGATCCAGAGCATTAGCGTCACAAACCAGGAGTTCGGTCTCAGCGAGGATGAGCCAACGGAGCCTTTCTACTACGCCAATTTTGATGGGATCCTGGGCATGGCCTACCCTTCGCTGGCGGTGGGAGGGACACCCACCGCTCTGCAGGGCATGCTGCAGCAGGACCAGCTCACCGAGCCCATCTTCAGCTTCTACTTCTCTCGGTAAGGCCTGTGCATGCCCGCCTGCCTGCTAGGCTCTCAGTGCACCCCACGCGTGCCAGTCTCCCTCTGATTGCCTCCATGCAAGTTCTATGTGAATTTGTCCCTTACTAACCCATAGCACCGAATGACTGATCTCTGATGTTCTTGCCCCCTGTTTTTGCAGCCAGCCCACCTACGATTATGGGGGAGAGCTCATTCTTGGAGGAGTTGACACCCAGCTGTACTCTGGTGAGATTGTGTGGGCACCGGTGACCCAGGAGCTGTACTGGCAGATCGCAATCGATGAGTGAGTTGCATTAATACAACCCCACATCAACCTCAGCCCCATCATGCTGGAGGCTGAACAAGAGCATTTCCTCCAACAGAGCTCTTCTCCAGATAAATCAGGAGCTATTGAAGCAAACGAGGCACAAAGTAGCAGTTTATGCACTCAATTTCAGAAGCTTCCTGGACTTTTGTCCTTTTAATGTCCTTCTGCTTCCCTTTCTAGATTTGCTATTGGAGATTCAGAGACAGGCTGGTGCAGCGAGGGCTGCCAGGCCATCGTGGACAC
>NW_010585662.1:13028-36495 GCF_000705375.1 Tinamus guttatus | reverse complement strand
AGAGGCGGCCCCGGTTCCCACCGGGTTTCCCCAAGGCTGGAGGCACCGGCACCTTTGGTTCCTGCTTCCCGTCGGAAGTTCAGGGTAACGCCTGGCTCAGAAACAAGGAGGATCATCCTAAAGGTCCCCCCACACAGCGGGAAATCCCTTTCCGGCCGTTGCCTTTCCTGTTTTGCTGGAGTATCCCGGGATTTTGTACTCCCCTGGTGCAGGCTGCCTGCCCTGTGTCCTTCCCCAGCTGGATGGCAGCAATAGGCTCATCCCGCGTCCCAGCTGTGCCAGGGAACTTTCCTGCTCATCCCATGCTAGTTGTTTGGGATTGCAATATCTGCCATGTGCACAGCTGGATTTATCCCCCTTCTGCCTCACTTTAATGGTTGCACCGCTGGATCCAGCAGCCTCCCCAGGTGCTCCTGCTCCTTGTGGCAGTGTCCCAGGCGGCTCCAGCATCTCCCTCCTCACGGGCCATGGGTGGCAACGGCCCTCTGCTCCCACCCCCCTTTCCAGGGGCCACCACGTCTAATTAATTACCTCCCTCTTGCCGCTCAATAGCCGGCTCTTGATCCATCTAATTGTATTTCTGTCCAAGCTGGCTTGATTGAATTTCCCCCGTAGGATATTTTGTGGCGCAGGCTGTGCTGGCACTCGCTGCGCTGCAGCCCTGGTCCCCATCCTGCAGCAGTGAGAGCTGGGAGCGCTGCGGCATTTGCCAACCGGGGCTCCTGGGTGATCCTGGATGCCGAATCCTCACGTTGCTCCCCGGGGCTTTGTGCTCATAAGATCCCAGAGGATGCAGCTCCCACCACAGTCCCTGCTTCTCCACCGGCTTCTGGATGCCCTGGGAAAGCCACCGTCTCCTAGGCATGGGGACAAGGGTCCCATGTGTGCCAGCCTCTCTGTGCTCACGTGCACAGGGGCCGCCTTGTCAGTCCTGCCGTGTCTGGACAGCTGAAGGGTTAAAGCTGCTGAAGGGTTAAAGCACCTTCCTCCTCCTCCTGCTCCCTCCTCGCTTTCTCTTTGGTGCTCCTGGCTTTTCCTTGTGGTTTGCCTCGCTCCGTGTTTGCAAACGGGCAGTGCGTGCTCCGAGGCGCCCTCCCCATGCCTCGGCCCTGCCGCCCCGCGCGCTGCCGTCCCGCAGGGTCACCCGCGTGTCCCCCGTCCCGCCGCGCCATGGCGTCCCGCATCGGGCTCCGCATGGAGCTCATGAAGCAGCAGGCGCAGCAGGAGGCCGAGCGGGAGCGCGTGCAGCAGCAGATGATGATGAACTACGTGCAGCAGCAGCGCATGCCCGTGGCGCCCAGCCCGGCCATCAACACCCCTGTGCACTACCAGTCCCCGCCGCCCGTGCCCGGAGAGGTGCTCAAGGTAGAGTCCGGGGGTGTCTGGGGTGTCCGGGTGCTCAGGAGGCAGCACGAGGGGCCCTGACGGCTTCTTTCTGGGATGGGGAATGCAGGTTCAGTCCTACCTGGAGAACCCCACCAGTTACCACCTGCAGAAGTCACGGGACAAGAAGGTCCAGGCCTATCTCTCGGAGGCCGCCTCGCCCGGCGTCCGTCCTGGCCATGTCCTGTCCTCGTCGGCAGGCAACAGCGCGCCCAACAGCCCCATGGCCATGCTCAACATCGGCTCCAACCCGGGGCAGGAGGTAAGGAGGGCGGCACCGCCGGCGCCGCCGCCGATCCAGTGCCCTGGCTGGGCACCCGGCAGAGCCCGCCTTTCCCTTGCAGTTAGGTGAGGTCATCGATGACATCATGCGCCTGGATGACGTCCTGGGCTACATGAACCCCGAGGTGCACATGCCCAACACGGTGAGTCTCGGCAGTGGGAAGGCACCCGTTGCCGGTGCGTGGGCAAACCTGCTTGGATGCCGTCTGACTCCTGAGCCATCCGGGAAGCCGGTGACCGTCCCTGGCAGGAGCCTAAACCAGGGAGGGATGGGGAAGAGCCAGGCGGTCCCGCGGATGCGGGGCTGGGAAGGTGGAGAAGTTCCCCTTTCCACCTGCAAACTGCAAGAGCCAGTTTGTCAACTTCTTTTGCTTTTTTAATGATAGTTTGGAGCCCTTGTACAGAGCTGGAGGGATGGGAGAGGGGATAACGCTGCAACTGCGACGTGGCAGATTTTAATGTGGGGAGCAGCAGCGTCTCCCAAAGCTTTGGGCTGGGCTAGACCTGTCCTGGTCAGCGCTGACTGCGGGAGCCGGTGCCGCGCAGTGGGATCCATCCTGCCAGGCCCTCCTCGGATGTGATTCATGTGCCCTGTTTTAGATGCCAGTCGTGGGAGGGGATCCATGGAGCCCTTTGAAGTCCTGTTTTCTTTGCTACCCTGATTATAGCTATTTTAAGGCCTGGCAAGACAAATTATACCTGTCTGCTCTCCTCGCTCGTGTCCCGCAGGCGGAGGAGCTGAGGCCAAGCCCGGACTCGGCAGCAGCACCCGGCTCTGTCTCCCTATGGAGCTGACCCTCGTGTCCCTTTCCTTTGCAGCTGCCCATGTCCAGCAGCCACATGAACGTATACAGCGGGGACCCGCAGGTGACCGCCTCCCTTGTGGGTGTCACCAGCAGCTCCTGCCCGGCCGAGCTCACGCAGAAGAGGGAGCTGACAGGTAGGTCCTCGTGCCCAGCAGGACCCCGGGGGTTTCCCAGCCCAGGATGCTCTCAGTTGAGGTTGGGGGTCTCCATTGCAGATGCTGAGAGCCGAGCCCTGGCCAAGGAGCGCCAGAAGAAAGACAATCACAACCTGAGTGAGTCCTGCTGCCTGCGCACCCCGTGCCACATCCCGTCTCTCCGAGCTGGGCTCGCTTCCCAGCCTGGATCGCTCTGGGATTTCCCCATACAGCCCCCAGCGTGACTCCCGGGCTGGAAAAGGTCTATGCCGAGGGAGGCGCCCTGTTATTATTCCCATTAGCAGTGGGAGGAAGGTCAGAAGACCCTGCTGGGGTGGTGAATTGGGCTCCCTGGTCCAGAGTTTGCAGCTGGGTGAAGCTGAGACCTGGAGAGCTCGGTGCATGCTCCTCCTGTCTGCAGAGTGTCCTCAGATGTGACAAGCCAAATCTCCTGTATTTCTGCCCTGCCAAACTGACCCCAGCAGTTCCTTGTCTTTAAGTGCCCCGAGGCTGGTGGGGCTGGCGGTGGGGCGCAGCAGTGTCTCTTCCCTGGTGCAAAGGGAGCAGCAGAGGGGTTGTGGGGTGACAAAGTGTCTCTGCACCTCCCGTCCCCTCATTGCCTCCCCTCTCTTCTCGCCCCGTAGTCGAGAGGCGGCGGAGGTTTAACATCAACGACCGCATCAAGGAACTGGGGATGCTGATCCCCAAGGCCAACGACCTGTACGTACTGGGGGAAGCTGCGGGCTCTGGGGGATGCTAAACCTGCTCCCGGGGGGTATTTGCTGAGGGGCTTTTGGGTGGAGCGGGGGCAAGAGGCTGCATGGCTGCTCGGAGAGAGGCAGACGCTGATGCCTTCCTCCACCCTGTGCCGCAGGGACGTGCGCTGGAACAAAGGGACAATCCTGAAGGCCTCCGTGGACTACATCAAGAGGATGCAGAAGGACTTGCAGCGATCACGAGACCTGGAGAATCACTCCCGGCGCCTGGAAATGACGAACAAGCAGCTCCTGCTCCGCATCCAGGTGAGTTCCCCTGGGCTCTGCTCTCCCTCCGTCCTCCTGCCACTGTCAAAGCTGCTCCTTGGGCCCCGCAAGCATCTCATGGAGAGCATCAACAAGCTCGCGTCTCTCCAAAGCCATCTCCATATTGACCACAGCCTCACTGGGAAAACTGCTTCACGTCTGCCACTGCTTCGCATCACCCTTGTGCCCCTGTCCCCATGAGTGGTGACATCTTGGCCCCACTAAAGCCCCTGTGTGCTCTCTTGGCAGGAGCTGGAGATGCAAGCCCGGGTCCACGGGCTGCCCACGTCCTCGCCCTCGGGCGTCAACGTGGCCGAGCTGGCTCAGCAGGTGGTGAAGCAAGAAGCCAGCGGGGACGAGGGGACGATGGAGCCGCCACTGCTGCCCCTGGACACCGAGGCACAGCCCCAGCCCGCGCTGCCGCCACCACCGCAGTCTCCCTACCACCAGCTGGACTTTAGCCACAGCCTGAGCTTCGACGACGGCTCCAGCGGTTTCCCGGACAGCCTGGAGCCCGGCCACAACCTCTCCTTCCCTTCCCTATCCAAGAAGGATCTAGACTTGATGCTGATGCAGGACACCATGTTACCCCTGGCTTCCGACCCCTTGTTCTCCGCCATGTCCCCGGAGGCCTCCAAGGCCAGCAGTCGCCGGAGCAGCTTTAGCATGGAGGACACAGACATGCTGTGACCAGGAGCTGCGCTGGCACCGGGGGCAAGGGCTGGAGATGGGCTAGGGAAGTTACAGGGCGCTCTTCCTCCCCTGCCCGGATGAGAAGCGGTCCTGCCGAGCACTTTTCCAGGTCCGAGTGCATCTTCTCTATGCAACGGGGATCTCGGTTCAAGGCTTGCCGGGTACCGGAATGTCTTTTGCAAGCTTTTCGCCAGCAGCTCGAGCAGCAATGGACTGACTGCGGATTTCACAGCCTGGGAGCATGATCTCGGCTGCTTTGCCTTTCAGTGAAACCCTCCTGGATCCCCCGCCAGACCCAGGGCAAAGCTCAGGAGGAGCCTTAAAGCCCCTGGGAGCTGGGAGGAGAGCCCCAGGTTTTCCTCGGCTCTCTTCCCTCTTGCATCGTCCTTCTGCGATCCCGCGCTCCCTCCGGCTCTTCCCAAGCTGGGGCTCTCGGCCTTGCAGACATATTGCCACGTCCCCAGTGGGGTTTCTCCTTCGCTTTCGTGCTGGTTTGGGAAGGAGTGGTGCTGCTCATCGCGGGAGCACCGGGGGGAATGGGGCAGAAGGGGATAGAAGTGCCCAGTTAGAGCAAGTTAGTTTGTGGAGCGCCAGAGATGTTTTCCAAGTGAGTTGGGACTGTGTCTGCAAATTCAGGACCTTCCAAAATGTTGGGTGTAAGGCAACTGATGGTGGGTCTGTTTGGATGAACGCCAGTCTTGGAGCAGTGCCCAGGTGAAAGCCTCAGTTTGCATCTCTGTCCCAGGACTCCCACTTTGGCACCACAGCCAATTCCCCATCCCGACCTCGGTGGCTGCGGGGGGCATTGAGGCTGGGATTTTCTCCAACGGATGAGGCAGGTGGAACTCCTGAGCACTGCTCCAGTGTCCCAGGGTTGGTCCAAATGAGAACTGCAGCAGCAACAGAAGCAAAATGCACAGGGGCTTTTCCCGTTATTCCCTTCTCTGGAGGCTTCGGTGCCGCATCCATCCTCTGGCCACACCGGCGTCTGGAAATGAGCTCCACGAGGCCAGGGGACCTTTGAATGTCCTCGTGAAACAGCCCTGTGCCGTCTGGTGGGATGGAACCAGGCGGAGGTGGAGATGCAGGTCCATGCGCTCCTGACGGCGGCAGGAGCTGTGTCCCCCCAGCCTCGTGGTGATGGAGCTGCCTCTCCTCCCGGGTCGGGCATTGCCACATCGCACTGTGGCTCTGCAGAGTTTTCTGGGGGTTACTTTTGGGATGGAAAACTGATGCTTATGGAAAACAGAGCCGACCACCTGCACTGGGTTGCCGAGGGCTGTGGCCAAGGAGTCAGGAGATGCCAGACTGGGGAAGCTGCTCCTTGCCTGTGGTTCACAGGGCTTGTGTCTGTCCCTGCTGTTACCACCTTGTCCCACAGCTTGACTTGGTTTTGCAGAGCTGGCCAGGCAGCAAGGAGCAGAACGTGGGGCCCGGCTGGACATGGGTCTGCAGGAAGTGGAAATGGGAGGAGGAAAGGAAGGAGGGAAGGAAGGGCATCTTTAGAGGAGTCCTTTGGCCCCGGCTCCGTGGGCAGGTGCCAGGAGCAGCATCCCAGGGAGGCTACATGGAGAGGACGGTTGTGGTGGCACCAGGAGCGATGCAGGCAGGTTTGGGGCCATCTCCCCTTGATGTCCCCGTCCCTGTGACCAGAGGAGCCCAGCCCGGTGAGGTGACAGTGGTACCGGTGGCTGTGACACTTGCGGTGCCCCAGATGCTGTCGGCGGCCACTCAGCCCGAGCTGTGGCATCTTCCCAGGCTCTTGAGTAAGAACAGCTGTGGATTACTATTTTTTTTTAATCTTTTGGGGGTTTTGTTTTGTTTTTTTAAATGCACTGTGCTCTGATTAAAAAATTTTACTACTGTTTTATAAACAAATGTATAAAAGAATGAACTGGAATGGAAGAAGAATCATTAAAATATATTTATTTACAACAACCCCGAGCGTCGCCCTGCGGCTTCTGTTTGTTCCTCCTGGGATGGAAGGAGGCTCCTGAGCGAAGGCTCCTGGTGTTCCTGAGTGGAAGCTCCTGGCGTTCCTGAGCGGAGGCTCCTCGTGTTCTTGAGTGGAAGCTCCCAGCTTTCCTGAGCAGATGCCCCTGGCGTTCCTGAGTGGAAGCTCCTGGCTTTCCTGAGCAGATGCTCCTGGCATTCCCAAGCGGAGGCTCCCGGCATTCCCAAACGGAGGTTCCCGGCGGGTGCCCGCTGCCCGGCCGCGTGCGCAGACGCGCCGTGGCAGAAGGTGGTGCTGTCGGCATGGTTCTCCCTGCACTGCTGCTGCACCGAGCGCCCGCTTGCACCAGCCTCAGAAACTGGAGGAAAATCAGAGCTCTGGGGTCCCGTGGGGACACAGCTGCTTTGCTCCGTGGAAATGTTGGCACGCTTGGAGGAGAGCATCCCATGGGAAGGAAGTGCCCGGCTCCTGGGCAAGGTGCAAGCTCCTGGACAAGGTGCAAGCCCAAGTGCATCCTGCAAAGTGCTGGTGCTAATGAGAAGCAGCTTTGGCCCTTAATTAATGATAGCTGCAAGGTGTTAGCAAGCACAGGCAGGAGGAGGCGGGTTCCTGGGGCTGAACTGCACTGGTCTGGGAAGCAGCGACACCCTGTTGTGACTGTGCCTGTTTGGGGAGCTGTGGTACGTTTCTACCTGTTGCTGTTTGATGGTGTTTGGCACGTGGGTGATGAAGTGTGTGGGGAAGGTGGCTGCACCCAAGGCCACCTGCACCCTGGCACTCTGTGCTGCAGGGGACACCTACCCTGTCCCTGCTGGGATGCTCTGTGAGAAGCAAGGGGATATGGAAGCAAAGTGTCCTCGTGGGGTGTCGGATCAAACATGTGGGTATGTGCACCAAAAAAAAGTCCTAAAATAACTCCCCAGGATGGAAAACCATGGGGGCTAATGTGGGAAACTTTATTAGAAGGGGCAGGAGAAACAGGGCTTGAGGTGGGGTGAGCACAGAAAGAGTGAGTAGTTTCAGACATTAAAAAAAAATCCTGATTTGATTTATCTAGGGAGTGTGAACACTAAATAGAGAACAACGCCTGAAGTGTGAATTATTTCCTATATTAACACAGAGAAAAACTGATAGCCTTTTCATGTCAAGAGAATAGTGGGGAGGGGAAGGAGGGGGTGAGCGACATTGTGCGAGCGCCGGGTTTGCTCACTCTTTATCAGGCGCAGATCAAAATTTATTCCCAGGATGAGGCCTGCGGCCCGGCTGAGGCCCTAGAGATTTTTAAGGGCCTAATTAAGAAAACAGGATGAAAATGGCGAAATAAGAGGGCAATTTACTTCTTGCAGAATAGGGAGATCAAATCAACTTATGAGCAATTAATGTGCACAAGGAGAGAATAAAGGGATGCCGGGATATGGTAGAGGGCCTCATTTTAATGACATGCTCTGGTGTTGGCATAGAGGATTACTCTGAAGGTCAGATGTAGATTGAAACGACCTTGCAGATTCTTAACCCTCCTTCCAATTAATAGAACCAACTCAGAAATGCAAAAGCCCCCGGCTTGGAGTGCTGCCGTCCCTTTATGTTCAGAAGGAGGGGAAAAAAAAAATTATAAAGGCGAGCGAGGACGAAAGGGGGTTTCCTTGGCTTGGAAAACAGCTGCTGGAGACGTGTCTTGAGCGGGAGAGAAGGGCTCTTAATTACAGCGTGCGGGCTGCCCAAAGAAGCGGAAAAAAGGGGAAAAAAATGAAAAGGCAATCGGCGTGGCAGCTCTGAGCAGGATATAAAAGGGGAGGGCATGCTCGGCAGCGTGCCGAGGGTTTCCTGCTTCCCGGGATCTCGGCCCCGCAGGAGCAGCGGGATGGGGATGCTGCAGCTACATTGGCTGCGCTTGACGGGGGTTCTCCGGGATGCTCCGGGTGCTGCTGCTGGGATGTGGCAGCCCCTGCCCTCCCTGCACCAGCTTCTCCCTACTCAGTGCTCTGGGATGCTCAGGAGCTGCTGCTCCTGTCCCATCCCTTCTCCTGTTCCTTCGGGGGGATCCGGGAAAAGCAGGAGGTTTATTGCTCCTCGCAAGGGGATCCCTGCGCGTGATGGAGAGCGTGCGACTGGAAACCATCCGATGCTGCTGCAGGAAACGCTTCCAAAGAGCAGGAGTGAGGCCAGTCCCTGAGTGAGCACCTGGCTCCAAAGGGGGAATTTAGCCTGTTTTTTCCACTGGCGTTTTTTCCAAAGCTCTGCCAATAGGGACCCCCTGGAACTTGCTGCAAACCTGGAGCCCTTGCAGGCAGGGAGCCAGGAGCGCCGTGCCGGCATCCGGGAATGGTGGGAAGGGTGGGAAGTGCCGGGGCAAGTGGCCGCAGCAAAGCGGAGAGTGATGTGCCCATGCCAAGGGTAAGCAAAAGTGCTGCAGTTATCCTGGTCTATCCAGAAATCCCATTTTTTTTTGCACTTTTTGGACCATGTAGATGCCCCGAGGACAGCTCTGGATGTGCAGCTCTCCTTTCCCAGCTGCATCTCTGCACCCAGGTGCTCAAACATTACCCTTTCCCAAGGCTGCTCCAATCAGGAGCCTTCCCAACACTTCCCTCCTATCCAGGAGCTCCTCTGGGCTCCAGCTGCAGATCTGCACGTTGCCCCAGCCAATGTGGGATCCTCTGGGCTCTTCCTCGTGTTCCTGAGCTGGTTTAATCAGCTCCTAGTTCTCATTTCATGCCTTTCTCTCCCTTTTCCCCCCCTCCCTTTTTTTTTTTCTAGGGGACAGTTAAATTTATACAATATTTAAGCAGCATAGTAGAGTCCTGGAAGATATTATTAATGTAAAAGGGACAGGCTGGAAATGCACTTGAACCTGGTTACAATTAGAGGGTGATTTTTCTAAAGGTCAATGAATTCAGATAATATCCACAGGGGGGAAAAGAAATTTAATACCTTTTTAGTGAATTAATTAATTATAATATTATATCGGCTTGGGGTTCTTTTCCAGAGTGATTAAGGGAACGATCTGTCTTCAGAGAGACTGGGGGAAGCCGGCGAGCGGGCGCGAGGCTGGCGGAGGGGAAGGGGGAGCACCGGGGAGGGCTGAATGGGTGAATAATGGAGCCTTTTCTTCCCCTTAAAAAACTTACTGTATTTCCAGCCACATGATCCTCGCCTGCTGGGTCCAGACCCTTTCGTTGCGGCCAATGCAGAGGGATTATTTTGGATTTTTCTCTCTTTTTAATCTTTCAGGAGTGAGTTTGGAGGTTTTCTCTGCATTGCGGATGCTAGACCCGGTGCCAGTGGGGTGGCCTCAGTGCTGTGTGCGGGGACCCGGTCCCCAGGAGTTTGTCCCCTCTGCAGTGCCCTTTCAGCATATCCATGGAGCGGTGGCTTTGTGCATTGCTTTCCCCACCTGAGACGCCAAAACCTACCTGCGTGTTGATCAAAATGCCCCAGTTTTCCCTCAAAACCTTCCCCCCACGTCTGGTCCCTGCCATCACCAACCCATAGGATGGGAGCGGGCTCTATCCCGGCATGAACTCCGGCCCCGGCGGCGCTGTCGGTTCATCCGCAGCCCGAGACGAGGCTGGAATTTGCACGTCTGGCTCATCCAGCCAGCCCCAGAAATTAATTAGAGTCTTTTACATTAAAAATTAACATAACCTTACTGGATCTATGTTCTTCCAGCACAGGAGTGGGCCAGGCTCCTTCAGCGGGAGGGAGTAAAAAGTCTCTTTTTTTTTTTCCTTCCCTAATTTTCTCCCCTCTTTGTATTTTTTGAAGACAGGGCCACTTGGACTCATTTATCATGGATCCTGGGAGCTGGTGGAGTTTGAGGTTGGTAATTGCGTTCTGTCTTGGTGAGAGGGAAGGTGTTTCAGGGCTTATTCATCCCGGAGAGCTAGTGCTAAAAACCTGGTGCAACAAGAGCCCGGCAGGTGTCAAGGACTGAAACTGCTGCACAAGCTGCTCTGCAATCCCATGTCCCTCGTGAAAACACATTTCTACCAGTCTCTTTTTTATTTTATTTTTTTTGAATAAAAGCGGATTTTTTTTGCTGCACAGCTGGAGCACAGGGCAGATGTGAACACTGGTGTGGTCTGAGAGGACACTTGGAGGCAGGAAACGCTCCCATCCTTCCTGCTGCTGCCCCTCCAGAGTGCTGCTAACAGAGCCGGATAAGATGGTTTGTGTCCCTCTTTAACGTGCTCCCAAAGCAGAGCATGTGTTATGGGATGGAAAGGGCCAAAGAGCGTCAGTGCACAGGGATTTGCAGCAACCCTTTTCCTTGCTTCAGTCCATCCCTTCCCATCCCTGGCTCTTCCCCGTTGAGATGCATCAGCCAGAGCCAAAGGGCCCCGTATTCGTGTCTGGGAATGACAAATAGCAGACATCAGCAGATGGGGATGGATTTCAAGGATTTGCCCAGCTACTTTTGGGGGAGTCATGGCCAGCATCGTTCAAAGCTGGAGGGCACGAAGGGCCTGGGCAGTGCAGCACAGACTGGACTCCCAGCAGTTTCCTTCCTCCTCCCTCTCCCCACATGGTGCTTTCCAAGCCCCTGGGCATCCCTTTTCCCCCCATCTCTGCTCTTTAAACCCCTGCTCCAAGCCCTTTCCTCTCCCTTTTCCCCCTGCTCCAGCCCTCCCCGCTGCCAGCAGCGTGCGGGAGAGCGCCTGCTCGCTCCCATTGTGCTATCTTTGGGTCCTAAATTAAAATTTATGACATCTTGAAATGAGCAGTGAGGGTAATTTTGCTTCTGAGCGAAGATGCTAATGAGTCCCCTTAATGGCGTGAATAAGGAGTTGACGGGTCGTGTGTCACTTTGTGCCGACCGCGCTGGTGGTGTAATGGCCGCAGTAAGTGTCTGTAATTATACCCTGTCTCGCTGTATTTTGGCAGCCGTGGTGGGAGAGCAGCATCTCAGCCACGCACGAGGCAGGGGGAGGGAGAAGGGAAGAGGGGTGGAAAAATCCCAGAGCCTCCAGGGATGTTCCTGGAACGTGTCCCCACGGAGCCGCAGCTTTGCCAGGTGCGATGCCGTGTGTCGAAGTCACGGATGGGCTGCTGCAGCTTTGTCTCTTGTTTAAAACAAGGTCACAAAGTCCTCGCGTCCCCTTGTGCTTTGTTAGAATCCCCTCTGATGGCACTTTGAGTAGGGGAATGATGCTGGCCTGGGCTTGGTGCAGGGGCTGCTGCAACAAGGCTCCATGTCCTTCAGGAAACAGCGGCACTTCCCACGGGATGCAGGAGCTGCATGAGCGTTTTGGTGCCCAGGGAGACAGGTTTCACCTCCAAGAGCACAAACGAGCTCACTTGAGGCTTTGCTCTGCCCAAGACGCTTCTTCCGAGGACCGCTTTGTGCTCAAACCTCCTTGAGACCCCCCAGCCCTGCCAGCTCATGGTTCAGCAATTCAACTCGTGGAAATGCAAGCTTGGATGGGAAGCAAAAGACGAGCGTGGCAGCGTGAGCTTGCAGGGTGACACGCGCTCTTGGGGACAGCTCCGTGCAAGGCGGTGCCGTGGTGCATCAAATCATCGCGTATCACCCAAACGGGCCTCAGCACGTGCAGAACACCCTCCTCCCCATCTCCCACGCCGTGGGAGCCCCGGGCACGCACGGAGCGGCCCCGCGCCGCCCGCACGCTCGCTGTGATCCAAGGCGAGGAGAGCGTCGCGCTCGCAGCTTCCCCGAGATCGCCGCTGTCGCCGTACGGAAGCACCGCCGCACGGACGGCGCTTTCAAGTATTTTTGACAAGGGTACTAATTAAATCTTAATTGACACCGCACTAATTAGCTTCTTAATTACATGGAACCACATAATTAGCAGCACACTCTGTGCTAATTGTTAATTAGGAAAACCAGGCTTCCCCCTGTCCCCCCCAGCCCTCCCCTCGCGTTGTCGCTTTTAACTATGAAGCCATGTGGTGGGAGACGGGGACAGAGGTGGGAAAATCCCAGTGCCAGGGTGGTCCCCACGGGCAAAGGGGGGCTGCACTCGTGTCCCTGGGCTGAGCCAGGGGTTTCCTGGGGGGCACAAAGGGTCCTGGGTGCAGGTGCTCGTTAGGGAGCTTTAATGATGCTGAACTGGCTGTGCCTGCAGAACCGGTGCCAGCCCAACTGCCCTGGCCCCCAAAGGCGCCTTTTCACACCCCAAAAAAGGCCCTTTTAACCTACTCCATCCTTTTAACTCTACTCCATCCTCAGCTACTCCCCAGCAGCTCAGTTCAAGTCGGAGGGTCCCCCCTTGCTGCATCTCCACGCTCCAAACCCCAAGGTCACCCAGGTCCACCCTGACACCCCTCTTTGCATCAGGAGCAAAGGTAAAGCCCCCAGACTGCAGTTTTGGTTGTCTCTTTCTTTTTTCTCCCCTTTTTTAGTAGTGCATTCTTCCAGGAAACATAAAAACGGTTCAACAGCTGCTGCAGCACCAGGCCTGCAAGCGCAGAGGAGCATCACGAGTTGCGCAGAGGTGGCAGCCCCTGTTTACAGCGGCGGGGGGAGCAAATATCCGTGTTTGTATCGAGGGAAGAAGGAAGAGGAAAAATGAAGAGGTGAGAAAATCATTCGCATTTGACAAATCTTTCTAATTAGGGGCCAATTATGTCCTCAGATTCCTAATTGGGATTCCGGCAGGTTTTCAGGCTTGTAGGGTAATTACAGGCTCATAATTCTATTAAGATGGAAATTTGGGAGAAATACCTTATCATAACATTTAGATTTTGCCATCTGTGTTGATGGGCCGGAGCCCGGGTGGGAAGGGGGTGCTCCTGCATCAGGGAGCCCAAGCTGTGCCCAATGGGGAACAAACAGGTCAGAGCATCCTGTCAGTCCCCCAGGATTTTCAGGGGTCTTAAGGCACCATGGGGTGCTGGGAATGGGAGTCTTTGCTCCCAAAAAAGTGCCAGTGCTGATAAAAAGTGAGCAATTGGTGCAAAGAGCACTTAGCAGCCCCAGGAACATGTGGAGGGGTGAGGATACTGGGAATGTTGGGAGCAGGATGTCAGAGGCTTCCCAGCATTTTAGGTGACCCATTGGTGCATGTGCAGTGATTGACGCCCGTGGCAGGGACACACATGCCTCTTTCTGCAGCCAGGAACCCTCCATCAAATCAGGGAAAAATCCCACCTGGCAAAACTTCCAGGCGGTAAATTTTCCACCTTCCTGCTCCCAAATCCTGGCTGTTTGGCACAGGGCTGGAGCTGCTCTTTGGCTCTTGCTAAGCAGGTCTCTGTCTCTGCAGGAGCAAGGGTGCATCGAGGAGCACATTGCTGCAGCGGGAGAGGAGCAAATCCAGCCGTTCCGTCGGTTTTCCATGCAGCTGGAGCAGACAAAGGCAGCATTGTTTCCCATGGTCTGTGGGGCGGGATGCAGCATGCACAGCCCGGAGTCGGCAGGATGCTTGGCAGCTCGTGTGTGCCTTGGCTCCGTGCCCAGGTGGGCTGTGGGGACATGTGGCACCGGAGAGGGGGACAGAGAGGCTCAGGGGCACCACTGACCCCTTAAACCAAGACAGGAATTTGGGGAGGGTGCCCTGGATGGCAGCACTAATATATATACATATTTTTCTAATGAAATCAGATGTGGGTAATTATTTTAATCTGGGTTATGGGAGGGAATGCAGCTTCTTCAGGATCTGCAATTTAACAACACCAAGAGGAAGGAAGAGGAGGAAAAAAAAAAACCCACCACGCACACCACCCTTCTTTGCCGTAAGAGCTTCGCTTCCTTTGATCCTTTGTGCAAGGCTCTTATCGGGCCAAGAGTGGGTTTACATGCTGCCAGATAGGGAATAAAACTGTGCCGAGATAAGCTGCAGCCCCGGCCTGCCTTTGTGCAGCAAAGCCGATAGGACTGGGAAAATGTTTACTGGGAGCCACGGCAGGGAATTGGACCCCCATGTAGCTGAGGAAAATAATTGCTTTGCATGATAATTTTGCCCGGACCCTTTCCCTGCCCCATGGATGCTCCTGGCATTTGGAGACATGGTAAAAAAAAATCCCTTTGGAGCAGTGGCATCCTTCATGCAAGGCCAAATTGGCCACTTCCTTTGGAAAAGCCTTTGGAAGAGCCTCTTCGCTACCACCTCCACCCCAGAAATTGGCCCATTTTTGGATCCAGCTCTGCCAGTGCAGAGAATTGGCCAGAAGTTAATAGCTCATTGCAGGGAATGGGCTAATGGGCATTGGGAAGGGATACACAAAACTCCTGCTGGATTTCTACCATCTCCTCCAAAATGAGTTTGCCCTGGGGACATGGTGGGGACTCTTACAGGTGCCAGGAGGAATTTCCATGGAATTTCCAACTCAGCAAGGACATTACTTCCTCCTGGGACAGTAAGATGGGGCCACATGGCTCAGGGAACAGCACCTGGGGGTCACCAAGAAAAGGGTCTACTGCCACATAATCATTTTCCCATTAATCTGGCTTTTTATTGTTATTATTATTGTTATTATTATTAAACATCTCTCTTCTCCCAAATCATCTCGAAGCTGTGGTGAGGTCCCTGGTAATAGCTCCATAAATTTCAGCCATAAAAAGTAATGGAGGGAGACAAATGAGATAATTAGGAATAAATCTTGGCGAGGTCTCTATTCATCAACATCCCCCAGAACCGACCAATATTCCAAATCATTAGCAAAGCCCGTAATTAACAAAGAGCCAAGGCTTCCAACGTTAATAAACCGCTCTCAACTCTGTATTATCAGGTAGTGGCTGACGAATCAGTCCCGTTAATATTTAGGCTTTTGTTAAGGATCTTCTTTCTTTCTCTCTTTTTTTTTTAAAGCTAAAAACCCTGTTTCATTTTTTTTTTATGTCGCTAAATTTTAATTAGATTTTGCACATGCATCTGCAGAGGGCAAGTGAGGGGACAAAGAGAGAGTTTTTTTTCTTTTATACTTAGGGCCACTAGAAAAAGTAGCCAGATTTTATTTTTTTCTGCCATTCCTTCCTTTATTCACTTCTCTGGATCTCCATGCTCATTTTGCAGGAAAATGCTCTCAAAGGTGGTACAAAACAGCAGCTGATTTTATTTCTCCCCTCACTTGCTCCAACTTCAATATTTGTGGACTCTGGTGGCAGCTGCCAGGTGCTCTATGCCTTTGCCATTAGCTCCAACACCTTGGGATGGGATTCCAGGTGGGATTTCCCATTGGAGCAGGGATCCAAGTGCTGCCCTGGGAGCCTCAGTCTGCAGCAGGGAAATGCTGCAGGAAAATTGCTCGCCCATTTCCCTCCCCCAGCTTGGAGTAGCCTGGAGGCCACTCCAAAACTATATAGTTTTAAACATAATAAAGCTAATGAAATAATTTAAAAATACATAATGGTGACACTGCTACAAGTCTCCCGGGTCCCCCAGGGACATCCTGTCCTGGTCCCCAGCACAGGGAGCACCAGGGGACTCAAAGCAGCTCTGAGCTGAACAGCAGCAGGGAGCCAGAGCCCAGGAAAAGCCCTTCCTTAATCCCAGCAGCGGAGGGCCTTATCCCTGGACATATGGATTTTACGGAGCGGAGGCGGCAGCGTTCGCACTCTAGGCAGAAGGCAGCAGCCCTGGTTGCAGGATGCAACCCCAGCAGGTTGGGGAGTTTGTGCAAACGGGAATAGCCACACATCTAGGAGGGAAAAGAGGGGTTCGGGAAGGACAGAGGCAGATCCCAATAGGATGGGAGTGCTGTAGGGAGGGAAATGCAGCTTCACACTTGCCTTTAGGAGCTGCTGCATCCCTGCCTGCCCTGAAGCAAGGCCACATGCAAGTCCTGAAAAAAGGTGAGTGCAAAACCCGAGCAATGCAGCAAGGGGCATTTCTGCAGAGCAGGGCCCTGCACCTTCCCTTTGGCTTGATTAAGGGGTGGTGATTAGAGAAGCATGCACCACGCTGTCTAAAAGACATAGGAGAGAAAAGGTAGGAAACCAGCAAGGCTGGTTCTGCAAGCACCAGACTAAAGGTCTGTGCAAGGGGGTTTGCTGAACACAACCATCATGAGGCTCTTTTGGTACTTTGTGAGACCACACCAAGAAAGGGCATTTCATTCCATTTCTGCCCAGTGCTATTTTTATGCTGTATTGAGCCTTCATTAATAACAGCCTTTGCTGAACATGAAATCGTTCACATAATAAAAGAGCCATTTGCTGAAAAATAATTCAGCGTAAACATAAAACCAAGGGGACATAAACCACAGCCTGGAACTGTGCAGACTTTATGGGACATTAGTGCATGGGTGTGTTACAGCTGGAAAACACCGGTGCCAGGACCAGCGCAACCCGACAGGCACCAGGGCATCATCATCATCCCTGTTGCTGAGCATGGAAGCAGCACCATGGCTGCAGCTGCAGCTCATTAGCAGTGATTAGAGCATTGCATTTAGTGCAATGTGTGGTTCTGGGAGCTCCAGGAAGAAGATAGGACTGGTACTAGAGCAGTGCCACACTCTACCAGGCATTCTGCAGAGCTAAGGGCACCAGTGCCACCCATGCAGCCCAAATAGGCTGGACAGAAAGGGGAAGGAGGGTTTTTAGTGCTAATCTACATCCAAGAACCTGGAAAAAGAACTGAATGGCTTGTCTGCTTTTAGGGGCTCAGCCACAAGGCTTTTCCTGGACAGAACCAACAAGAAGGGATGAAACCAGCTGGGACCAAGTCTCAACACAGGCTCTAGAAAAGCAGTATCTTGAGCACAACATGGGAACCTGATAAAGGATGAAGCCTGGCTGGAAAAGGCAAGCTGCTCGGTGCAGAGCAGAAGCACCGGGACTGCAGGGCAGTAGGTGGAAAGAGGAGGATTCGGCTCCAAAATTGCAAAAGGCAAGAGGCCCTTCAGCACAGTCCACGGGACTGTGCACCAGGGGAGCATCACCCGGCTGGGGTGGGCACAAGGTTGTCCTTTTCTTCCAATATGCCAGAGACCGTCTCCTATTTCATACTAGGCAAAAAGAACATGCACTTACCTTCACTGCCCACTGCAGCACCTCTCACAACGGGACGCAGCAAAAGGAGCCTTTGCTTTGCCAGGAGTCTTTTATACTCCCCACAGTCGGTGCTCAGGTGAGTTCCAGCAAACTCATCACCACCAATGGGCAGGTGATGCATTGCTTGGAGATCTCCTGTGTCTCCATAGTGGCAACCGAGGGGCTGCAGCAAAACCAACCACTCGCCCTCGTATCGTGAAGCATCCAGCAGCAGCCCTGCCTGCTCCCCTCCTTCCTCCACACAGCAGAGCAAATTGGCGGTGCTTATTAAGCCTCCGACTTCTCTTTTAATCTATTTAATAAAGATTTATGTATATATGTATTTATTTATCCAGCAGAAGCGTCTTGCTGCATTTGGGCTAGCAGTTTGTTGAGCAAACTCTGTTAAATCTCTGCTAACATGACAGACTTCCTCAGATGTCCCTAAGAGGAGCAGAGGCTGGACATTTATTGAAAAAAACTGGGGTGTTTCTGTCTCTGTATTTGCACACAGGGGATGAGACAGAGCCTTGTGCCAGCGGGCAACAGTTCCCAGTGCGAGCGTGCCAGGCGTGCTGGGATGTGCAGGTCATCCCTTCACTAGAGGGCAGCAGCATGCCAAGGAAATTCCCGCTCTGCCCAATTTTGGGATGAGCCAGGTGGGAGCATCCCAAGAACTTCGTGCCTTGAGAGCTGGTGGCGAAGGGCAGAGCGCGGCCGGGCTGGTGCGAGGCGATGCCGGTGCCCTGCTCCAGCCGGCACGATGCTTTCCACATCTGGAAGCAATTCCTGATGCTGATGTGCAGTGAGGGGAACCACTGGACCAGCCGTGCCAGGGAAAGCAGAGCGTGAAGACATGGGAAGCCTTGGGACCAGCCGGCTTTAGTGCAATTACACCCAGAGAAAAGGGGGCAGGTGGAACCTGTGAGGCTGCAGGATCCTGTCACACTGCAAAAATCCTCAGCTGAACACCCAGGAGCGCTGGGACCTCCAGGATCAGCTCTGCTTTTCGGAAAGGGAGCCAACACAAGCAGAGACACAGAGGTGCAAAAATCTCCTGCATCGCCAGACCTCCCCCTTGCTCTGCTGGGGATTTAGGCGCATGTTAAAGCACTGAAAAATGCATACATGTTTATATTATATGTGTGCATATATACACGCGTGTGTGTATCTCTATATGTGTGTATATATATATATTTATATATGTATGTTTGGGTGTGAATGTATGTGTAGATAACTATGTATATGTATCTGTGTGATTATCTATGTATGTATAGATGCATAAGCATGTGTATGTATGCATTATGTATATGTGTGTACATATTTTTGTGTGTGTATAAATATATACATGTGCACGTATCTACACACAATAGTTGTATATATAAGTGTGTTTATGTGTGTGTGTGTGTGTGTGTGTTTATATACAAACGTACACACTCTGCTGCCCTTTGCATTAGTCAGAGGGCTGCTCGGGTGGCAGTGGGGTTTGGGCCTCTTGGAAGCCTCCGTGTCAGTGCTGCTGTCACCTAATTAACAACAAATGGCAACGGTGGGGACGATTCCAAAGCGCCGGGGGCTGCTGAGCCCTGACAGCCGCGAGCAGTCCAACTTTCAGCCGGAAAAGCCAATCCTGGGATTAGGGGAGAGCAAAGGGGAAGGTTTTTGGAGAAAGGAGAAGAGTCGCATCCCAATGTGGCGGCGAGGAGGGACGAGAGCAGCCCAGTGCTTGGCAAATGCAATCCACACCCATCTAAATGCGTGTGTGTATGTATATATGAATATACACACATACACGCATGTGTGGGTGTGTGCATATAAATATATACAAGTAGTTGCATCCATATATATGGCGGGGAAACGCATGAGTTTGATCATGCAGATGCAAGTCAGTGCGTGCAGGGAAAATGAGTAGCCCTCGAATATCCCACACGTGTGCAAAACATGGGCCAACTGTCCCTGCTCAGGCAGAACAAGGCCTTTGGGTTTAAAACAAACCAAAAAAAAGGGTGCTGTTTTTTGCAGTCTATTACTCACGCCATGCAGTGCGTTGCAGTGCGGGGTTAAAGGCAGAGCCCAGTTTTCCCCCAGCAATATTCCCGTTAATGGCTTTCAAATGTTGGCATGGCCGGTGGGTGCACGCGCCCCAGTGTGTGTCTTGGCTCCGGGCGCTGTCTCTGCTGCACAGCAAACTCCCAGCTCCGAGATATTTAAACTAACTCCGTTGCCTCTCCGATTTCAGCTGCGCTTTGTAAAGAAAACAACTCCCACCGCCTGCAGCAGGAAATCACTATTTGGCTTTTGGAGGCACCGTTTCCTGAGGCGCCGCGCGGCGAAGCCGGGCTCGCTCAGCCCGGCAGGTAGCCCACAGCTCTGCTCAAAATGCACATTGTGGCAAATGCTTTTAGCAATTCAGGAACATTTGTGGCATGCACTGGCCATGCACTGGCATGAAGTCAGCCCTAATGGTCAAAACACTGGTTCGGGTCTCCATTCCCCATCCAGTTGCTGCCTGGGAATGGGAGATGCTCAAGTCAGCAGAACTTATGTCAACTCCATGGATGAAAAAGGGATTATTTATGCTGCCATAAACTTTATTAAATTTTATTTAGAAAAAAAGAAAAAGTTTCTCTATATTTTTCCATATTAGCAAAGTGGCTCGTTCCAGGCAGCCTGCTCCACTTTGCAGTGTTTTGCGGGCAGTGGGCACAAAGGGATCCCTTGATTCATGGCAAGATCCTGTTTGGGGATGAGGAGGCAGTGCAGGACATGCCCCCTCCCCACAAACAAGCAAGCTGGCCGGGCGCTGGCCCCTCATCTGCCATTCTGTTGCTTTTCCCTTTCTTTTCCCAACTTCTCCCATGCTGGAAAATCCAGCATCCAAACCTGCTCCACGCACCCCTGCCAACATCCTCACTACGCGCACGTGCCCCTCGGTGCCGTGCTGGAACCGACGTCCGCCTGTTCATCTCCGGGAGACCCCCCCTTTCTCCCTCTACTTCCCATCCGTGGTGCAGCCATGAGGATCCCCAAAAAAGCGACCCTCCTGCTGCTCCGCTTAATGGCAGTTTTTTTTTTTCCTTGGGGGGTTCTTTGTTTTTAGCTTTCCGGGATGCTCCCGCTCTGCGCAGGTTAGGAATCCAGCAGGAAATCGGCTCCAAGCAGCTGCCGGCGGCTGCCAGAGAGGGGGAAAAAGTGATGCTGTGGGGCCCGCGGCCTTGAGGCCATTTTTGGGGAAGGGGTGGAAAAGTGAGGAGCCGGTGGGCCTGAAACTGTAATTCCTTCCAGCTGCCGTCAGCCTGGCAGGGTCTCAAAGGCGTTTTCAGAGACGGCAGCCGTCCCCCCGCGCAGCGCCGGGCTGCGGCCGGCCAGCTCAACCTGGGACTACACGAGCCACGCCGCCGTCCAAAAGTGCCTTTTTTTCCCTTTTTCCCCTTGGCTTTCCCTGTGTTTTCTCGCACGTGTGCGCGCGCACGTGCGGGCGCTGCGTCCGCGCACGCGCGATCTGTCCCCTCGCTCAGCCCAGCCGCCTTGCTGGGGCTGGGTGTACTTGCAGGGAGCACAAATTTGGGCTGGATTTGGGGTAATTTTATTGAAAGGTTTCCCTTAAATGAAAGGGCAAGCCCAAGAGCGACGTCCAGTGCTGCCCAGCCCCCTGGTTCCAAGACACTGCCTGGGGAATGCCAAAAAAAACGAGTGTTCCCTGGAAAGCAACTAGTTAAAAGCTGAGCACATCTGTTGTTAATTAATTCCCAGGCAGGAGGGTTAACTCTTCCCTTCCCTGGTGCTTTGCAAGGTGCACAGAGCCCTGTGCCCAGACGATGGATCCCCCAGTGCTGCCTTTGGGCTACGGGGTGAAAAACACCCAAGTCTTCTGGGTGGGAAAAACCTCGGCTTTGCTGGCTCCTTTCTGCGGAGGCAGCACCCGTTTCCAAAATTCCCTTTTGCACGTCTGAGCTGCCGCCGTTTTATTTGCATTTTCACACGCAGTCGGCACAAAAGTACACCCGTAGGCGTGAGCATCACGCACATCCAGCGGCACATCCTGCTTCCCGCGTCTAAGCTCAGCAAAGCAGCATCGAAATGCACCGCTTTCCTAAAGGCTGGAAGGTCACTGGGAGGGGGACAAGTCTGGTGGGGAAACGGGCACCGTTTCCAACCCTGCTCGCCGGCCTGCGGGGTGGGAGGAAGGCTGCCGGCCTCCTCCTCCTCTCCCTGCTGCGCTCGCCTTGAGCTCACGGCTAAAAATAGGTTTTAAGGGCCGGGCCACAGCCCCGAGGGCAGCCAGCCCAGCTCCCAAACCAGCCCGCGGTGCTCTGACCAACTGACCCATTTGGCCTCGGTTTTTAAGCATTTTTCCCTGCTGGCTGCTCACGGGGCCGGGACGTGTGGAGGAGCCGGGCCGGGATGCGGCACCGGGCGGATCGCCCCATTCCAGACCCCTGGAGTGGGACCCAGCACCCTGGGCACCGTGATCCAGAGCCCCAGCATGTGATGCTGCAGCCGCCGCTTGGAAATGAAGACCTTTATTTACAGTAACAAAAGGCACAAAAAAAAAAAAACCCAAACACCTATGACATTTATCCTCCCTCCCCTTCCACCCAGCCCCTCAGAAGGACCTTTCTTTCCACCCTTGTCCAGCCACAAGCCCTGTCCCCTTGGGTGATGGGACAGGACCGGTGGGATAGTTTCGGAGCAGCCAGTCTGTCCTGCTGCACACAGGGATGCACACAGGGCCGAGAAGGGCTCTGGAACACCCAGCCCCACAGGGATAGAGTTGTTGGGCAGCACTTGGCCAGAGGGGCTGCAAAACCCAGAGATGCCCCCAGGCTCCACAATGAGCAAGGAAAAAGCTCCTCCCGGCCGGCAGTGCGGAGACAGCAGCCTGATATATTTATTGCACTTGGCTGCTGATCTCAGCACCAAGATGGGAGGAGAAGCTGCATCCAACCTCTAACTGGGTACCCTGGGCTCCTGCATCCCCAGACCTGACGGAGACATCGTCCCGAGGATGCTGGGTGCATCCAGCCCTGGGCAATGCAGCTGTCCCAGGACCAGTGGGAAGATATCGCTCCGGCGAGGCCAGTGCTCCTGCTCTCGGCTCAGGTGGCAGGAAGCACCCACGGTCCTTGGCAAAAGGGTGTCAGGTCCCCAGGGCTGGCCCAGCATGAGGGGGAGAGGTAGAGCGTGAGCGTCCGTGCATCTGCCCCCAGACATCCCTCGGCTCCGTGCTGGATCCTTCCCGGAGCAGCAGGGAAAATCGCTCTCCTTTGCCCTGCTCCTCTCGCCGCCTGTGGGTCTCGGCGCCCTGCGAGCCTCCACGAGGCTCAGGAGGAGAAGCAGAGGCCGCAGCACTCCATGCAGATCTCCAGGCAGTCGGCCGACTCGCAGCAGGCGTCGATGATGCCGCAGTCCATGTCGCAGGGCAGGTCGCAGTCCGCGCACTCGCCCGAGTTGCAGCAGCAGCAGCAGATGCAGGAGTCCTCGGAGGTGCAGGAGCCGCAGGTGGCACAGTCCAGCACGATGTTGCACAGCGTCAGGAACTCGCAGAAGAGGCACGAGAGGATGCAGTGCACGCAGCAATCTGCGGGGAGACCACCCGGGACACGTGTTGGGACCCACGGGCAGCACCAGGATGCTCAGGCCTTAACTCCCTGGGAGTTAAGGGAAGGGATGGGAAGAGGGGCTGGGAGCCAAGCCACCACTCCAAGGACTTCACTCAATGCCCAGGGACCAGCACCTGTGCACAGGACACATCCAGGACACCAGTAGCTTGTGAAAAAGCCTTGGGATGAGGTGAAGGAGTGATATACGGCCAAGAAAGCTGCCAGAGCTGGAGCCGGGCAAATGCCCAGGCAGCACTGCTGGCACTAGGGATGCTGCAAGGGATGTCGGAGCAGGGAGCAGCCTAGATGGGACCCGCTCCTGGGAAAAGGGACCAGCTGGAAGCAGGGACCACCCGGGGAGAGGGACCATCTGGGAACAGGGACCACCCAGGGAAAGGAACCTGCTGCAGAAATCTGGTACCTTCTTGAGCCTCGATGGGGATGTGGGATGAGGCGGACTTGGAGCTGCCCTTGCTCTTCTTGCTGCCCTGGCTGTTGATGGAGTGGTGGGACTGCAGCTTGCGGGGCGGCTTCCCCGGGGCGGCGAGGGGAGGGAAGGGGCCGCTTCCCGGCTCCCTGCCGCCCTCCAGCCCCTTCCCGGCTCCGTTGGGCAGCAGCCGGGATGCGGGACCGGGTGCCTGGGCGCCCGGCCGGGGC
>NW_010585661.1:13326-28419 GCF_000705375.1 Tinamus guttatus | reverse complement strand
ATGTAAGTGGCATTTTGGATAGGACTGTCATAGCATGGACATCAAACGTGAAGAAAGCAAGAGGCAAGGGTCACATCCTGGCATGTAGTTACCCTAACCTGTGGCATTTTAGCATGAAGTCACAGTTCACTGAAGAAATGTGACGGCTCCACATATGTCTGTGACATTTCGAGACATTAAATATAGGACAATACTGAACTATTTAGTTGGCTCACAACTAACTCAGAAAGATACCGTATGGTACTGTACTGTTGCATCAGGGACCTGGATAACTTAATTGTATTGTTCATCAACTCTACCATCGGGAGAAGGTCTCTCAAGCCCGAGTTGGATATGGTCCATAAGCATAACTGGTGTCAGTTAAATCAGCAGGACATGTCATTGCTTATGTGTGCTGTGCAGTCTGGGTTCAGTTTTAAGCCTTGTGTAATATCTATGTGTCAGAAGAGTTAAAAAGAATATGTTAGGGATTCCGTATAAATGTTGTCGAATTTTGTTTAGTTGCATTTCATATAGCCATCCCAGAGTTTTAAGGAACTAAGGGGATGGAGTTCCTAATTAAAACAGGAGAAAAACTTTAGATAGAAACTTACAAACATTTTAACCTTTAAGTTTTTAAAGTTCTCATAGGTCATCACTGTTTTTGCATATTTCAGGAGACACAAGAAAATTCATACGGAAATTGCATATGCAACCACTTACCTGATTTGGGAGGAACCTCTTCCCATTGAAATCCATGGAAAAATGTGAATCAATCTAAAATAGACTTAACCTTTACCTTACTACATTTTCAAACAACTTTAAAAATGTATCTTAATATGCTAAACTGTTTTACAAATTATGACTTCATCTAGAGCTTAATGTCTCCTGGAACCAGGTGGCCATCACTAGGAGAAAAGGAGAGGTCCTTGCACTGCATGGGGTGTGATGTCTGCAGAATCAGCATCCATGTTTAGAGTGGATGAAAAGGACAGTAAACAACGAGCCTTGAACATATGTCATTGCTAGGACATCAGCAATGGCAGGCTACCCGACCAGTCCCAGGCTGCTGTCACTCAGCCTTCAGAGACCAGAAATGCACTACTGAGCATCAGAGACGGCAGGTCTAGCCATGTGCTGGAAAGCTTGAAAACTTGTTAGTGACAGCAGCTCAAAGATGTAGGTCAAGTGTCAGGTTATAGACATCAGACACTGCCCAAGGAAAGCAAAGTGAAAGGTAAGCAAAAGAAAAACCACAAGATTCATGGTGACTTTATTATTACATTCAGAGATAAGCTTAGGCTGAGCTCTATTTTCTTGTTATAGCTTCAGTTGAAAAGACAAGTGGTAGCTTAAACATTCCTATGTCACCAAGATGTATCCATATAAAGTTTTATTCATAGAAAATATCATGAAAGTTAATCTTGTTAAAAGTGAAATTATTATTTGGTTTAAACTTGATTTGTCCAGTAGATTCAAAGTGTGGAATAGAGACGAAAGATGCAGCACATGGCTTTCACCACCTGGTGACATTCAGGCACAGCTATGAAGTACAAACTTTATTTTGTAGTGCAGATAACTGAGGAAACTGTTCACGTCACAGACAGATACCTTATACTACATAAATAAATAAATAAATATCTTTAAAAACTTCCAACTTTTGTCATTTCTATATATTGCTTTTATTCCCAAGAAAATTGCCCTTTGGCTTTGACATCCAGTATACTGTAGTGAGGGCTTACTGTATTACTTGTGTCTGAACTTGAATTTGATCCTACTCCCTTTTAAATAAGTAACAGAACTCCACTGACATCTAAGAGAGCAGTTCAGGGTTTTTTTGTTGTTGTTGTTGGTTTCTTGCTATCCTATGGACTATACCATATAATATGTAAAGTTTTAAAATACTTTTTCCCTCTGTGTAATTATGAGCATGCCCATAACCTACTTCATAAACTTTATCCTTCATATTGATTTCCTCTTTCAGGTATTTCTGCCCCAGTGCAACTCTTAAGATGACTCATTAGCAATTGTTATCATGAAACGAAAATATTTATAGTGATATTGCAAGCAAATATTCACACTTCAGAAAGACAAATCCTTCTTTTCAGTGTTATCCACCAAGCATTTTTATACTCAAGAGTATAATAATTAACAGGATTATAGAGCATATGGGCATCTGATCCTGTGTAGGCTGCTGATGATTTTCCACCAAATTATTCCTACTGATTTCAGGAGAGACAGCTAAGAAACATGACAACTATTTTGGCATAAGGATGCTGTTAATCCTGGTGCCATGAAGTGTGTTGGTTAGCCCCTGTGTCCTGCCCTTTTTTACAGTTCAGAGTGGACAAAAAGCAAACTTTAATGTATAGCTTTGATTCCTGCTTGGTGCCAGGACCATATTATATGGTTGTCTTATTTGTATCTTGTGTGACTCACTTGCATTTCCATTGCCCATGGACATGAGAATATCATAAATGAAATTAGTGTTATCTGCATGTTTGATTCTTGTTTATTACCAGCATCTCTAACGTTACAGATGTTTCTGTTCATAGTTGAAATATTGAAGCATCAAAACATCAAAAGCAGCAGCATTGGTGCAGGTTTTGCTAGGCATAGGTGCCTTGGGCTGCTATGGGGAAGGCTGGGAGGCCACTGCCTTTCACAGAACACCTTGTACTTCCCAGGAGCTACCGGGACATTGCAGCTGAGCCACTCTGTCTACTGGGACATTGCAGCTGGGCCACCTCTTCAGCTCCATCTGCCCAGTTTGGCCCCTGCTATACCCACTCACCCAGTGACTATGCTTTAATTAGACTTAAACACAATCTGTGAATCAAATTCCTACACAAATACGTGCTGTGCTTGCTTTTTTACTCACAGATCACTAGAGATAATCCAACTTTCCATTAAGCAGACATTTCCTTCAGTGTAGGGTAAAATGTTCTTCATGAATTATTATAGTGCACCTTGTCCCTGTGCTTTATTGCCATATTCTTATTCCAGATGTCTGGTTTCGATTATATGCCTGAGTTTCTTCATGCCTTTTTTTCCCCTACATATTGGGATGATGCTAGTCCCTCCTTGCCTTTCATAAAAATCACCAAAATGTATTTCCATCTTTTACCCCATTATATACAGAACATTTTTAGGTCCTCTCTCTAGGATGAAGGGGGCTTTGCAAGTGGTTGTGTACATTGATATAAGAACTGGAGTTTGAAGGCGAAGCCCTTGAAAGCTCTTTTAAAGACATTTTGCAGAACTCTTCACAGGTGCCTGTGTGCTGGATCAGCAATGTCTCCTCTGCTTCTCAAATGGATCCCATCTGTCTTTCTGCCCTGTCCGTACAGTCTAGCTCTAGCCCTTTGTGAGGAATTGAGGATCTGTCACAATTTAAATGAACAATTTGTCTGTCAAACCATGTCTGCTTCTTCATCAGAAGCAAAATTCCTGTATTAGCTTTGATTGTAAAAACTTAATGTACCATTTGCCTGACAGAAATACAGAGATAGGAACCCCTGATAACTGAGTTTAAATACTTTGTGTATTCAAAGGCATTGGAACTTCTTCAAATATATTAGATAATAATAAGGTCTTGTTTTTCCTGCCTCAGTGTGTGTCTGGTAAAACAAATCTTCTGAAGCATAATTTCCCAAACTTTCTTCTCCACTCTTTGTAAGGAGAGAATATTCTTCCAAACAATATTTGGTTTTGATATATCAGAAAGGAAATATCTTCAGCCCAACAAAAACATATCCCATTGTAAAAATAATTTAACAAAACCTCTCCACCAGTCCTGTAAGGCATCAGACTCTGTCTATAAACTCTTTCTATTTACTAGAATTTAGAGAGTCTGCCACCTCATCCCTTAATTATAATCACGAACTAACCCAAAACATAGAGCATCTTTTATCCCCAATTCCTGCCAGAAAAAGACAGGGACAGATTTGAGGATTAGACACCAAAACTATGACTGGGTCTTCCTCCTGGTTCCAGGAAAAAGTCTCTGATAACTTCCTGTTGATGGGCAAATCTCACTTTTTTTTTTTTTTAAATAATTATATGATGTTTAGATTGCAGAGACTGGATGGGACTATGCATTCTATTCTATAAGACAAAAAGTCAAGGATTATTTCTGCAATACTCTTGAAATATCCTTAAACAGCAAAGTATATCATACTAATAAAAGTCATCAGAAAGCCAGTCGTCTCTCAGTCGTAGTCTAGTTCCATCTATATGTATTGATGTTATTATTTGGGCAGTTATTTTTGGAGTAAAATCTGAATGCTTTGCTCTCAAGCCATAGCAGAAATTTTCATATAATTCACTGAGTAATGGTCCATTGAAGTGTTGACATGCAAATGAGCAGTTTTATGAGAACTCCCCCTGTAATTGGGTCTAGGTATAATCTTTTAACTCTTATCTTTGTGATTAGAATGACAGTTCAGGTGAATGGGCTGTCATAAGTACACCTATCTATCTCTTGGCTACAGTTTGATTCCCAAACCTATCATGAATAGTGATGAAATCATATCCTAATTTGACTGAAAAATGTTAACAGTCTTTCACCAACAAAGTGGCATGGATTAGAGCCATTTGAACATGGAACAAAAGCTTAACATCCCACAGAGCGCTGGATGGTCCTGAGGTTTAGTTCATTTTTTAAAAAATTATCATTTACTTCCTCATTCCACTGTTTCATATACTTAGTACTTCTTGTCAAGAGAAAAAACACAAACTTATTTAATGAAATTAACTTGATATTAAAAATCATCAATCTGAATAACATATAAATCAACAAATGTTGATTGGCCTCCAGAGCGCAATTTTTTATTAATTCAATATGTGTTCTTAAAGTGATGCTGTCTGCACCATACTGATTTTATTTTCTTTGGCGACTAATTGCTTATGTTACTATCTTCTTATATTACATGGACTAAGTCTGGATTTTCCGCCTATTCCAGGTTGTATAAGTGGTTCAAAAATTCTCGTGTGTATGTGCAATATGGGAAATAGCATTATTTTCAGTTTCAAAGTAACAAACCAGAGAAATTTACTTCAATAATATGCTGTAACAGCAGGAGACTGTTAAATACAATAAATCACACTTGGAAAGTAGGGGCTTGAAAGGGAATCCCATAAAGAGATGTGTTTTTCTAGGACCAGTTATCTTGCATGATGGTTTCTCCTGTAAAGGCTTACAGGAATAGGCCTACTTGATTCTTTTGTCAAGAATTGTTTCTGGAAAGGAAATAATTTCAAAGGCATAGGAATTTCTTTCATAATTGAAGAAAACCTTAGTTAATTGACTTAGTTAACAGTCAATGATGTAATGAAAAATTTAATGAAGTAAACGTAACCAAAATGACTTATTGCTGACTAGGAGACTGTGCTAGGACATGGTGCTAGAACAGTTCAGTTATGCCCCATCTTTCTCCCATGACCTTAGGTAAATTTCCAACAGAGAAGGCAAAGAACATCATATCAGTTCTAGACTTTGACTTTGGTTTGTAATCTAGGTGGATTTTCTGAGTTTATCTTGAGATCCTGAAAAGCCTTGCCTCGTCTCAGAACCCCAGATCTTGTGCCAAGACAACCTGCAAGGATATTGAGAGGATACGGTACCGGCATTTGTTACTGGTGTGGGGACAAAATGGTTTCTCAGTAACCTGATGGTATAAGAGCTAAGGATTCAATGTATTGGGTCAAGAGGCAACAATGTTGCTGGAGCATGTTAGAGAGGTCTCCTGAGGTAAGTGGTAGTTACCTTATTTCTGGATATGAAGGGGATCAAGTGCCAAAGACTTCTTGATCTTCTGAGCAGAATGAAACGTAGGAAAGGTGGAGCAGAGCTGTCTCTGATTCTTTCCTGCCTTCACTGACTGAAAAATATAATAAAGTGGGGAAGGGGCAAACTTGCTCAATTGGACTAAAAAGAGCTGGATACCAGCTTCTCTCCTTCACATCAGGTCAATCTTGCATTAAAAAAACCCTGCATTCCAGTCTGCCTTGATAGAAGAGTGGATGGCCAGTTGCATTAGCATGGCAAATTTGCTTGTTGTATCATGAGTATTTTTCAGCATTAAGAAGACTAAAAAGGGATTTGATTGTATTTGAAAACAAATTACTACCTCATCTCATATTCTTCCCATGCAGGAACAAACAGTGTACTCTGTTCCTCCTCAAACAGCTGCCTCCCTCAATAGAAAATTTAGAGTGACTTTTCATCATAATTAACAATTATTAGTCTTGCCAGTAACAGTTTCAAATCACAAACTTCTCCCTGACTTGCAATATGTAGAGAAGCAGAATGTTCTAGTAATTATGAGAAGCAGGGAAAGCAGCTGAGCTACATTATTGGATAAAAGGAGCATGCTGAAATACTGTGGTGGGAGGGAATTGAATCATGTTTTTTTGGACAGGTTTTGTTACTCATGGGAGGCTTTATTCCCAGCAGCTTTTTCTTTCTCAAGTCTAAAAGCATTTCTTTAAAAATAGGGCTTTTTATTTTAAAGTATCTTGTAAAACATTCAATTATACTTTTGTCTTGACTAGTTTTGCTTGTTTTCCTGTTTTTTTATGTGAAAATATTTTCATATTTATTTGAATACATTAATTTATTTATGAGAACAAAAAAAATACACCTCAGCTCTGTAGGCATAAATGCTCTTTCATTTTAATTAAGCTGTATAAATCTACATGAAAAATAAACAGGAAGAAGGCAAGATCTTGTGAGAACTTGGGAGCTGAAAAGGAGCTGTAATTCAAGAAGGGGAAGTTTTCAGATGAGTAGTATATCCATTAGGCCCCTTCATCTTGAGACAGGTATAGGCTAAGGCAGAAACCTAACTCAAGAGCGCCTTAGAGTATCTGTGCTAAGATCCACAGAGAGTTTAACAGCTGGCTCAATCTTTATTGTTTTTCTTTATTGCTGTTTATTGAGAATTTGATAATTATGAGAATTATTTTTTCTCAGGCCGACAACACACAGAGAAAATTGAGAAAGTAAATGCCATCAGCAGGTAGGATTGCTAAATACTTTGTTCTCTGGAACACCAGAGTGGAGGCTCAATGGGCAGCTGGGTTGAAATGTGGGGTTGTGGTGCAAAATTGTCTGCATTGCAGCAGCATTCAGTATTCAGTTTCTATAGACCGTTCCTACCCAAAGCGCATGCATTTGTATTCCCTACAACAGTCCCTTAAGAAGTTCAAATTCTCTTCAGAGGTATTGTATCTGTAGACTTAAATTTTTCAATGCCTAAGAGTTAGTTTAATTTCTTTCCACACTCTAATCCTTTTGCTTCAAAAGGCACGAAGTTTTAATAGTTGCTGAAATGTTTCAGGAAAATAGCTATTTTTTATTGTGTCTGGTGTGTCCACTGAACCACCCAGGCATGATTGCATTAGTAGGAATAACAATAATAAAGAATTACAATCTGAGTTTGGATGGTCATTACATCATATCAAAGCAATTCCAGAAATTTCTTTTAATGTAATTTCTATGTCTTAATTTGGAGCGAAATTTATAGGACTGCATGGCCTTTCTGCATCTGGTTTCTGTTATGGGGAAGGTGACACACCATTTGCTCAGATCATCTGCAGATTTTTTTTTGTTTGTTTTTCTTCTGCCAGGCAGACCACTTTCCCTTTCTACATCTCAGACTTGAAGTAACACGAGGCATGTGTCATTTCCATGTGACTGTGAGAATGATGTTGTTAAAGATAGATGTAACACTACGTCATATGCTTGACGTATGAATGATACCCTCTTGAGAGACTGAATGTCTTGCTTTAAATATTTGATAGGCAGTCGAGAGGGCTGATATCAAGTGAGCTGTAACTGGTGAATAGTTCCCTGACTTCGGTGCATGTAGAACACCCTCAGCCACTTTTGGATTCATGAATGGACTTAAATTATTTGAAAGTACTAATTAAATCTACTTTTTCATGTGCACCATCTTAACTGTATTAAAATATGTTTAGTGGATATCCAGAGTAAAGGAAGAGTACAGATCTCTTTTAAGCTGACCTAAACAAGAAACTAAAAATGGGGGCACCTTATGTTGCTTGTCATCATGGCAATCTTGACCTACTGGCTTTTGTTTGAAGTCAAAATGATGTTGATAAAGATACCCCAAGGCTTTGTTGTCTTGTGGACCTGCAACAGTGACCCAGAGACCAAAGCTGTTGCCATATCTCAAGTGTTTTTGCCCGAGTGAGTCCTCCAGATGCCAATACAGCTTTCAGATTTAGGCAAACATGGGGGCTGATGCCTGGGAGTGAAGTAAACAGATTAAAAGATTATCCCCTCTTTTGTAAGGGACTTTCAAACAATTGTAACAGCCCTCAGAGATAGTTAAGAGAACAAAATGTCCATATTGAATAATAGACTCCAAATTTGTGGAGTCTGTTAGATTTGTTGCCACATTCAGAGAAATCTACATCCAGTCCGTGGATGGACTGGAATGCAATATATTTATTCTGTGAATATATTTATAAAATGTAAATGCCATCCCTCCTACAGGTGGATTTCAGACTTTGAAACAAAATAGATTAAGCATCAATATTTTTTTCAGTAAATTATAAAATATTTTTATTTTATTAGGGAGTCTTTCAGAACCATTCAATTCCTTTTATAACAGTGTAATAGTATTACCTCTTACAAAAGTGTAAAAGACATGAACTAGATGGTGTATCCCCCTCTTTCAAGACACATCGTAGTTACCAACAGCTAGGGCATTTTTTATGCCAGATCTTCTTTACAGACTTCTTGTTTACACTTGCCTACAGTTGCAGTGTTGCTTAGACCACAATTCTTGAAATCCTTTATATAGACTGCTGCTTGGTTTTGATAGCAGGCTGACATTGCTGATTTTGGAGTTTGGAAGTCTACTCCTTCATGGTGCTGAGAGAAGGCAGTCACTATTTCCTCCTGCAGAACAAGTGATGGTAAGGGCAAACTTTCCCACCTTCCTTGCTCTTGTGACTTCTTCTGACCTCTACGCACACAGACTAATTACTGAAGGGCATGTGCCTGTACTCTTCCCACAGAGACCGTCCACAGGATGTTTACTAATGTCAGGGACGATAGCAGTTTTTCTGCACCATGTTCCTGTTTATCAGGATGTGAGTGGTTATATATTGAAATGTTAGAAAACATCTGTTGAAATAGATTAGCCATTTACAGGCTAAAAACTAGAGAAATTGGGGTAGCCAGGAGGAATGTTGACCAGAGATATAGAGATGTTTTTGTGGCTCTCCATGTCAGATAATGATCCAGCAAGTTGGAGACAAGTAGGACAGGTTTTAAACAAATTAGGAGAAAATATTTTAAAGTGTTTAGCAGCACCACCTGTTTCTATTCTGTCTGGCAGGAAAAATAGCAACACAAGACAGTAGATAAAACATTCAAATAGTCAAAAGTAGTATAACAGTACACTGTGCCCTGAATAACACCATGTCCTGCTGCAAATGGAAAGCGTAATACTCTTTGCGGATAGTCTTCAGACATGTTTCTAACTTCAGATATTTGATTTGATTGTAACTAGAATAACATGCATAAAGACCAGATGGAAATCTCTTTACTAATCTGGTTTAGTACAGGAAATTCTCTGCTTCTTATTAAGAAAAAGAACAAACACCTTCATCATCGTCTTACTTGGATTATGTCTTTCGTCTCCTGAATCCATCTGCCTTCTCTTAAACATGACTGTTATGGTCTGCTGTCACACCATCTTGGGCTGTGATGATCTCGTATCCCAGGAAATGTTAAAACGTTCTCTGTAACTGGTTGGGACACTTCCAAGCAAAATTTAAGGTGCCACAGGAGGTAATTTTGATGCTTTCAGTATGTGACCTTCTGCTGAGCTTGATTTGTACGAAGATGCCATCTACTAAATGAGATGTAAAACCCCGGTCTTGGCCTCTAGTGGTGATGATGGAGCCTCAAGGGACCTTTTTCCTCCATTCTCCAATGCCCCAAGAGGGACTTTGTTTACAGGTTTTACCCACAGCCTGCAGCGCTATAGGCTTTAGGTTTTAGCATATGTACAACGTACATGCAAACTAGTTTCATAAAATTTGCTCTTATTGCTTCAAACCATCAACTAGATCATTGCAGTTAAATGGGATGGAATGATGGATCATTTGTTTCTAGATACATGAGCAAAATGCAAATCTACATGCCATATTTATTTTGGCAGCATAAAAAGGTTTCTGTAAGAATATACTGATATTTATGAAGGAGCATTGTTAACTGTATTGCTGTTAATGGTTGGGAAATAACTGTATTAATTACATGTAGTAATGTAACTGGTCAGGTTTTTTTGAAGACAAAAATTATCACAACTGACCTCTAAAAATCCAAGTGAATTTTGTGATGCTCTGAACACCTGTAATTCTACAGAAAAATTAGTGCTTTGGTTTGGATTGGGAGGTTGATGTAAATCTCCTATTTGCCTGCTTTTAGAGCACCTTGGTTTACCTTGTGGAGGTCTTAGAGCACATGAACTGGATTTCTTTTGGATAAAACCAAGTAGGAAGAAGTGCGCTTCAGCCACAAACGGGCATTTGGTCTTTGGGACCCTCTGGAGCTAGTCCAAAAGTGGAGAATGCCCTTTCCCCAAATGCAACACTCTAAAATGTGTATGATGATGTCCAGTTCTCACCATCAGCTCTTCTGCTGTCTAGCTCCACTCCTGCTGGTCTGCACTGTCTGTTGATGTAGATGTGGGCTCCAGCACCTCTCTGTGGTCCACACCAGACTTCTCCTGGTGTTCCTTATGTGCTCTGTGAGTCCAACAGTGCAGTATTCTCAAAGAAAATTGCCTCCACGCCCAGTCTTGTAGGCAAGCTTCTCACCTGTAAGAGAGGGAAGTTATTTCCAAAATGCTGAGGTTAACAGAGAGTTTCTTCTCTTGCTGTGAGTTTTTGACATTCCAGCTGTATCTCACTTTTGCAAAAATCTAATTAGAGTGTTTAATGCATCTCTCAAAACATCTTCCTCTAGAAGACTTCCTGGCTATTTATCCAAAAGACAAGGTGATGTTAGAACATTGGAATTACTCAGCAGTGTTGGCTGTTGTTGGTCTTGTACATCACTTCCACTCTCAATAGATTTTGTAAACTTCTATAATTTCTTTACAGCTCTACTACATTCATTGGACCCATTTGAGAAATATTTAGGACCCTACATTCTGTGAATCCTCAGGCCATGATCTTACATTGAAACTCTCTAATGTTTGGATAGTTTTGAAATCAAGACTTGACTAATGTAAATTTTAATTATTATAAAACTTAATTGTTGACTTCATTATTGTTATTATATATTCACATAAAACCAAAAGCACCCATGAGAATGAACTTCTAACAATAACTGTCTCCTTTGAGGGTGTTTATATATTAATACAATATGAATCTCCAACTTGAATTTTACTTTAAAGGGGTGGGTAAAAATCCAGAAAACATTCCAAGTCTAAAATGAGTGGGATTATATTCACAGATAAAGAAAATGTAATTCTTTATTGTTTACAATATTAGTTTAGACCATGAAATTCTCATCCGGCTGAAAAATCTGTCATTGTGTTTGGAGTTATTTGGTGCTTTCCACTAAAAAATGAAGTTCTCCTATTTTATACTTTCTGACCAGAAATAACTATGAAATTAATAACACATTTGAGGAGTGTGGTGTTTTTTTTTTTTTTCTCCTTTTCAGTCAGCCATAATTCAACCGAACAAAATGTAAGTCAATTCCTCAATGTTGTTTTGCCAGATACTAGCATAACCTTTGTTCAGGGTAAAGTATGCTGTTACTGCAGCGAGGGGTATTTCCAGTGCAACCCCATGGCTCCACATGGGACTAATTTTTGCATACCTTGGCAGCTTACCTTCCTCTCTCCCTCAGCAACTCAAAGGAATGTGAAAAGTGTGAGGAATTTATGTTTCTAAAAGAAATTGTGCCTGTAGTTATGTGGTTGGAAGCTTCATTAAAAAAAAAAGTAATTAATTTGCAATATGCCTTGAATTTGACACCAGTTATTTGTCAAACTGTTGCAACAACTGTTGCAGAACAAGGCACCATCACTAACAAAAATTCCAACCTAAGAAACATTTGCAGTTTGTTTTTCTGAAGGCAAATCAGGCTGACAGGTTTCTGCAAGGAAACCTACGGAGAAATCCTTCCTGCTTGGGAAGCAGGAGGTCTAAGATAAACTTGTCCAGTGGTCCACAAAGCTTAAATTAAGACCTAGCTGGCTAGCAATTGTACTCTACCTGGCTGAGGAAACCATGGAAACCACAGATGCCTTTTTGAATACCCCCTTCCTTACCTCTGGTGTACAAGATAGTCATGTCCACTAAGCTCCTAATTTAACCAGCTGAAACAATTAGGATTATTAATGGTCTAACTGAGGACTTTTAGCCACACTAAAACAGAGGCAATGCAGCTTCAGTAACACTTTCGACCTATTAGTGTAGAAAGTATTGTGTGCTCGTATCATGGGGTGCTATTTGTTGGAAAAGCTTTTTCTTTATTTTTTTTCTTTTTCTCTCCAAAATAAATGAAACATAACAAGACAAATTTTCTAGCTGGAGTTGTTACTGATTCATCATGAGAAAGAAGAGAAGCTGTTCACTCCTTCCCTGCTGCATATATCATCTGTGTTTTATACTCTTCTCTCGAGAAATTTTCCGCAATAATTACATTTCTATTTTGCTTTCCAGTCAAATATCATTTGTGCCAATTCACTGTATTATTTTGCCAGTTAGTCATTTTGGAAGAGTAAATGAAAACTTTCACTAGACAATACAAACATGTACCTAGTTCAGTGTCCCAAAACAAACTTGAAATCTCATCTGGTAATATCTGAAAGGACTTTTTGTACCTGTGAACTCTGTAAGTAAAACAGATCAGCACAGGCTGTATAATGGTTTGGCCAGAAATGTGTTGAAACTCTGGAGAGATTTGGGAGAGTTTTTCTTTGCATTCCTATAAATTGTGGATTCAAAAGCAAAATTTAGAAGGACAATTAGTTATGAAAATGAAGTCTTCTGTTACAGAACAACGTATTTTAATACCCTTCTGTTTTCATTTACTACAACTAGACTAAGCATTTGTAAGGTCCTTAGTTTTAACAAGGTTGCAAAATCCAGATGGTGTAAATTAGGAAATTAGACTAATTTCCCTTAATTAGAGCAATTAAACCCTTAGGCTTAAGGGTGCCAAACCTGATCTGGATATTTGTGCATGTGTACTTTGATATGGTAATACAGGGCACTTTACCTTGGAAGCCTGACAGCACATGGTCAGCATCTGCTCTCTTGGGGAAGGACTTCTCTGGCCTTCCTTGTATTTTGCTTGCATCCCTGCTGGGTTTGCTGCACAGCAGAAATCCTCCAGCACAGGGTTTGAATTAGCTCATCATCCTGTTTTCCTTAAGCAATCACCTCTGCCATTCATAAAGGCTGATTATTTTGTTTTTGCCTTACTCTTTACATCTATAAGAGAAAGGCATGGAAGGATTTATGCAAGTTACAGGCAATTCTTTTTTCTGGGGTATTCAGTTAGGAACATTGAGGATCTGGTGTTTTAGGGGAATCTATAATTTATATGTAATGTAAATTTGTATATTCAAAGTGAATCTTGCAGCGAGTTTAATATTGACTGAGATTTTAGCCACATGTAAAAATCAGAAATGTCTTTTGTTAGGTGCTCAGCAAATAAGGATCAAAATTAATAGGTCTCCACATAAGAAAAGTTTGATTTACATGACTTTCATTCCTACAAATCCTTTGGTAGACGCAGAAAGAGAATGTAATTGTTCAAAGCATCTGTATAATTATGTAATCTTTCCTCTTCATACACTCCTCTACATCATTCCTTTCCTGACTTCAAGGTGTCTAGAGTCAAGTTTCCCCTGAAAACTCAACAGAAAAGGTACTCATTAATAGGGACAGAAGGTGGGAGCAATTTCCCCGCTCTAATCTTACTCTCTAAAATGGCAGAAATTTTTCAAAAAAGTTAAGCCCGAGTAGATGCTATATAAATATGTGTATTTATATGTACATATATAAAGAAATTCAAAAAAGTTAAACCTTAGCAAAATTTAGAGACAAAATTTGAGATATTGACCATTTGATATTTAAGTCATGGTGTTAGACTATAACAATATAATGAACATACTGTTCCAAAGGGACGTAGTGACAGCTGTATTTGACATAATATGGGAGATTAAAATCTCCCATAGTTCTCTGACTGTACTAACAAGTGCTCGTTTTGTTCTACAAAACACATTCAGGATGGATCAGAAAAAGTCTAAGAGGAACCGAGAGAAGGTAATGAAGACTGGAATGGAAAATTAAGTTTCTGAACGCAGATATCTCCGGGTTAACTGCTGTGTTTTCATGGCTATAACCTACACAATAAAAGCAGACACCCTCATCTCCTGGTCTTCAGGTCTCTGTAAATTCACAATTCCCCTGCTTCTGATTCTACTTTGCCTCCACTTTCTGCATCCCTCTGCCGATGATGCTTCTCCACCTGCAGTTGCCTCTACCAGAAGAGCCTTGCAAGTGCAACAGGTTATAGGACTACTTATCTGCAAGGGATGATACTTTAAAAGGGCTGCGAGTTATCCATTTGAATGTATGCTAAGTATGTGACAAACTGTAATATTAGTTAAAGTAACAAATTATTCCTTTAGGTCTTTCCAAGAAGCAGCAACATCTGGTATCTGGCAGCAGGGAAAAACTATTCCATATACAGCACATTGAGGCAATTTACTCTTTAGGATTGTGCAACTGTGAAAAGTACTTAATTTGCAGAGAAAGATGATGAACTATAGCCACAGCAAAAGTGCATATTGCATAGACACTTTGTGCAAATTAGTCCAATTACTGAGTCTGGATTTAAACAATGAGGAAGATAGTCTCTTAAATTATTTTCTGAGGTGTGTGTATATAAAATCCAGATCTGCTGGTGAATACCTTATGGCAGTAATCTTTCTGCATGTAGCATGTAATAATGAAAAAATGCTCACCTGATTTCAGTCTGTAAGGTTGATGCCCCATGCTCCTGTGTGTGCGGACACTCAGAGACCTCTTAGATTTCACTGTCAC
>NW_010585661.1:556-13301 GCF_000705375.1 Tinamus guttatus | reverse complement strand
GTTTCTGCTTGTAAAATAGAAAAAGGTCATTAGGTTTTCGAGGAGTGGATTTAAGGCAAATGTGAGAATGGAAAAAAGGCATAGTCTTTCCAGAGGACTCAAAGCAAAGGATGTTTTCCTATGCCACTGACAAGCAGATTGTTTTTTTTTGGTGTGTGTGTAAATTAAAATGTCACTTTAATTGGTCTAAATCATTTTATGATTTGCATGAAATATTCTGATTTATTTTAACTCCAAAGCATTTCTTTTGCATTTTACTTCAAATGCAGTGAAATGGAAAGCAACATTCTTTTTCATTTCACAGTTTCTTCTCCTGTCCTTTGTGTTTCTGTGGGATAAAATGGTCATGTGAAAAAAAACATCAAAGTTAACTCTGTCAAAACTTGAAGCTTTTCAGCAGATACTGAATTTAATTGCGTCTTTTGTAATCGTTACCAAAAAATAAAAAAAAAATAAAAATAAAAGGGGACTTGTGCAGAGACAGTTTCACACCTTGAGTAGCAGCATCTGTTCACCTTTAGTGTTTTCCTGCAATACATGAGAAGACTGGTGACTGCAAACCCAAATCTGCCACTTATTCTTGCTTAATTTAATGCCCTGGACTGCTCTCCTTGCCCTTTTGTGCTAGCAGTGTGCAGGACTGCAGCTAACAACAGTGTCTCAACTTCTCAGATGGCAACTGTCTTCCATTGCAGTCTGATTTCCACATCTGGTGAGCAAATCCCAAGGACACCACAGTCTTGGCAGTGCTATAATTTTACATGGCCCTTCATGTCATTATGTCATTATTAATTAAGCTCTTGCTTGCCTTTTGCAATTCTGAAGGTTAATGCCCATATTCCTGCCTTCATAATTAAATCCTAAGTGGATAAAAACAACAACAACAACAAAAAAGTGGGGGGGAGTCCTTAACATGACTTTCCAGAAGGCAAAGTGATGCTAGGGCTTGCCTGAAAAGTGGTATTCTCACTGTGTACAGGTTGGTGGAGATGGTTGAGAAATGTATTAGGTCACATCACAACAAAACTCTGATTTCTCATGAAGACGTAGCCTGTCGAAGCACTGAATGACTGACCCCTTCAGCTACTCCACACACAGTTTGAAAATATGCTTGGATCAAATTCCTCTACTGCTTTGTTTAAAGACGGTGCTCTATTAAGGGAGATATTTACGAGGCAGAGAGTGATACGAGTTAAGCATTCAGTTTCTCTTCAGTAATCATTTCTATTTATTTCTTGATATAACAGTTGGGAGTCCTAGCTGTGACATTAGAAAACATACTTTTTAAGAGTAACAAAGCATTGCAATAGATTGCCTAGGGCAGCTGTGAAACTGTCACTGCTTGGGGAATTCAAGAACTGCTTGGGTAATTCCTTCCCTAAAATGATGCAGTAGTGATACATTTTGAGATATGAAGATAGACTGGACAAAACCCCAAAGCCCCACCAACCCTGTTTTCCATGATTTTTCAAGTTGGTGAACAGATCTCCCTGAGAAACAAAGGGACATTTAAATACAATCAAATTAGGCTGGAGAAGAGGAAAGACTATTTTGTGCTGAGGTCAGTGATGCTGTGCAGGATGACAAACACTTTGGGTGATTTTTTTTAAATTAGATTTTGTTATTGTGTGTTTGGCTGGTGCTCAGATGATGTTTTCTTTTCGAGCAGCCCTGATGATAGAAAGAGTATGGAATTAAGCAGAATGGATAAAAACAGAATAGCTAAGGAATTCCTGAATCACTGCCAAACTATATGCTGTGGTATGGTGGTGCTTTTTTAGAGTCCCTCAAATAGCTTTAGAACACACTTATGCTTGTGCAGGCACCTAAGGGTACATACTGTGGCATAACCACACTAACATATGGTGCAGTTATGCTCCCTTGATCTCCTTCCAGGGAATTAAAAGCAAATTTTTCCCTCAAGCCTGGTGGATATACAACAACCTTGAGATGAACTAGCAAAGGCAATCTGCCATATCATTTTTCTCCCTCAGTTCAACGAATGTGAAGAAGACGAACAAAGCTTGAGGTGAGCGAAAATAAAACCAAAGTAAGCCAAACTTTGCACCCTAAGGCTGGACTAATCAGAAAAGGATTCAGCCCAACATTTTACCATTCAAACAATGATCCAGCTGGCTGGTGGGAAGTCATGTGTAGGGTCATCTGCCTCTACTGTTTCTGTAATGCTGGAGCAGGTTGAAAGACCTACCACATAGTAATTCTGCAATCCTGGTGGGCAACAGCTCCTGTCTACAATGTGTACATGACACTATCTAAAATGACACAGCTCTAATAGTAATATTTTCATGATCTGAATTTGAGCCGACAAAACATGAAAGGCTTTGTAAATAGCTACTTTCAGTTTCCCTGGAGTGCAGAAGAGAGATACTAAAGCTGGTCACTCACCATGAAAGAAAGTCTGATAAGTACCTCTTTTAAATGCATTAGTTTCAGACCTCTTTATAGTCAGGAATGAAGCACTTAGTTTTCCAAGACAGGCAATGGTGGAAAATCCTAAGATTTTATTGTGTCTATTAATCATAGCAGAGAGAGAGCTAGGAAAAGATCAAAATGTTGGCAGGAAATAGTGCAGTTACGTTTCATTTTATATTCCTGTCTTTATTCAGTGATAACAGCAGAGAAATTGTGCTCCTCCACGGCACACAAACCACCCTGTTGTGAGTCCATTTCCTGCCTCTGAGGGGGGTTATCCTGTTTCGACTGATGCTTAACTGAGGACAGCGCACACTGAAGCCTTTTCTGGGTTAGCTGTGCACTGCTCATGCTCCATCTTGGTCAAAAGTTGAAGACTATGTTTGAACCTTTGGCTTTTCCTAGAAGCTCAGAAGATGCAGCTTAGAAACAGTAATCAGATCTTGGTGTGTTACTGCAGTTCATCTTCATGCAAATGCTTTTATCTCAAAATAAAGTACTTCAATTAGGCCTGAACAGCTCTGTACATCAGTTTCCCAAATGCATCTGCCACCTCCTTCTTTAACTGATAAGAAAGACTCTGCCTGCAAAGATGGATTTCACTTGGGACTGCAGTTACTTAGAGCTTCCAGGCGCCTCAGTCTGGGCATTTCTTTAAATCTCCTGGGAATAACTTTCTTTCTGCAGCTCCGGTTCTCAAGGAACATGAAGCTATCACCAACGGAGGTGAGAGTCACCAGCTTCTAGATCTCTTACCTCCCCAAAGTTAAAACCACATTCATTTTATCATTCCTGCTTTCCCACAGTTAAGACTAGAGTTAGCAATAAATAAATAAGGAAAAGAAGAGCCAAGTCAAAGAATGCATCTGAGAGAGATAATGATTGGAAAAGGGAGAGGAAGAAAAAAGAAGTGAGGTAATTAGTAAAATCTCAAAAATAATAATTATTTTAGTTTTCTGGTTGCCTATGGGAAGGTAAGGTGGAGACTTCAGACTGTTGGTGAAACATTTTCAAATTCTTTATTTTACTCAAAGTCCTTTACTCAGAGGTGACATATTTACAATTTCTGAACTGGTCTGCTCTTCAGATGACATGCTCCATTGGTGCCCTTTGAAGCCCTTAACATGCCCAAATAGCCATGACAACATGCTACCTGCACAAAAATGCCAGAGGATCTCATACTGCAGAAGGATTTATAATGTTCATTTTTATATATATTCTCATAAAAAAAGAAAAAGCCAAAATCATAGATGCATGGATATTTATCTTTTGAGAAGGCAGTTCTTGTGGATGCTCTTACTGTGACTAAAGAAGGAGAATAGCACTCACATGCCTCAGCTAATGACTTCTCCTCAGCTGTAGCCTGTGATGGAAGTTTCCATTAGATGTGATTTCCACAAAGTAAATCACTCTGATGGCCCTACTCAGATATAAAATAGCAAGCTGGTATTAAAGAAGGCTTTTGCCAATGCCTGATGGTTGCTATGTGGCATTGCTTGTTGCTGTTTTCTTGTTAAATTGTAACTAATGTAAGTGCAAATCTGTGTATATTTTTGTTCCTCCTCAATAAGCCTCAATAAACAGTATTTGTTTTGGTAATGCTCTCTGTGCTTTCTTCTTTCCTGTGATGCCTTTCCTAGCTGAGAGCAACCAGGTCTGACATCAGGAAAGTGGTTTTAATGGAAAGCCAATGCAGGAGGATTCAAAGGATGCCTACTCAGGTATATTTCTTGTGCCAAAGCCCTGGATTGCTGTAAATCCAAGTCATCATGGTGTAGGGGAAGAACTGTGGGATGAACTATGGCAGGGGGCATCTGACTGGAGCAGCGCTGAAATAGAGCTAAATAAATATTATTTATTAATTTGCTTTTTACTTGTGGGAATAAATTTAACAGCTTTTCAGAGCACAGTGACCATCTTTTCCTGGAAAGCTTTGGGCGTTAATGTGAGCACTGATGGGCTGGCAGCAGATGGTCCCTGGAATAACATCCTTCCCTTTCCCTGCTGCCTGTTTGTCCCAATCACACATGCCATGCAGTTTGCTCCGTGTGTCCAGCACAGCTTTGCAATGTGCCATGCCAGGGGGAAGCAGCAGGGCAGGATGTTTGCTTTGCTACTGAGCACATACTGTACACAGTCTGTCGTCACCAGTCAGCCTTCAAAACAGGCACTACATGGCAGGAGAATCATCCAGTGAAGGTCTGGTTTTTGTCATCCTCATCTGCCCTGGTTCAGTGATGGCCGGCGAGGAGCCTGGTGGACGTGACTCGAGTGGCTGCATTGAGTGGCCCCTACTCAGAAGCTTGTCCTCCCTTTGAAATTGGAGCCTTTGTTTCACTTGTATTTAGTGGTTTTGCTTTATTTTACCCTATCTTGTGTTCTGTTCTGCAGCAACTTTGTTTTGGTTGGCATTACTGAAGCAACTGAATTAACTGCCGGTCAATATGTAGAAGCAGGCATGGTTCTGGTGTGGAAGATTTAAAAAAGTGACATTGCTCCAGAGTTAATTCCATTTTTCTCCTTATCCAGCTGCATTAAAAACTCAGATAGTAGTGAAAGTGAAGAACCAAGAAAGCATTTCTCGGTATCCTGGAGCCATGGTAACTATGGCAACATTGCTGGCAGCTTCATGAGTACATGCGCTAAGGAGTCACAGAAACAAGGAGTGAGGGATGCCAGCCTGCTGGCAGAGCAAACCTGGGTGGATTGTACTTACGTTCCCATAACACTTTGCAAGGGATAATAGGTGGAAATGCTAGGCAAAAAGTTAGTAAGTATTCTTGTTTTGTTTTATCCTTTTGGCTAAGAAATAGAAATAAGCAAAAAGAAAAAAGACTTCTCTAACATAGATCAAATTAGAGTAATCAACATGTTTTTAATCAACATGTTTTATTCAGCTTGGAGTTTAGGGTCAGATGGTCTCAGTAGACGTGCAGTGATTTGTTTAGTAGCTTGGTAAATCACTCTTGACAAAGCAAACCGAAATGTCACCTCTCTGTCTTGAGGATGTTTATAAAGATATGCTTAATGCTTGACTCCATGCATTTATGCTAAGAATAGCAAGAACTGCAGTTAGCCTCTTAGAGCTTTTCATTTCTTAAAAATACCTGAATAGTTCAGCTGCCTTCGCAGGTCTTTGTCCCCTAGATTTTTCATTCCCTGATTTCTTTTTTTTTTTTTTCTCTGAGGCAGATGGGGTTGCCCATCTGATGACATTCATCTTGCACAGGGGAACTCAGCAGAAGACTCTTCTTTGGGGGGCTGCAACTATCAAAGTCCTTGCTAGGAGGTTCAGCTCCCTTGCTGGTGGTTGTGCAGGCTGGGTAGGCTCTTTGTTGCTGGAGGCACGTGGAAATTCAATTAGCCTGCATGCGACATGGTCACCTAGCACAGAATAGGGCCTTATTATTCTGACTTTGGTCACATTGCAGGGAAAACAGGGAGTCACATGCTTTAAATGTCAGCCCCAAGCTGTGCTGAACTTATCGCTTCCAGTGAACAAGGGTGCCCTGTAAGCTGAGCAGTTTTCCCTGTTTTGGCATGATTTCTCTGCTAGTTTGGTGTTTTCAGAAGTTGGAGGGCAGGGGGGAAAAGGCAGGGTATTTTTTGTGAGTTGTTGGCAATGGAAGTTTTCACTCTGAATCTTTTTTCCTTTTCTCTTTTTAAAACGAGTCCTTTTCTCATGTAAAAGGAGGACTAGCAGCTCTTGTCCAAGGGTCAGTGTTGGTTAAAGTGCTGTAGGTGGCTTTGGGGGTAATCGGATAGAATATTGCAATAGCTCACCTGAAAAGGCAAACATAGCTGTGGATACTCCAAAATCTGGAGATGACCATGTGCAGTTTTCAGTATTTCAAAAACGTATTAAGGTACCAGTTTCTTTCCATAAACACAAAAAACAATTGTTCTTTTCTCTGTGGGAAAACCAACATTTTCCATGGTCTTGGCACTTTGTACAAACTGCTCAAATACAGTTTTGAGGGTTTTGCTTTTTTCTTTGCTTGCATGGTGCTACCTTTCTTGGTTGGGAGCATGAAAGACAAAGGCAAAGCACTTTAAATTTACAATCCAGACTCTTAAACTTACCTTTTCCTCTTTTCAGGAACTATACATATAACCAGCTCTTTTATGGTTAGAATAAAACCACTACAGATACCAAGGGAATGTGTATTAGCCTGAAAGGCAATTTTATTTGTACTGTGGATGTGATGTAGTTATGACCTTGGACCTCATGAAATGCATATGAACTGAAGTGTAGCTGCCTCAGTTTCCTCCCAGTTAATAACACAGCTGAGAATAATATGTAGCTTTGTGGAAGATTTGTTGTGAAAGGTGTTCCTAGAGCGTACTGAAGATGATACTTCATGCACTAGTAATTAATTACATGTAGTAAGAGCACTGTACTGCAGATTGGCCCATGAAAAAGGGGACATCTTGTGAAGATGAGGCATGCCAGCTACTTTGCTTTTTTGTTAATGAAACTTTATTTTACCTTAGTTAAAGTCACATATTAAAATAAAGAAATTGGTCATAACAGCCTACACACCATTCTGAGGATGAGCTTTGCTTTTCCTGCAAACCAGCCAGCACAGCAACACTGTCGAGAGCAATATTTTATTAAATAATTTATGAGTCAGCTCTCTGTCCTCTTTAAGGAGCATTTAATATTTTTATGCTGTAATCACCCTTTTCCAAATTTATAAATAGCTAGCAGTTAATGCAATCTCTGTTCTTGAAAAATGCATTCATGCTTGAAAGCAAGTATAAGTATTTTGCAGGCTGGAAGCAGCAGAGACCTAGTTTCCATCCAGAATTTCTTTCATTGCTTTCTTTCTGTGATTTGCTTTGGTTTTGCAGCTTTGATCACTTCCAGCTTGTCCTGTTAGGAGGGTAATTTTCTCCAGAAATGCCTGATGCACATTGTGTCGTATTGTGCGTGGCACTCTTGGGCACAATGTCAAAATGACTCTTTTCTTCATCCTGGAGAAAGATAGTTTTAAAAGACCGTATCTCTTACTTGGTAATAAAACTGTGGGCTTTTTATCTGCATTACTGTGTTTCTTCCAGCATCCTGAGCTTGACTTTAATTGCAAAATGTTGGGCCTGAGAACATTTGCATGTGGGTGATGTGAGCTGGCCAGGTGGGTGTCTGTCTAAAAAACCACGGGTGTGTTAGGAATAACACCCCTTTCCCGCCCAGGACATGAACTGTCCTGGCATGTCCTGTCCTTTCCTGGAGTTGATTCTGCACAGATACTCAATTATCTGTGTCACTTTCACAGGCTTCTCTTGAGCCTGTGCCCCATCCCATGACATTGACTGTATCAGAGACTTTGATAACTTAAGAGCACTATGACAGAACAGACCTGTTTTGGCCTGGCTTTTTATTTATTTATTTATTCATTTTTCTGCCTTCCTCTTTCTAATTTGTATTTATGAGCAGAAAGGTCTGGTTTCATGTTAAGAAGATAAGTGCCTAAACATTATGTTACCACCTGGATGGGGAAACTACTTCTGGTCATCTGTAGGCTGTGGGAAGAGACCTGTAGTTTATGAAGGGCAAATCTCAGGACAACTGGAGGAGCAAGAATGCAACCAATGATTGGAATGCGGCACTGGCCAACAGAGGTCTGTTGCAGGCCTACTGGAGACAAGGCTCTGAACTGGGGGGCCGGAACTTCTCCCCAGGTTGTTTCCTCCTTACAACAAACTACATTAACAGACATGCATTCCAGTCTTGGCAGGGAATGCACCTTTCCTTTGCTCTTTTCCATGGACACCTCATGAGCATTCAATTAAGTGCTTTGTTGAGGTGAAGCATGATGCTAGGGAGATGTAGTTGGTATTTCAAAGAGCAAGCTGGATTCACAGAAACCCAGAGGAGTTAAGTTAGTGGAGGAAGCTCAGTTAGTTGAAAACATGCCTTTCCTGGTGCATATTTTTTAAATTCATGGCTGTATCCCAAGCCTTTCCGCTTTATTAAGGAATACTGCCTTTATATCTAGCTACAGAGCACAAGGGCAGCCTTCTAGAGTAGGGATTTATCTTAAAAATACACTAGCAATGAAATTAATTAGACCTGTGTGATACAAGCGGGTCTACTAGAAAACAGCAGCATCCCAGAAAGTTATGTTGCTAATACAGAGCAAGAAGAAGACCTTTATACCATAATCTGCTTCTTAGTGGAGCTTAGTTCTTCCAGGTTGCTGTATGCCAACATTCACTGTAGGGTTTGCATATATGGAGACTGGTGCCACCTCTGCACAACAGTCCCAGTATATTCTTTTCAGAATTAACTTCACGGTTTGCTCAGGGCACAGAAACATTTCTGAGGAGCATGTTTCAGGCAGTTCTTGGTTATCTTGATCTTTCTGTCAGCAGAGTGTGAGTAGCCATAGCTCCTTCTTATGCCCTTAGGTGGCACATCCTCAAGACAGATAGTTGTGCAGTTAGTGCTGAAAGCATGACCCTGATCTCCATCTGCTCAAGAAGACAAAGAAAGCTGTTATCACACATGTCTGGAACAACCTTCAAGTATTTCACTCCAGAAATGTAACTAGGATTGTGCTTGTGTTTTTTGCTTTGCTTTTCTTGTTCTTATTTTCTAGCTCAATTAGTAACATTAAGTACTTTCTTCCAGATTTTTAGCATACATTTTATGTTGGTACTGGCCCACAATAGAAGATTATCATAGAATCATTAAGGTTGGAAGGGACCTTTAGAGACCATCTAGTCCAACCCCCCCCTGCAGACGCAGGGTCACCTAGAACGTGTGGCACAGGACTGCATCCAAGCAGGTTTTGAAGATCTCCAGAGAAGGAGGTTCCACAACCTCTCTTGGCAACCTATTCCAGTGCTCTGTCACCCTCACTGATAAGAATTTTTTCCTTAAGTTCCTGTGGGACATTGGTGCTTCAGTTTGTGGCCATTTCCTCTTGTCCTATCTGTGGCCACCGCTAAAAAGAGGCCAGCTCCATCCTCCTCACTCCCTCTCTTAAGGTATTTATACACCGATCAGGTCCCCTTACCAGCTTTCTCTTCTTCAGGCTGAACAGCTTTCCTCATAGGGCAGATGTTCCAGGCTCCTGATCATCCTCACAGCCCTATGCTTTACTCTCTCCAGTAACTCCACATCCCTCTTGTACTGGGGAGCCCAGAACAGGACACAGTACTCCAAATGTGGCCTCACCAGGGCTGAGTAGAGGGGGAAGGACAGGGAGTGAAGGTTGCATTGCATTTCATTTCATCCATTGCATTTCATTCCTTAGTTTAACAGTGCGTAGGAAAAATATGTAAATTAAAACATCCGTGTAGAATTCTGTCTGCCAAATGCTTTCCTGCCAAAAATGTGAATAGCTTTAATACCATCATTAATCATATAATGATTATAGGTTATAATCCAGGGAGAGTGGTATGATTATTTGCTTTAGAAATCTATTTAAACTATGGGGTACTCCAAAGATTCTTTCAGTAAGCCAAAAATATACTGCATCTATAAAATGAATCTTTTCTAGCAACTACCTCACTTTTTTGTGAATCCAGGCAGAGAAGGGACCTCAGGGGCAGGGACCTCAGTGTCACTGAGAATGTGTTCTCACCCTGGTGAGGCCCTCTGATTGCTGCCTTTGCAGAATCTTTGCACTCACCATGGGAGATTTATGGTTTTGATTTAGCCAGGCAATGTTCATGTTTTCAAAGTTGCCTGTGATCCATCAACATTTATATAACAAAACAAAAAAAAGCAATCCTTTCTGTCTGTATCAAATACTGGTCCCTTCCAACCCCTGTCTTCTATCTGGTGCACTGACTAGAGTCAAAAAAGAGCACAAAAGTACAAAAGCAGCTATTTGTCCAGTGACTTTGAGTTGAAGGACTGGACCTGGCTAGGTCTACTCTTGTTTTTCTGTGGTTTCCACCTTGTGTTGTGTGTCCTCCACCCTCTGTGATGCCCATCTTGGACTTACCCCATGATTCCTGGGAATGCAGTGTGTTAGTGAAACCCTATATCAATGTGGGGCCATCAAGCATTTGCAGGTGTGTCCCCAACAGCATGAGGCTACGGCCAAAGGATGGAGATGGTTCTTGTACTGAGCAGCCATCTCTGAAGAGAAAAAAAAAAATGAGTGAATCACTTTCCTGGGTGATTCTTACTGTCCCGTTGCTTGTTAGGGTAGTAGTAGATGTTTTAGCTCCACAAATGAGCAGGAGTCTGTGGGTCAGCTGCAAAGCAGAGTAGGCAAGCAGTAGGGAGTCAGGGGACAGAAACGTGGCATGCAAATTCCTCATGTAGACATAGGCCTCCTATCCTTGGGAGTAATGCCTACATTTTCATTATGCTTTGATTAAAACCCCACTGAGAGGAGCAGGCTAACTCACTGAAAGCCTAGTTAAATGGGCAAAGATCCTGTTCCCAATTTGGCAAAGGACATTGCACTCAAGAATAAGCCATGGTTGTTTTCTTGCCAGGCTTGCAGGCAAAGCTGCTAGTGTGGGAACACTCAAACCCCCTGTATTCACCAACACAATGTACATTAAAATTTTAAGTTATTTAACTAAGTATGCCAGCTAGTATGGCTTATTTTGAAATGGTCTCATTTCAAAGATGGCATGCTTTGGCAGATGAGTGATTGCAGGTCATGGTTGGGGAACAAGAAGGTCCTACTTTGCAGAAGAACTCTACTTAAGTGCAGCCCGAGGAAATAAACTGTGAATGGAGAAGCAAAGGGTTTGAATAAAAATGGCATCTTACCTGCAGCTTCAGCTAAACCAGCAACTTGGAGCAGAGCAGCAGCCTCAGTCGCACCATGCTGACAACAGCTGGGGGTGCTGTGTCCTAAGCATGTGCACCATTCTCCTGTTACAGCTGCTGGCCGTCATCCCTTCAGGAAAAGCGTAGTTGAAATCATCTCTTCTGTCTGCCTACATCTAAAATGGAATAACAAAACTAGAGCACTTCTTACTACAATGTTCTGTTTTTTTAAATAAAAATTTGACAGAATCACAGAAAGGATGAGGTTGGAAGGGACATTTGGAAAATATGTTGTCCAACCACTCTGCACAAGCAGGGTCACATTGCACAGGATTGGATCCAGGTGATTCTTTTAGTGTAGTAAATCTAATGGTGAACAGCCAAAAATAGTGTCAGAAATATTCGTTCCAAAATCAAGATTATTTTGAATCACTTGATGTGTTAGTATGCAAAGCCTTCATATATTTTGACATGAAATTGAACAATCTATAAGTCATGGCAGAACTGCTAAGTATATTTTTAAGTATTTTCAAGATGATGCCTATTACACTCAATCACAACAACTTCACTGAAAAGCTCTGAAGTACAAAATGTTATGTTATTCAGAAGGAAAGAAAAATATATAAACATGCCAGAAATTGTCTCTATTTTTTTGCTGCTTGGATTTGGGGGGCTGGGTTTTTCTTATAGTCTATAAATACTCATATATTTTTGTATGCTAATTACTGTACTAATATTAGCAGTTAGTATATAAGCTATTAGTGTACTGTAAGCCTAGTGGGCATGTTAATTACCTGATCCTACTTGTAGAAGCAGAATGACCCAACTACGCTTTCTCTTATATTTTGCCTGAAAAGTGGAGCCAATGACTCCTTGTGGTCTTGGGTTGTGGTGTAATAAGCAAGTCCTCAAGTTAGCCGGGGGACAGGGGCTGACTCGCTCGGCCCCACAGCTGCCCCATAGGAGAGGCACAGCCTCATTGCCCTGACTGCTTTTCCTGGAAAGTAGTGGAAGATCTGCCTCCCATCATGTGTATGTTTACATAGCCGGGAATAAATCAGAACTGATCCTTAAAATGTATCTGTGTGCTGTACAAAACTGTGCAACTTAATACCAAGAGTCAATCTGAGCCATGTCATCTGTAGCAGAAAGTTGAGTTAGATAACTCAATGGTGGAGCTGTGTTCTGCAGTCGTCCCAGGAAAGCCACTCAGAGAATTCCCCGATTCAGTCAGAAAATCCAGTACCCTCTTGCCCTAGGGCAGAGGGGCCAGAATTAACAGTATCCAGGGACGATCAACAATGGAAACAGGCCCCTGCTCGAGGTGGCAGAAGATCCCTTCCATGGTCCACCTCACCTCCACCTGTGACCACATCCAACAGGTACGAGGCCCTGGAACTTGGGGATCAGATAGAGGAGGCCTTGAACCAAGGCCCATCTAGGGGGCTGTCTACAGAGAGGCAGTCTGGTCCATGCTGCAAGGCTGCTCCCCCTAAAGTGAAAAGGAGCACCCGGAAGAAGCGGCGGGTGATCGTCGTGGGTGACTCCATGCTACAGGGCACGGAG
>NW_010585658.1:187303-218849 GCF_000705375.1 Tinamus guttatus | reverse complement strand
TGCTTCTGAGTGGGGCCCGAGTGACGGAGCTCGTTGTTGTGCCCGTTTCTCTTCCCGCAGTCGCGATGGAAAGCGACGGGAGTAGCGCCAAGGCTGCCAGGAGCACGTCCGATGAGGAGGACCGAGGTGATGGAGCTCAGCAGAAAACTCCGGAGGAAATGCTGTTTCATGAGGAGACCATTGATCTCGGTGGGGACGACTTTGAGTCCGAAGGGAATGAAACGGTGTCCGAAGATTCTAATAACTTTATAGATAAACTTAACGAGCAGATGATGGAGAGCGTCATTATTTCAGACTCTCCGAACAACAGCGAAGATGACACTGGGGAGCTGGGTTGTCTGCAAGAGATTGTGGAGCAAATGGAAGCCAAAGACAATCAAAAAACACAAGCAGAAGTGGCTAAGGAAGAGCTTTTAAGTAATGAGAGTGAAACTGAACACGAAGAAACACCCAGAGATATTTCTGAGATTGGAACAGATGATCAGGCATCGTTAAAGGAAGAATCAATTCAGGAGGCGGTGAAGGAGGAATTGACATCGATAAACAATGTTTCTGCTGAAATAGGACCAAACACTGATGAACACAGACCTACGGAGCAGGCGCCATTACCCAGCACTGGCAAACCAGCTCCTGAGGCCGAGCCCATCCCCGTCTGCACCATTTTCAGCCAAGCAAACAATGCTCGTGCTCAGCCACAGCTGTTCCTGCATGATGGTTTTGAGCCTCAGATGGTAAAATCTCCCAGTTTTAGTAGTATAATTGAGACTCCGGTGAAGTCTAATCCCCAGGTAGTTCAGCCAAGTCCTAGTCTAAGCAAATTCTTTGGTGATACTGTGAACACTAATACTTTAGCTTCAGATTTTTTTGATTCATTTACCACATCCAGTTTTATTTCTGTCAGTAATCCCAATGCAAGCTCTTCAGTCCCAGAACAAATGTCCTCTATTTCTTCCACTGGAGACAGTTCTCATGCTTCACCTGACCCTACTTTTTCTATAGGAAATGGGAGAACCGAAGTAGGTGGTCCTCCGAGCTCTTTAGAAATATCTCAGTCTCCCAAGCCCTTCTCCCAAATACAGGCTGTTTTTGCTGGGAGTGATGACCCATTTGCCACAGCCTTGAATATGAGTGAGCTAGATAGAAGAAATGATGCTTGGCTTCCTAGTGAGGAAACCAGGAACGTTCTGATTTTGGTTGCCACACAGCAATACAGCACTGTGTTCATAGACAAAGAGAACCTCACCATGCCCGGATTAAAATTCGATAATATCCAGGTAAGAGTCTGTGATTGTATCTTCAGTCTCTATTATATTTTAGAAATACTGAATAAGAGCTCTCCAAAAACTGGTGCATCTTCTTAGTGCTGCATATTGTTGCCTAAAGTCACTTTGTATTACACCAGTCCTCATTAGGAAACTTCATATGGTGGTCTACTCACACATGAAAGGTCTAAAATCAGATCTGATCTTAAATCATTTCAGTTAGATTATGCCCATTCTTTTTAGAAAGTGTATGCTCCCATTTTGAATATAAATTAACCAGAATGCTGTTCTGGGAAGCCTGAAGGCAGACAGTTCTGTTTGCACTGTTGTAACCAAGTAGTAAATAACATTTTTCATGGCGATGTTCACAGCACTGTGAACAATGTTGACACTGACTGCAATTATGTCATTTATGTCTTTCCTAAGCAATGGAAAGGCATGAGCTGTAGCAAGATGAGTGCTGGAGCCAGCTACTAGGAAGGAGCGAAATTCTGATCAGATTTTGAGGGGAAGGGATTAGTAGTGGAAACCCATTTCCTTTTCTGTCAAGATTTCCCAACTGGTGCAAGGGAATTTTCTTAACAATTTGGAGAAATCTAATTCAGATCTAGTAAACACTTCTTGTGAAGTATTTTTTTTCTTGACAGCTCAGCAAAGCCAAACTATTGCAGTGGATGTTTATTTCTCAAAATGGGCAAATCCTACTTTTCATATATACAGCTCTGAATAGTAGAATTATTGTCTAGAGAGCTGGTGTTGAGGATTTAGATATGTAAGCCTTAATGACAGCATAATAAAGATTATAAATTGTTAAGTAGAATTAAGGGCAGAGAATGGTCTGTAGTAATTTCCCAGCCTGCTGTAACTATCAAGAAAGTTTTTGGAGTGAATAAAGTCCTGATTTGCAGCTGAAAAATCTTAAGTTTCCCTTTTCATGTCTGTACCTAAAGCAAAAAATGATGAAAGATTTAGACACGCACCATGCTGCTGCTTCTTGCATTACTTTTATCTTAAAATATTTGTCTGACATCATAGAACCAAATAATTAGGATGAAAGCTAGTACTGTAATAATATGCAACTCCTTCTCTGCTTCATCACACCTTCACAAAAAATCACTTTTTTGAGCTTGATGAGTAAATTCAAGATAGTAATATTTCTCCCCTAAAAATCAAAGAACAATTTCTGCCACAAACCCAAAGGAGAAGGTCCTCTCTTTCTACAACAGTAATTTTTAGGGGGGGATGCAACCTCTGTTTTTTTTACAATAGTTCTTCCTCATTTCCTTATGACGGTTCAAGAACTAAAAGGTTACTTGTGCTGATCATTCCCTGAAGCTGGGTTATATGCATATATGCAGATGCAACATCAGTGCATCATTGAAAAGAAGACATTACAAATGACCTTCTGTAAAATCAAGAAAGGAATTCAGAGGGAGTCCTGCTGCTTTCTTCATTGATTATAAGCAGCTACGTAGATGTGTTGGCAGGGAGGCAGGTTTTGAAGGGTTTTATACTTAACTTTCCTCACTGCCAGTTTCTGCTTCTCAGTGGCCTGAGTGCCCTCCCTGGCTAGCCTGGCACCCTCTAGCTTGATCTCAGTGTTCCAGGCATTTCTAGTGCTGCAAATTGTGTATTTAGCTGAAATCATCATTGTAGAGTACTTGAGATGTCACCTGGAGCATGGTGGAAGGTTTGTTCTCAGTGTTAAACCAACGTATGACAATGTTCATTAAAGCTTTGGCAGGAACAGTTTTGTGATGCTAAATGTCAAAGCAAGATGTTAAACCATGCAGCATATGATTAACAAAGAAGTTAGTTGAAAAGTGCATTTATAGTGAACTTTAAATGCTCCAGAGGAGGACTGAGATTTCATGACCTGTACTGAAAAGCTCAGCACAGATTTTTTCTTCCTCATTCAGAAAGTGCTTGTTAATGTTAGAAGAGTGTTGTTTTGAAGTCGCATGAAGCAATTTAAAAGGAGAAGTATTCAATATTCTCGAATTCAACAGTATGTTGCTACTTTTGATCTGATCGTTTCAAGCAGTGTTATTTTAAAACACTCATGACTGTATTAGCTATAGGCTATCTGTACCCGTGCTTTCTGAATGTGAACCAGCCAGGAGTGTTATTTTTTTATGCTCTCTCTCTTCTGCCTGTCTGCCGTTGTCTGCTACCTTCCATTTCATTACAGTCCTTCATAAGTAGTGATTTCCTTTTCCAAAGAAGTGGAGTAGACAGTTAATGGTTCTTTTGCATTTGTTTCATTGTACACACTCTGATTTAAAGGTAAAAATATTGTTCGTAGGATAGGTAAAGCGTCAGAGGTAAAAACTTTCCAAGTAATGAAACAGTAATTGCCGTCTAGTTTGTCATGAAACTAAATAGAAAACATAAATGATTTTCCTGTCACCACCTGTGAGGAAGTGCCAGCATTTAATACCAATTAAATGGATATCATTATCCTAGCTAAACTCTATTTTATACATTCATTTTTCAGGGCCAAGTCTTTTTTTTTTTTTTTCCTCTGCTTCACGCCTTAAATAGGCCAAGCTGTTCAGGTCACCACATATCAGAAAGGATGTAATGGAATTAAAAAAAAAAGGAGATTAGCAGAACATTTGGGAGAACAGCGTTTGTCCATTTAAGTGGTAGTGAAATAGCAGTGTTTACCTTACCAGGTAAGACAGGGATCGGAAATCGTAGTAGACAGAAATAGTCTGTCTATAGACGGTCTTATATATAGACAGTCTTAGTAGTTTTAACTGTTCGTTAAAAGGTTGCTATTCACTTTGGCTTCTGATCTCTCAGTCAAAATTTAGTTTCTGTGTATGCTTCAGGTCAGCTGACCAAGTGCCCTTACACCTGTGGCGAGGAAATTGCACCTTTTAACAGAATAACAGTCACTAGAAATACCTAGTAAAACCTACTGTATTTTGTAAGGTCTTTAAACAGTATTTTATTAGATATTTGAAGGATAATGAGAAGTAAACATATCTGATTTTTTTGATGCTGACACCTGAATGTTAGAAAAAAGAATGAGCAAATAATGTGAAGTAAGTCTAGAAAATTGCATTGAAATGCTGCCAGTAGATATATATGTATGTTCATTTCACACACAAAGTGGTGGAAAACAAGCATTGTTCAAGGTAGAGAAATATTTTGCTCAGCTTTAATTCATCAATTTGCTATAATGTTAGAAAGTATCTTACGTTTCTTCTTTTTGTTTTTCCTTCCATGGACACCAAGGGAGATGCTGTGAAAGATTTAATGCTTCGCTTCTTGGGGGAACAAGCTGCAGTGAAGAGACAAGTTTTAAATGCCAACTCTGTAGAACAGTCATTTGTAGGCTTGAAACAGCTAATTGTAAGTAAGAATGTACTTCATCTTCATAATTCAGTGTGTGTTAAATACCATGCTTCTCTCAAGATAATTGGGACCTAATGACTGTGAAATAGAAATAAAGGATATGCTTGTATCTATTCATGATCCTGCAAACCAAAGTAATAGTAATGATGTTGGGTTCTAAAGGATGTAAATGCAGAAGTTAGAACCAAGATAGTTTTAAATAATGTAAATGGTTTCAAAGTAGATTTTAATGACTTTGTTTATTTCATATATATTCATGTTTTACTGTGGTGTTTTACTAAAGGTAAGGCATATCAGTTCTTGTGGTAAGCAAGGTGGATATGATACATTCAACTCTTTAATTCTTAATTTTATATCAGGAAAAAAAGCTTGTTTCCGTTTTTCTATATTTCTTCAAAAAGGTTAAATAAAATACTTACAAGTATATAATATGTGTTTGTCAAAACCTTTTTGTTAACATGAATGTCTGTAGCTTGCAAGTAGTTACCTTTAGTACCCATGTGAACCTTGCTTTGTTCTTTCATCCACTATCTCCCTCTCAAATTTTATCTTTAAAGGCTAAAATAACTTATGCTAGTTTTTTCATAATAAATAGAATTTTCTTAATCATCCTGATAGCTCTTCTCCAAATCTCCTGCAGTTACAGTTAGTATTTCATTATCACTGTGTAGACCTGAACACAGTATTTAAAATGTTGTGTTACTGGTGCATTGTACAAAGGCCACTTCTGCACTGGAAGATTCCTACCACACCCAAAGGAGTTGAAGGTGTCATCTTATTAGCAGCTCATACAATCATCAGAATTTTCTTTATTTCTGTTTGTTTCAGTCAACTTGCAGCAAAAGTTCTTAAGCCTCAGTGGGAATGACTTTACATATTAAGGACCATGTTTTACTTTTCCAATATCCTTGCATGCAAAATATCGGATTCCTGCTTAGCAATGTGGCCCTACTGTATAGTGATAACTTTTTAATTACATCTGCAGATGTAATTTACCAAGTCCATTCATCAGGATAACAAAGAGTGTGTTGGATTGATGCCAGAGTACATCATTGAATAGTAAATTCTCACCCACTTTATAACAGTTCAAAAAAATACAGTCTTGGAGAATAAAAGGTAGTTCTGTGGATAAGATGAAGTTAATGCTCATGACAAAGAATATTGGTGACCGAGTTCCTTCTTTTAGGATCATAGTGCAAAGTGCATAGGCAAAAGCTTCTTCAAATACACTTAGTTGCCAGAAAACAAATGCTGCCAAGAAAATAATACGCTGACCTTCCTAAGGTGCCCCTTGATGAGGCCTCCAACAGGAGCATCGTTTCTAAGACAGGTGGCTCTTCATCAGGAACCGGCTCCAGTTGTTAAACCTGGCTAACAAAATAGTTGGGGCAGGATGAGTTTGGATTCTGTGAGTTTGGATTCTAGCCAGTTTGAGTGAGATTTGTATCAGGAGCCCAGAGATGGCTACGACCGTGTATTGCTGTTGCTTTATTGAACAACTGCGTTTTCACATTTTTAATTTCTGCTATGGAATAAATAACAGTCAATTGGAAATGCGTTCCTGGTGTAGTAATATTGGGACAGTTCTGCTGCCAAATTGTTTTACAACCACTTTGAGGCTGGAAGGGCTGTAGAAGCACTGTCACAGTCCAGCAATGTAATTTTGTAAATCTATGTGCCTGCCATTGTAGTGATAACTTGTGAATAAATAATTGCACATCTGTAGAGGCTGTTTATACGATTCAACTGAGAACAGAAATTTTTAAAGTTTCAGTTTTCAAAATGCTATATTATTCTAGTACAAGAACATGTATTTGCCTGTGTAGTAAATAATAGTCTGTCTTCGCTTTGCATTCTTTTATAGTAGCAAATAAAAATTTTGCTTCGAAGATGTAAGCAGCAGTTTCTATTCCTCCATAGATTAGGTTAACTTTTTACCTTCATCTGAACAAGTAGTATGACATTTCTTGTTACAGACCTTTTTGTTATGTTGAATTGAAAGGTGTTTACAATCATAGGAAAATTATATTTTTTGGACATTTGTCGTGCCTAAAAAAAGAATACTGTATCTTGCCATTATAAATATGTAGTAATAGTTTTAAGTATGCAATAATTTCCTTAACTTACTGGATTAGGAAAGGGTTACTAACTACACTTTCCTAACTAATGTGGAAATGCTTTGCCAATGTAATTTACAGGAGAGAAGAATGTCATAGCTAGTGGAGGAGGACATTTTAATCACTTTAATGGTGTGGCATGTAGAGTTAATGACTCCCTTTGAGTCTCTTTTCAGCAAAAAATCACATGCTATTACTTATGCATATGATTAATGTTGTGCATTTGCATGCATTGTCAAATATAACAAACTTGGATGCAGTGGTATGGCATGCATATTTACTTCAACAAGCTAGAAGTTCTCCTTAAAAATCTATATATTTTATTTTTCATGTTCCTTCTGAATCGGTGAGCAATTTCCACACCTTTTTGTAGCTGATTTGAGAGAAGAGCGGAGACACAAGTAGCAGAAACAGTAATTGGGGGCTTGTGGGGAGAGGTTTTGTTTCTACGCTAAAAAGCCTCAATTTATTGAATAGAATCTGGATGACTTAGCTCGAAACTGTTTTCCGCAGAGGCCGAGTGATGTTGTAAATTCCCTTCAAGTGTCAAGTGAGTTCAGTTTTCACTGAACACCCTTATTCCAGACATCCAGTCTGCAAGCTTCTTTCACAGTTGGTACCAATCATCCCAGCTCTTCTGCTTGGCCTTTTTTCCTTGGCACTGTGATTCCAGATGGATTTTAGTCTTATTCGTTGCATCACCTGAGTTTCACTGTCTTCATTCTAAAAAACAGTTTATGGTATTGTGTACAGAGAAGAAATACAAAGACTTCAGCAGTCATGTTCTCTCAGCCTTGTTCAGCTATAATTCAAAAACCTATCAAAATTAACCTGTATGGGGAAACTTTTAAGGGACAGTTACATGTGAGATGGTGGCATTCAGCTACTTGGTGGTTTTTTTCAGTCTTAATCTATGAATGTCATCCTTCAGGCATTGTGAAAACTCTTAATAATTGGCTTTCTTATGACACTTTTATTTAAAAAGGAAGAAACATTATTTTCTACTCATACTACAGATTTGGCTTGTATTGTGTCTTTTATTTAACCAGAGATTTTGTTTCTAGAAACTACAAAGTTGTAACATTTTCAGTTTTCTCACATTCGGACTGCTTCAACATTCTAAGTTCAGCTTCTCAAGTTATTTGCTACCCTATATCCCTTTCCTTCATCACTCTGTGTAAAAAACAGGCTTATTGAAGACTCTGGACTACTAAGTCCAGCGATGGATCGTGAGATCACATGCAGGGGGTGGTTAATGTGGGAGAAACTGCTTTGCTAGCCTGGGTTCACTGCGTGCTCCACAGGCAGGAGGTTCCCGTGCAGAGAAGTGTGCTCAGATTTAGTTGAAAGGCAGTATCTCCGTCCACCCATTTAAAGAATGACTTTGATTTCGTAAAGTCAGGCCTGCCTGATATGGAAATACTAATTGCACTAAAATTGCACTAAAAATATCTCTGAAAGCTGTAAAGGAAACAATGTGCTTGCTGATTTTTTTTTAACATTCTTTGTTATATGGACTAAAAAAAAAAAAAAAAGGTCAAATTTAACATCAGGAATCCTAGTGTGTAAAAAGTACAGAAATCATTCAAAGCAGAGGCTCTTATTAGAAGAATTCAAGGACAACAGTGCTCTCTCTCATTCTCTCTCTCTCTCTCTCTCTATATATATATATACTTTTTTGTGTGAAAGAAAGGTTAGTTAATATCATGTATGGAAAGAGGTTTTCTTTTGCTGGGCTGATGCTGCGTTAGTGAAATATTTGGTATAGTTCATATACCAAATATATTTATTTGGTGTATATAATCTGGGAATCAGCATTATCTGTGGAGAAAATGCTTTCATACAATTTGACACAATGCAGTAGGGCTGTGTCTTGATTATCGTAGTAGCAGTGTTGGCAGTTTTGTCTTTCAGGCTGTCCTGCTGTGCTTTTGGTGATGCACTTGGAGCTGTAGTTTCCATGTTTACTTTGAAGGATATTATGATTTACAGACAACATTCATAACCGGTATTTTCATGAGCAAGGAACCCAAGTCCTAAGGGCTTTATAACACAGGAGAGAAAGTAGTGACAGAATCTGCAAGGTTTTGAGAGGATCAAGTACCTGGAAGATTTCTGGCAGACTGATAGCTCTGGCAATTCTAAATCTGGCTCAAGTTGCCAGAGCCAATAACATGTCCTGTTGGACTTCAACTAAGCTCTACTGCTTTAGCTTCCACAGAGGCCTATGCTCCATGGCCAGCAGACAGCTTTGCTTTTGCAGTAGTGAGGAGTATTATGTTTTCTTTTCCAGTGAAGATGGCTATCACCATGCTTGTAAGACCTGCCTCTCCTGGCTGTCTTCTGCTATAAAGAAAAAATTGTTTTGTCAATACCCAAAATCGTTCCTTAAAACTGTAGCACCTAAGCTTGTCCATAAATGTTGCATCATTATTTTTGACTCTCGCTCTCATTCAGGAAACAAAGATGAGCAGTGCTATATTCTTAAGTCTGCCTCTGATCTAACGATAAAGGAAATTAATTTGCCTCTGTGGGAGAGGAATAAAGTTCAGATAATCTATCTCCATGCCTTTCTGCTTTTCGAAGTAGATAAGAATTTATGTTGAAGGGTGTTAAAAATACGTATCAATTCTTGCCCTCCCATAAGGCCACAGAGATCTCATAAGGAAAACTGCCGTGTTGCTTCACGTTCACACTCTGGATCAACTTCTGCATTTCCAGCAGAACTCAATACAGGGAGATAAGGTCATCAGTGCACTATGATCTCTCTTGATCTCTCTTTATAATTGTCCCTTGAAAAACTAGAGCTGTAAAATAGAGGCCATGGGGTACAAAAGCTGTTCAATTGCTGCCAGTAGTTTTCGTCAGGTACTGATTGCACTATTAACTTGTTTTCCAAACTGTAAATAGTAGAAATCATCTAGAAGAATGCCAATTACATGTGAGTGTCCAAACTTCAGAAGCATTGAAATGGGTGTTTTCTATTCCTTTAAATTTCTCTGGCTGACATGCTAGGTTTCTTTCACATTTGGTCATTACATTTTATTGTATTTAAGAAGTCCTGTTTGAAAGAATCGGTGACCTACTGTCCTGCAATGAAATTTACAGGTTCTCTAATGAGCTCCTGGGTGCATGTCTCTTGAAAAAAAGGTTCTGTGTAACAGAAACACAGGACAGTTCAAAACCTGTGAAACAAGAGTCTCTAAAAAGTTTTTTTTTTCTAGTGTTAGCTCTTTCCAAGGCCACATTATTGTGTACAAGGTAGAAGCATGAATATGACAGTGTGATAATACAGTATAACTTACCTAACTAGACAAGATTTTGTTTTATGAATGAAAAAATATGTTAAAGAATACTGTAAAGTTAGTCTGTCAATGAAAATTCAGATGTTTATTTTTTGAATATGAAACTCATTCCATCTTTCTGGTCTTATAATTTTATGTGTTAAATTATTTATTGTCCTTCATTGTTAATAATAATACTAAATAATAATACTAGAATAAAGCTAGATTTCTTTTATTTTTTTTGCTACTTAATATTTTTTTTCTTCCCAGAGCAGTAAAAACTGGAGGGCAGCAGTTGACCTCTGTGGGCGACTTCTAACTGCCCATGGTCAAGGATATGGAAAAAGTGGACTACCTACTAACCACACAACAGATTCCTTGCAGGTATGTTCAAAACTGCATCTCCATGGCCTTTCTCCAGAGTATTCACAGCAACATTCTTTGAAACGTGCTCAAACTTCCTTTCAAAATTGTCCTAAAAAATAAGCCGATTAATACATCGTAGCAAGTCACTTTTGCTGTTTCCTTATGGAAAGTAGGTCATCACTTTAAACAAAACATTTTTAAGAAGTAAAACTCTTATTTTGTTTGCATATTTTTAAAGATGGATAGACTAGTAAAAAGAAATACACTTTGCTTATCTTAGAAGCCTGACTTTGCTAACATTTATGGACTCTGTATAGATTATGAACTCTGTAGTAAGATTTCAAATATTAGAAATATATTTTTTGACAATTTGATAATAATAACCCAAATTAATAAAGGTTCATGATACAATTGTTCTACTCGGTGAAGTGTGAACAGAAGACAAGTACAGTGCTGGCCCTAGTACTATATAGATCATGGAAATTCACTGAACTCATAATGTTGATGCTTAACATTACATATTTTTTAACATGTAAAACTTCGGCTGATAAATCCTACATGCTATCTCAATCTAATTAAAAAGAGATGTTCTGATTTCGAGGCAGACTAACTTAGTTTGTAGGCTTCATCTTCAAAAACAAACATCAGTCCTTTGGTTTTTGTTATTTTAATGACTTTGTGAAAAGTGTTCTGTGAAGAAACATGTAACATAAGTAGTGATTCTCATCACAAATTGTCATAGAAACTCATTAATTGACTTATCAAAAATATTTTGGAAAAAAATCCAAGATTATTCATATATGCCTTCTGATTGAAGCTAATAACAGACTTTGCCTTTTGCTTTTTTTATATGTGTTAATTTTCTAGCTGTGGTTTGTGAGACTGGCATTACTGGTAAAACTGAATCTCTTCCAAAATGCAGAAATGGAATTTGAACCATTTGGAAATTTAGACCAGCCTGATCTTTATTATGAATATCACCCTCAAGTGTACCCTGGACGAAAAGGTACTACTTTTATCAAGTGTTTTGTTTTTTCTGCCATGAATTCGCATTTTTATTGCTCATTATTAGATTTGCTTTTATTTTAAAATATTGGTGAACTTTTGATTATTTTTTCCTGTAAGAAGACGATTAGCTTCTGTGTTAAAATATTGGCAAAATTACTCCATCATAATACAGGTTTGCAGTATATTTTCATGATACTGATAAAGCATTGATTTTAGAGAGGAATGCTTTTAGTAATTAAATGTAATAAAATATTGTGGTTATTTAATAAAATTAAATAAAAAATATAGTTAAATAAAACAATATAAATTAACTATATATCCCATTGATGAAGAGGGAAAAAATCACCAAGCAGTTATTTACTGTGCCCCTAGATTATTCAGATAGTTTCATTATCTGGGATATTCCAGTCCTCCAGGATTCTAGATATGAAAAAAATTACCATTCTTAAGAGCAATTTCTCTCCTATTCCAAGTCATTTTATAGGTCTGTTTTTGTTTTTGTTTTTTTTTTCCTTCTAAATCAGTGTATTTTCCCCTGATACAAACACATTGTTGAACGTCTTGCTGGTTTTGGCTTTCGTATTTGAACTATCCCTCATGAGTTGTTCATAAACGTTATGTAAGAGGTAACTCCATTTGAACCCTCTGCAAAATTTAGTGCCTTTTATGTGAAATGATGGTAGTCTGGATGGGTGAGGCTATATAGATGGCATCACAGATTTTGAGATTGCTAGAAAAGGACTCAGGAAGATTCAGGATCTTTCACAGATGGTTGTTTCACCCGTGCTGTTCTGGAAGGGTCAGCTGTAGCCTAACAAGACCAATTTGGACTTCCTAGAACGGGAAAATCCCCCCAAGCGAGTCGGTGTCTTTCAGACAGTCGTCTTTCTTGTCTTGAATATATCCAGCCCACTGAGAGAGATGTGTGCCTTTTAACAGTGAGGGAGGTTTTGGACGTCAGCCTGGACATCGTTTCGGAATTAGCTGAATTTGGACGTGATGCAGTTTAGCACAGAAGGAGCGGCCTTTCCCAGGGCAGGTGAATTGTCTGTCAATTGCAGTCATACAGTTTTCACGTGGGTCAAACTGCAGTTGGTTCTTCGTTCTGCCCTCACCTCCTACCCAGGAGGACTATTCAAACACAGGGCCCCTCCTAAGAGTGTCCTCATTGCTACAGCACAACTCATCCTCGCTCAGATGGACTAGGGGGACTCCTTCCTTTTATTCCATACATCAGCCTGGAGTGAATTCTCAACCCTTTTCTGCACTTTTTTTTTTTTTTTTTCTTGGCTTATCAACATTTTCATGCTTTCTTCATTCTTGGCTTTCTGCATGGCAGCTTAAGAGTTTCTCATCATATCTATTTATGAAGAGAATCCCTGCAGACCATTTCAAAGTCTGAGGCACTTCAGTCCTCAGGGAAATACGCACAGCCACAGAATAAATGGAAAATATATGGAAAGCTCTTAGGCATGGCTTGGCCAGCTCTTGCAGCCACCCTTCTTGTGACTGACTGTGGAAACCTTAAGTGCTTCTCTCATCCCTTCGAACCCTAGATCCAAACCGTCTTTCTTTGCAGCAGCCGCTCAACAAGAGCAGCTGTTTCACTGAAATTACAGGCATCTGTGCTAAAAAGGTGAGCACCAGGAAGAAGTTATGTCTCATGACTACGTATTAGAGTTACAAAAGCTGTTAAGTTTAAGAGAATATGATATCATCATTTGGAGGCCGGTGACAGGACAAGGGGTAAGGGGTACAAATTAAAACACAGGAAGTTCCACCTCCATGTGAGGAAGGACTTCTTCACTGTGAGGGTGACGGAGCCCTGGCACAGGCTGCCCAGAGAGGTTGTGGAGTCTCCTTCTCTGGAGATCTTCCAAACCCGCCTGGATGCCACCCTGTGCCACGTGCTCTAGGTGACCCTGCGTGTGCAGGGGGGTTGGACTAGATGATCTCTAGAGGTCCCTTCCAACCTTAAGCATTCTGTGATGTCATGCTTCACTTTATATTTTACAGTTGAACATACCAAACTAGACCGTTTCCTGATCATCTATAAGGAAAATAAGATTCAAGTTGGGTGGAGCAGACCTACCAATTGCATCCCTCTGTTATGAGTACAATGTGATTAAGGCATGGGAAGAGCTATGAAATCTTCCTTACTCTGGCTAAAATTAAATTACACAACACTGGGTTATGGGTAAAGGAATTTAGAATACAAGCATCATTAACCAGCTAATTTAAATAATAAAATAGGTGTAAATCATTCATATACTTTCGTTGAAATGTATTAATATAAATCCCCAATACACTGCTGTTTGGTAATTTTATATATCATTTTGTGGTTTAACAAACATAAAAGGAGTTTTGTTCCATCATTTTAATTTTGATTGATGGTTTATAAATGAAGTAAATGCTAAAAAATAATTTTAATAAATGGAAATTAGATATAAATAAGGTACAGAATAATTGTAATAAATTTAATATTCTGCATAATTTCTTTATATTCAAATTTAAGAAATTAGGATTTTTTTCTCATTTTCTCTGTTCCTAATTTATTTGTTATACTTAGCTACATCGACCTTTCTTCCATCAGTATGCCTGTCCTCATTAACTCATTTGACAATTTGACAGTGTGGAAATAATTTTAGTATTTTGAAGCATATTAAAATATTGAAGCACATTAAAATATTGAAGATAGTCGTTTGGAGTCAGCACAGTAGAAATTCTTCTCCATGCTAAGCAATTGGGGGCAGAATCACTGTTGCCACATTGCTGTGCAGCAGGTCACTTCCATGAATCCAGGTCAAAAAGTCGATGCCCCTTTGAGTTTTGGATGTTTTCAAGAGTTGTTCTCCTTTTTGGCTCGGTTATTGGAGCAGAGAGATCAACAGCAGGTGGGGACTTGCCTGAGATCCTTCATTATTAGTAAGCTATGCTGAAGGCTGAGGCTGCCCACCTCAATTATGAATAAGTGGGTTTTTTTCTGTAAGAAAGAAGTTTCATAAAATATTTATTTAGTTTCTTGTTTTTGTTTCCTGTAATAGTGTCTTTTCTGGGTAATACTATAATCACTTTCTTCAAATCTTTACTTAGATTTATAAAAGAATATTTTCTTTTTTTGCCTCTAATGGATACACTCAGGCTTAGCTGTGAATAGTATTTACGTTTATAAAAACAAGCCTAATTGTCTATCCTACTGTGGAAGATAGCATAACGTCTTTATTTGTTAAAAAGAATATTTATCTTACTTTCGTTCAGAAACAGTTCTTTCAAATAATTATATCAATTTTCTTTGTTTTAAAAAAAAATCAGCTTTTTTGAAATTGTTACACTTGTTAAGGCATGTGAGTTTTTGCCAGAAGCTAGGTTTTGTAAACCTTAAAAAGGCAGTTAACTCATTTTGCTGTGGTTTTCATTTTGCATCTGTGTCTGCATGTTATTTGGGTGGAGGGAAACGGGTACGTTTTGAAGATGGTATATTTGGAACATCAGAACAGAAACATGGTGAATGGCATCGAGCTTTCAGACTAAAGATGGTCCATAGGGACTTTGCCTGCAGGCCCAGCTTTCCCTCACGGCCAGCAGCGGAGACGTTGAACCGCGTCACGTCGCTCAGAGGGAGCAGGAGGAGGAAGCGGTGGCGCTTGCCGCCTCGCGGCACTTACGCGGTGCGGACCAGCTCCGTGGTGCTCGCACACGTCTTCACTTCTAGCTGTCGGCTGCTGCAGAGAGAAGCAGAAACGTCGCCGTTTGGATGCTCTTTTGCTTCAAAATAGGTCAACGCTTAGGTCAGGAGCCGCATGGCAGATTGCTCCCTGCACTTCTCCGTCCTGCCCTTGGGGAGATATAAGGCGGAATTTTTGTCGTAGTTCTCATGGATTTGAGGATTTTCATAGTGTTTTGTCTTTTGATTTATGCAGCTTCTCCCCCTTTTACTCATATTGTTTGTTTCTGCATTCATCATGATACTTCACAGACCTCATGTGAGAGATTAGCTAACCGAAGATATCCTTTCCACTGCTGATTGCTGCGTGTTTCGGAAAAGAGTGAGAGCCAAGAACTAAACTGGCACATTAAAATACTATTTCATTCTTTTATGAGATAATTTGGCCTTGTTTCTGGTTAATAGACCAGTAAGTTAGAGAAAAGAAACGCTACCCAAATTAGTGTTTTAAAAGCTACAGTAATTGAGAATAATTGATTATGAGTTAAAAAGAAAAACTTGTGTACAAGTAAAACCAGGGTCTTTATTCCCTAGACCAGAGTTCTGTTTGTACAGGTCTTTTTTCTTTCCTTTTCTTCCCCCTCTTTTTGACAATATAGCATGATCTTTATTTTTCTAATGTGAAATCAGACTTACATTATCTGAAGGGAAGTGCTACATAAGGAACATGTTACTAAGTATTTAATTGTAAGTGCTCTAGAAACTGTTTTCATACTATTTACTTTCTCATGAACTTTCTTATTGATCCTCAGACAGATGTTTGTTCAATTTGTGGCTGAATTGTGGCCACAGGGATGTAGCAGCATGTGCTGCAGTAGGAGGACACTTTCAGATGAGCAGGGGAAGCTTTCAATATATATATATATATATTCCCTTCAGAAAGTAGTTTGAGCCTATAGGCAGACTTCAACTATCATTTTAGTATATTTTGTTAGACTTCTATTTCTTTTCTGGCTTTACTGCTAACCAGTGTTATTTTCCCATCTCCATCAGCTGTTGGTTAGTGGTAAACCCTGAAGCAGAATGGGAAATGGAGTCAAGAAAAAGAAAAATAATGGGGGAGGAGAAGTCAAAGAAAAAAAAATAGGATAAGAAATGCATGGAATAAAGAAATTATAGCATATGGAGTTCACCTGTCTTAATATATTCACAGAAAAAATGAAGAAAGGGAATCAGGCCATTGTTATACGTGGTATTTATTTTCTCATATTTTACTACAAGTAGTGCTGTGTCTGGGTACCTAATTAAAGCCTCTAGAAAAATGGGATTTTTTTTTGCCAAGTACTCCTTTTTTTTTTTTTTTGCAGTATTGTGTACATCTCCTTACTTCCTTTTTAAATTCATTACCTGTTCAAAGGTAATTAGTATTACCTAATTGTACCCATGAAATCTGCTAATACAGATCGAATAAATAACAGACAAGCATTATGCTTCCAAATGGGCGCAGTAGTCAGGGAATTTTTACTAAGGTAATGCACATGTTTTAGTTAAGAAACGTATGTGTATAAATTTAAGAGGCTAGAGTGCCGCCAGAAATTTTAATTTTCCTTTATTTCCCATATTTTTGTTATAAGCAGCACCAACTTTATATCGTATTCCTTAAAGATGAGCAACTGAGTGTGTAGATAAGTAACTCATTTCTAAATTCTGCCTTACTGGATAACTCTCCCTAGTGAAGATCTGTGGTGATCCCTTTGAGGGAGGACATTGGTTACTGTACTTCAAATCTTTCTTTTCTATTTTCTGTGCTTCAGTGCAAATAGTGTCTCTGAGTTACTGAAAAAGTATTTTTGCAGGCTTTCAAAATCAGATCTTTATTCAAAATAATTTACCTATACGGTCTGCCTTAGAAGTACAGCCTAGCAGTAAAGAAAGAAAACTTTCTGACAATACAGTGCTGTTCTTTTTTCTACAGAGTATTTAATCTAGCACATTCTTTTTATTACAGCTTAGTGTTAGTATACTTGGTCTTACTATCTTGTTTCTTTTTTTTTTTTCTGATGTGTGTACTGAAGCAGGTTAGATTTTTCCCTTACCTTTAATCTGCTTTTTCATTAAATCTTGTATTCTGAATTCTACAACCTGCCCTTTAGACCTTCCTGACACTGCTGTTATTGATGGACTACAGTCATGAACAAATGTCATTACCTCTTCATGTTTGTTTTCTTGTTAACTAGACCAGTGTAAAATAAAAAGTACCGGCCCTTCTTAAAATTTCAGACGCACTTTACCATTTCCTCTTTCTACCGGGAATACTTTGGCTCCCAGTCAGCCTCTCTTTCTGATACATGTGTTGTTATTCCATCTCTTAACATTTATTTCTTTCTTTTTCTGTCTTGGTTGAAATAGAGTTGTATTCCGCTTAAGCAGCTAGAATTTAAGAGACGATTCCTCAGCCTTGTTCAGTAATTTCCTCCTCTTGCTGGGCACAGCGTGTAATTCTGTGCCTCATTTCTGAACCTGGTAGATGAAAAGGCCCACCCCCTCCCCGCCCCTTTTTTGATATCAAAAATAGAAACTTTTCCTATTTTATGGAAAGTTTTGTTTCTTACTGTGTGTTGGTACCCTTACTGTCCCAATGTGGCCATAGTCCTTATGGAGACAGGTAACTACTATGGGTCATTTTTTTTTTAGCTGAACATTAACATAGCTTTGCTTGAAAATAAATCCTAGTAAGATTTCCATTTTGGAGATGCATAAAATTAAGAAGCTGTGTCTCTTCCAAACCATGTTTTCAGCTACCCAGAAACATCTAATTCTTTACAATCTTTCTTTGAAATTTTTGCTATTATATTATTCTTCATTATTTTACACCATTTCAACAGTGTGGCTTGGCACTTCTATTAAAAGGAAAATTACTTCAGCTTTAACAGAGAACAGAAAATCGCTACCTGGAAAACAGTGACTTTAAACAAGGTTTTTAAATCAGAGTGAATAAATAGGGCAGGGCATAAGCAAAACCCTCACCAGGACCTTACTGTTTGGTGCTGAAATACCCGTTGTTTTGCCAGAGAGGCTGACACCAATTGGAGCAAACTCTGAAAGGAGTGTGAAGAAGTGTCTCCTCAGGCTTTCAAATCATTCTTTTTCTGAACTTTAACCAAGCAGACTCATCATGGGTATAACCAGTTGAAATATTTAACTGTTTGTAATACAGTAGGAAAGCACTAGTTGATATTCCTTCTATCCCATTGAAAAGAATGGGATTGTGGAGCAATTTCTAGGTTACATTTTGTTACGTTATTACAGAGACTGAACTGATAGCAGCCTCTCTGAGCTAGGATTGCCAGAAAATGCTCACACAGGATAGAAATGAGTGTTGAGGGAACCTCTGAGGAATGGTTTTGGTTTTGAGCAGGTTCATGGGAAGCTTGGACCCTTTCAGAGCTTCAGTAGCAGCCTCTAGGCCCTCAAACCAGGGAAGCACCGGGCAAAACCCCCATCCCAGCGGATGGAGCTAGTGCCAAAAGTAAAGCCGGAGCAGGGATGACAAATAATTTTTGTTAGATATTAGATTTTACAGATTTCCAGTGATAGTAAGTGAATACATAAATACTACCTAATTTTATTTTTATTGGGATGGTTGGTTAATTCTTTTTTCTGTTATCATTATCTTCAGGTAACAATGATCATTTTTTTTTTCTATGTAAAATTGGAGTTATGTTAGTTTGCTGTCCTTAACAGGCAGCATAAAGTCTGAAGCGTTCATCCCTTTTAAGGAGAAGCACAAGAGAGCTTCTTTATACACTGGTACACGTTTTGTAGCCTGGCATTGATTTGTTGGCATTTTCAGGGATTGGGGAGGTCAGTGTTGCATTATCCTTGCTGTGAGTGTCTGAATTCTGTAGTGTGTTAGACTGTTTGTCCTTAAGAAAGAAAATAACAGTATATTTTTGTCCTGTGTTTTGCCTGCAGCTGTAAGTACACCTACTTTTTCCATTGTTTCAATGTGCCATTTAGAATTCCTTAATTGTTGCATAAAAAATGTGCAGGGGGGATAAGAAGCTAGGAGCAAAGAAGCTAGGAAACATCTGTGCCTGTGATTACTAAGCTAATGAAAATGTTTTCTGTTTCCTCTTGTTTCAGTAATTGTTACAAGTACATATTTAACGTAGTGGGCATTTTTTAATTTGTGCACAATTTGATGTCAGGTATTTGATTCTATATATGTAGCTTTATAGTTAATGAAGCATAGGCTTGTTGATGAACACCTCTAAACATACTCTGTGTGTTCAACTTAAATAAGTAGCATTTAATTTCTTTTTTTGGCTCAGCTTTTTGCACTGCCTTGAATGGTTCTAATTGTGCCTTTGTTAAGCAGAATTTGTGGTAGTCACCTTATTAAGCCTCAATTTTTTTTTTCTTTGTCATCATCCTCACGGTAAAATGTTAGGAAATACATTTTTTTAAATGAGACGACTGATGTGCTTCGTAGGATGGGAAGGGCTGTGTTTCTGTAGCTCTGTGCCGTACAGAATGTGAGCGTGGGCACTCTGCCTCCTGAATGGGAACGGGCCCTCCTGACCGGCGCCCCCGATGCCGCCTGGCGGGGCTGTGTCACGGAGCAATCAGCCTTAAGCCGTGCTCTTTAGACCCAAATCCCGGCTCTGTTAACTTGCCTAAGTGTTCAAAGTCAGCCCTTTCTGCAGCTCCCCGGTGCTATTGCTTGTTCCCTTTGCTGGGGGAGCTGAGGAGGCTTCGCGTCTTCCCGCCGGGCCTCTGCCTTTCCCGCCCTCGGCCCATCCTGCTCCAGCCCTTCCCTGTGGGCAGTGAGCTCCGGCCGCAGACCTGGCTCCCAGCCAGCCTCCCTGTAACCCACCCCACCTGGGTCATCCCAAGTTGCTCCTTGAGATTTTTCCCTCAGACAAGTTAATTATTCTGGTTCCTTAGCTTTCAGAAAACAATAGAAACATAGTTTGGTGCCAGAAATAATGTAGTAGTAGAATCTGTTCATTCCCCCCCACACACTTTTTTTTCCAGTTTTAGGAAAAAGCAGGGGCCATACAGTTTTTTCTATATTCATATAGAAACATGTTCATGTTCATATGGAACATGTTTCTATGCTCTTTCATATTAAGCAGTTCATATAAAGTTCTTTGGATGAACAGCTCTCTTTTTATGCATTCCGTATTAATGCCTTATATTTTCAAAACAAGCCAATGTAGATTGCTTTGGTACTTTGTGTAGGTACTGCTTGAAAGGTTTATCAAACGTAAAGTAAATTTCTGATCATTCTTTTTAACCTTTTAACCAGAAAAGCAGTCTATAAATATAGGAACTGAAATAGATGTACTAGCTACATTTCATTTAACTAACTTGTTATTCATTATATCATTTAAGTTGAAAAAGAAAAGCTTATTTGGAGATGGGAGCATGAGGGGAAGCTTACTTCTCAGAAAATCTCAGTTTCTTTTTCAGATAAACCGTATTTAAGGAATATGTGTGGATGAGTGGTTTGGATGAGTGCTGCAGGTTTCATTATGAGAAATTTTCCCATCTGATTTGCCTAGAAATTACAAAACCTTTTTGCATGGGGTGGCAAAGCAGCCTTTCCAAAGGCAAAGGGTAGTTTCTCTTCTCAATCTTCAATTTTCTTCTGTTGGGACAACCCGTGAGAGCACCCACAGGTTTGTGCCATCTTCCCAAAGAAAACTTTTTTTGGCTTTTCAGGAGGAGTAGGAGGAAACGGAGGAAGAGGGTGGAAACAACCAGTGTTTCTGAGATCTAAAGTAAAAGTGTGCAGCCTGTTTAATAGGCAGTAACGGAATTTTACTGCTGGAATTTGCTCTGTGCTAAAAGTAAAATTGCTTACACGACACTAGTTACTTCGGGAGTTTCAGAGAGAGCAGAGAGACAGTTGCTATGTTTTTAGCTCCTCCTGAGTGAAATAGTAATATAAATTTCAGTTGGAAAAGTCATTCGATTGAGCACCCTTTTCTTGTGGGCCGACTTCCCCTGGTTGGTTTGGTGAGACCTAGCCCCCCTGCTAACATCCCCGCAGGGGATCACAGTGGAGCGCGTTGAATAAAACACTCCATCACTTTTTCTGAACTTTAACCAAGCAGACTCATCACGGGTATAACCAGCTGAAATATTTAACTGTTTGGGTGGTTAGGCAATGGTCATTAATAAAGCACATTTTGGGGCAGTATATTTCTGAACGCTTACCACAGCCAGGGTCTTGTTGTGGTTGGGAATAAATGGGCTCCTTGCAAAGCGCAGGTTGCCCTGGAGCCCCGTTCTCGTTTCTGCCGCGCGGCGACCCCGTCCCGCTGGTGCAGATGGGGGCTGTGCGGGGGCTGTTGTCCCCGCCGCACGGAGCCTCGCAGCACGGCTCTGTTCGGCACGATGGAGCATCGGGACTTCACCAAAAGCATTTCACAAGGCATTGCATAAATTCTATAAAAACTGATAACATGAGACATTTCATCCGGCTCTGTTAAATATCTGTCTACCCGCATTTTGAACTGTGCAGTTTCCAATTCAGATTTTCTGTAGGAGTGTTCATTGGGTTGACTTTTTGCTGCTTTTTATAAGAGAATGTAATGATACAACCTTGCTCAGCATTGAAAATGCTAGAACAAAGTCATTAACCAAAAATGTTGCAAAAAGTTTAGATTTTTTACATTTTACATAAAGCATTTTCCAGTGCTTTCCTATATGAACATGACTAAAAAAAAAATTCTGCTTCCATTAGGTGCATGATTCCTGTCTTCGCAAAGAGAAGATTTTTCCCTTCTGCAAAACAATTTTTGCATGGTGCTTGTTCCAGCTCTCTGGTTATTTTTGCCTTCATTTTCTTTGTTTTTCACCATATATACATATATATATTTTCTTGTGTCATGATAAAAGCTAATTAGGATAAGTAAATAAAACATTTAACTTATTTTTTTAATGGTTGAATGACATTATAAATAACCCCTCTAAAAGGAATTTTAAAGGCAGTTTTGATTTCTTATTGCGCATGTGACGATGCATGAAACCTGTGTATACTTCCTGCAGTTGCAGAAGCCATTGGAATACCTGGCTTTGGCAAAAGAGAAGGTCATAATTATTGAATTTTGTGATTAGAACTTTGTCTCCCTTAAAAAAAAATGTGCTTAGAAGCAGTGACTAATTGCATATACCATTTAGCTCTTCGACATACAAGGCTTTTAAGAACAGGCTTAAAAAAAACTGTAAAAAGGCTGTGACTCTTTCTTTGACTATTTGTCAGAGAAAAGATAAGCCAAGAGTTGAGTCAAGAACTAATCCCCTTAGAATATGTCTAATATAAGTATGTGCATTATATTAAAATATTAGAACCTTAGACTATTTTGCAAGGCCTCTTTCCCCACTATATCTGTCTGATTTTTAGTAGTAGCTTTCAGTGTCTGGCCATGTTCAGCATAAGTGCCCATGTAAGCAGGATGTGCCGCGCTCTGAAAGCCACACACTGCAGGATTTCCTGGAGCTCCTGAAACTGTCCATCAAGCCAGGGCTTGCAAACTTCCAGGATTGGACTCTTGGTAGGAATATTGATGACAGTCATGATAATGTTAACTTATCTGAAAAGGAAACCTTTCCCCCACCTTCAGGTATTATTTAAAACTATCTCCATATTGTTCATTTTCAGTAAATCAGAAAAATACATAAAATATACTACCTTTATGCAGATAGATCTCACAGTAGAGTTGTCTGATAACTCTTTGTGGAAGAGCCAACATTGGGAAGCAAAGCACAGAGTAAAGACCTTTTTTTTTTCCTTTAAGATACAATGTAGGGGTTCTTCATTATCTGCTTTCTGCCTATTTAGAAAAATAAATATGTACAGCTAGTTTTGTGTGACCAGATTATATGCATTTTTAGCAGGCCTACAATTCCATCTTAATTTTTCTGTATAGATTATAAGATATGCATAGTTATTAAATGTCAGGAGTAATGTTGTAGGTGAAATTTGAATGATCTTCCATTTTTATCCTTTTTTTGCTTGGTTTATAAAATTCTTTGTAATGTATTTTTCTATGTGTACAGCTTGTTTTTGGAATGTGGAATTCTGTGCACCTTTTTCATGCTTAATTATGTATGATGTACCTGTGTTAACGTATTGAAATCATTTTACAATATGCTGCATGCTTAAGAGTAAAAACGTTTGCTATTTTCTCAGCTTTCAGATGTTTAATTACAAGAAAATGAGATTTTGAAGGTAAAATGGAGTTTATCACATACACAAAGAGAAATACCTTACATAGTATAGACAAATTATGCATGGATGGGTACAGCAAAAACAATTGATAAAATTGTTTATGATTCCAGGTTCCATGGTTCCTTTCTCCATGCGTATTTTACATGCTGAACTTCCTCAGTATCTAGGGAATCCTCAGGAATCACTTGATAGACTGCACAGCATGAAGATAATCTGCGCCAAGGTAACGGATTCTCCATGCAACAACATTTCATAATGTTTACGGAATATGTTTTACTGTCCCTACCCAGAACGTATGATTTGAATTATCTTGTCTTTTAACTCTGTCAGACAAATGATACAAATAAGGAACTCACTAATGGATCACGTACTCTTCTTTTGCCTGTTAGGTTGCAGCATCCTTCTTTCCCTTGCTTGGTAACTCTGCTCCCTAAACACGTGGACTGGTAGAAACATAATAGAAACATCATTTCCCTGCTTTCTTGCTTGTGCCAGGCAAGATGCAAAGAAAATAGTGTAATATGTTTGAGGGCAAGTGGGAGAAGCCTTTTTTTTCCCTCACTCAGCTGCATACAACTATCCAGTAGCTGTTAATGACCAGGACTATGCTCCCTCTTTCAGAAATAGACTGGATAGCTGGCTTTGGAAATGCCAGGCATTTAAACTGTTTCTTTTGTTTTCTTTTTCAAGTTGCAACAATACAAAATTAATGCCTAAATGATAGTAAAGGATTTGTCAGTGCTGAAAATTGAATGATGATGCTGTGAACACTATCCATATCTCAGTCCACTAAAGCAAACATCCTAAGTATTAAGCATCTATCCTTTAATTTTTAACAGAAGTCTTCCCTAGTAATCTAAATAAATGAATGACTATAAATATTATAAATCGTGTTAATCCCCCGAAGAAACAAAGCTTTATTGTTTTATCAGAGACACTTAAAATTTCAAAATTGTTTATTATATATGATTGCATTTTATTTGCAGTATTCTTCGGAAATCTCCTATATTTACTCATGAAAATTAATTGAGTAATATAAATGAAGGATTTCTATTAGTATAATTGCCTTAAGTCATAAAATAAACTTGTTTCTTAATGCAGAGTAGTCACTAGGATAACCAAATGTTTACAATCGAAAAGCATTATCTTTCCATTATGAGGGAAAAGAAGGAAGTTTTTGGTAATAGATGATGAATGTAGCATTTGCTGTAGAGTTGGAAAGAATTATTTGGAAACTCTTGAAGGATATAGCAAATTTGACCAAACCCAACTTCTAGAGGGCACTTTTTAGCACATCATGCATAATGTTTCTGTTTGTGACAGTCTCATCTAGTATTACTGCCAGCCTCTTCTCTCTGGCATTTGCCTTTGGCGCTTGTAAGCAAGCAGTTCTCCTTAATTTGAAGAAATTCCAGAAATTGTCATAGTCCTCCTCGCTGCAGGATTGAGCAGTGCTGCCCCGATGATGGCTCACCCCAGCTGGCAGGAGATCAGCAGGCGTTTCTTACCTTTGCTTTGTGTGATGTGGCATTAGGTGTAATGTTGTCTACCTTGGGTCACAAATAGGCTCCTAAAAATTAACTAGTATTTATGCTCTTTTATCCTCTAAAGGAGAGAGAAAATTATGTGTATGCGTGTGAGGAAGTGATCGCCAAGCAGGTCATCTTCATCAGCCGTCCAGCTAACTATTGAAGGAGACATATCTTAGTTACTGTGGAATTAACCCTGAGCCTCCACAAGTTAAATGTTAGTGAACGTAAGAGGAATGAAAGAGAAAGAATATTAGCTTCTTCCCCCCTCTTCTTTTTGAGACCTTTAAGTCATCTAGAAGCTTCGGGTGGCTCTGCTTTTCCTTAGGTTTTGTTTGAACACAAACTAGACTGATCATCTGTTTAAATTGGAGAGATGATGATGGGAAATGGGAGGAGATGAAAAAGAAATAAAGGATATCTGCAAATAAAAGATACTTTTTTTTTTCTCCTGCCAACTGTTCTTGAAGAACAGGCCCTTTTAAGCATATTCTGCCGGATCAAACTCTAGTGGCTTCCTGTGTTAGTACAAACTCTGTGCAATCCCTTGTATCCTTTGCAAAAGATTATTTGAGTCTGGCTATGTGTCTTTTATTGGCTTTTCCAAGGAGTCCTCCATTCTCTGCACTTGCTGTCAGTTCCCCGTTTGCTCTCTCTCTATTCTGAATTTGAGAAGCTGCTCCCGGGTGATGTCAGGTTGGGAGCAACCTCCCCTTCCTCCTGGCAGATTCCACCAGGACCAGGGTTCAGAAGAGCAGACAAGCCATTCGCAGTGCTGACAGCCACTACTTTTTGAAGTACAGAACACAGGAAACTGCAAACAAATGCATAAAATTTACCACCCTTCCCAAGGGAATATTCCTGATCAGTTATCCTAAGTACCTCATTGCAGATCACTTCAGTTGCTTGCATTTAATTAAATCCCTTGTCTTTCGGAGCAACTCAAAAACAACTGTAGAAAGAAGAGTGTGAAAAAGGAGAGTTTGTAGCAATAAAGACATTTTTAAAAAGCAGTTGTAAGTTCTTGATAATTTAACCACTTGATGTAATATGCAGGACTGTCTGGAAATCCTGTATGTTTGTATGTTGTTTTAATTTTTGTGTGGAATGCTCTCGGCCTTGTAATCTAGATCACACTGGCCTGTTCACCAATGGGGCACATAATGCTTAGGAAAACCATGGCATAACATGGAAACCAGCATAACGAGTGTATATTCATTATTCTTCATATTTGTATACGACACTTGGGAACCATTTGGGTTATAACAGAATTAATTGGGGAGCTTTCAACCAAAAGCCTCCAGTGTTTTACTTCGCTGCTTTAAAAAGTGGAAAAATAATCTCTGGGCATCCTTATTTACAGAAGGGCATACGAGTCGTCAGTATATAAATGAGATGATCTTGGAGCCAGGAAAGCTGGAAGAGAGAAAAACCCTATTAGCTCACCTAGTCTGTCTCTTTGCAAAGCAGGGCTGTTTTTCAGCTCTTAATGAGCCAACCTATGGAGCTGAGACCACTTCCCCTGGGAGGTTATTCCAGGCTAATGCTGATATATTCTTATCATATGAAAATTTGTCTTCCTGTTCTGTTTCTCTTTCTTAATGTAATTTCATTATTCCTATCTGATACCTCTTTTTAACCTCCTGAATTCCCTCTTGCTTTTTCTTCTGTGCACTCCAGAGACAGTTGTCAACTTCCCATGGCCATTAGACTTGAAGTTCAGTCCATAGTCACTTTGTCAGCATTCTGGTAACTCGGTCTCTTCAGCCTGTCTGTTCTTGCATATATCTGGTAACTGAACTAGGACTGGAGGTTGAGCGAATAATCATAATTTTATTTTTCCCTGTATGGGATTTTTTTTTCTTTTTGCCTTTTTTAGTATGCCTGCAAAATGGTAATCAATATTTGAGCTGATATTTTACTTCTCTTGTTTGGAATGAAATAATCTCTCAAAGTTCTGTGGAGGAATACGATGAAATTATTATTGTCTCTGTGTTGTCACTGGTCTTTCTGAACGTGAGTTGCTTCAGTGAGTTTTTGAACTCAGGTCTACTTTAAAGTAAATGGTTTCCAAACACCCAAGCAGTAAAGAGCAGTAATTTAAATCATAAAAGGGTTTGTTCTATTCAAATACACATACAAAAACATACTCATGCTGACTTCAGTGCTACTATGCCAAAACATACCAGGTTTGGATTAAACTCAAACCATGTTTGTGACTGGCTGAATAAAGAGAGACCTCTTGGAAATAACATCCCGTAGTGTAACCTGTTTTGTTTCTCAACCCTGATACATCAAGTAACAGACCTGCACTGTCCTGTTCTACCATGGGAGTGGAGCAGCAACGATACGGCTGCATAAAAAAAAAAAATTACCTTTTGCCAGTTACGCATCTGCCACCCACTGTAGTTCCACTCCTTCATACTGTCTTCCTCCCTGACCATTTGTATCTCTCAGTCTATTGTTTTACTTCCACAATGATGAACTTTTCAGTCTCTTGGCTAGAGACTGCTTTTGCTTTCTCATTTTCGCTCGATCTCCAGTCCTGGTTCAGTTACTGAGAATATGCAACTATTCTGTTTTTCATATATGACTTCAGTGTAAGGGATATTTCTCTTGATGCCTTGTTTGGGGAGGTTTTAGAAATAATCATACAGCAGTCTGAGTACCCAAAAAGCCATAATTTCAACACACAGCTTATTTTGAATAAGAAGCTAATGCTGAGTAGAAGTTGTGAAAGACAGAGATATGTAAGGATGCCAATGGTCACATGCATAGGTTAGCAGTTAAAGCATACAGACAATTGATGTAGATTGAAACAAGACTGAATTAAATAATTTTAGCCAGTATAAGTAATGTATATGTATTCAAAACAAGAAAAAACATAGGACATATATACATATACATATGTGTATATGTTTTAAGATATATATATAAATGTTGTTTAAAGTAGATGGTAGTGGTGCTCAGTGCTTGTTTCTCTTTATATTTAAAACAAGGATGTTTAGAGCTATCCCATATGATATTGCTGGCGTGGATAGCTCACGATCAGTGGAAAAGAAAGATGAGAGCATCTGCTAAAATTAAAAAATTTCATATCAGCTAGCCCACATAACTCACACTGAGCAGCTACTTGAATCATTAACGTCAGTATTAAGCAATATTTGAAAAACTAGGGAAATTCTCAAGTATTGAAAGAGTGCTGATGTTGTTCCTATGTTTAAGAAGGGCAAAGGGAGATGAACCTAGGGAATTAACCAATTAGCCTCAAATCAGCCCCGAGTTCTGTTTTAATTATGTTGAGCTTGAGGTGACAGCTCGATATCCCTGAGTGGATGTCACAGAATGGTTAATATAATACTCTAATGGTATTTTCATATCTAAGTCTTTTTTTTTTCTGATTATGTTAGTCAGCACATCTTCACAGAAGGGCTTTGTCAAACAAATCTATTGTCTTTTTCAGCAGGTTTTTTAAAGAGAAAAGTCACTTTTTTAGGCTGGTCAGAGAATAGACACTACGTTTTTTTGGCTTTTCTGGGGAAAGGATAGCATTCATTCACCAGCCTGTGAGATGCCTAGTTATACACTTGACGTTTTAACACTTTTAAAAATCTGGTGCTTTGATTTCCAAGTGATCTCTAAGTGGCTGCACTGCCTGAAAGTGTGGCTAAGATTCAGTCTCAACACCACACTACTGTGATATCCTAAATTGCCACCTATCAATAAGGCACAATATCTGTACAAGTGGATGCTCTTAGCCTCTCAAAATTTGAGATAAGGCAGCTTAGCTTAGCCCTCTGTGGACAAGGTTTACTCTAAATCATGTTACCTTGTATTGTCACAGGCTAACAATTCTTACAGGGAAAATTACCCTGGCTCAGCTGGCATGTGGTAACTGCAGTCATTTCATCATACGCTTTTCATAGCTCTTGCGTTGCTTGGAGTTAAATTTATTGCACCTAACTTTAGGCTTTTGCTGTAGCCTAGGAAAAGAGATTGGTATCTCTTAGGGCAATTCCTTCTTTCCATCCAAAGATGTATAAAATAGGTAGCATGAATTCACTTTTTGGAGGTACTAATTGGTCTTCATTAACTGTAGTAGGCACCAAAAAGCTATTTGAGCTCAGATTAATTTTGCCTTTCCAGCCTTTGAGGTTCTCCTTTGTGTTGTTTTTAAGGGTCTGCTTAGAAGACACAGAGTGCAATTTGAATGTTTTCCTGATGTAGAAAAAAAAAATGTCATCTTAAACTTTGACCGACAGAAGCTAACAGCTCTGCTGGCAAGTGCACTGAGTGCCCAGCAGAGGAAGTGCCTCATGTTTTGCTAATTGGGTAACCACAGCAGCTGATTAAAGAGCAAGCCGCCTTAATGGATTTTGAAGGGGATCTCTAGCAGTGGACTGTGACCAAAATTATAAATCTGTAACAGGAGAAATGGGGAGATCTGTAGGAGTCAGAGAATAAATTGGGAGAAACTAATGGGAGGAGAAAAAGGGACAGTGACTTGCATTTTAAATGGAGCCTTGCATACATACTTTAATAGTGCTTAAGAAACGACCTTCAGTAAATAGAGATTTTTGTTCTTCCAATAGTACAACAAATGCTTCATTCATTCAATGGTTTACATTACTTAAAATCTGTAGTAAATAGCAATAGCAAATAGCAAAAAATAGCGAAAAGACAGCAATAGACCCCGAACTTTGAGAAGTGAACAAAAAGAACTGAAAGAAGTGTTTTTTGAAGAACATAATGACATAAAGAGAAACCGGAGCTCAGGTAAAGGTGGGGGGAGTCTAGAGGGAGCATCGATTGGATGTTTTGCGTTGCTACCATTCATCCTCTGGCGAAACATATTTCATGTTTTGCTTAACAAAATGTGTATGTCCCTAGACCGTGCTGACATTTAATGTTCTGAAGGTACCATAAACCTAAACTCTAATATCCTTCTACCATACAAAGGCTTCTTACTTTATGCAAATGCTCTAGCTGTAGTAATCATCAGTGATTTTGAAATGTATCGATGTGAAACATTCCTGCCTGAATTGTTTTTCATACAGCCTGTCAGTTGTTGATAATTGGCGTTTAATACAAAATGCTGTTTAAACTCATATTATTTACTTTAAAAAATTACTACAGATACTAGAAAATTTGGAACAAGGCTTAGCTGAAGATGGAAGTATGACTACCATTACACAGGAGAACAGGCAAGGTAGGTATCCTTTAAACCTTTTCTTCACAGACAGTGTATTTTTACTGCCTGCTCAAGTATACCAGAAGTTTTCACTGCCCCAAAGTTGTTAAAACAGCGTTTATGTCATCTCGTAGCCTGCTCAACCTCTGAAGTGATATGCCTTGTACGTTTATTTGCTGGAATTAATTGCACAGTTTTGCCTTTCATTTTAATCAAATTGACATACTAAATCAAAATTCTTGCCTTGTTAGAAGAAACAACATGGCTGCCATCCGTTAGGGGTGAGCGAGGTGTAAGTAGATCAGCATCTTGCTGTGGCAAACATGTGGATGCTGCATCTTGAGCCTTGACTCATGGCCTCCTCTCCGTCCTCATCTCTGAAACTCACCAAATTTCTTTGGGTCAAATTGCTATTGTACAAGGGCCACACTGGTCTAGGTGGTTGTTATGATCTAGGTGGTGGTTGTGTCCATATCTCACTGAAGGTGCATGATACTCCTGAAATAACCAGGTCTCCTTTAAAAATGAGGTTTAGATAGTATTCATCTGAAATAGCGTTTTCATCATCTTATTTGTGCCTGTGTTTTTGTTTTTTTTTTTTTGCATTACTGCTGAGCTGTTTAACCAGGGTAGTCTGGGGTATGTTACTGCATAAAGGTCATCTGGACAAATTAGTTGTCTGAGCATCCTTTTTTGTTAATGGAATTTATGCTAATGAGGTCACTTGTGTGTGCTTAAAAATTGAACAGGAGGTGATGGATTAGATCCACTCATGGTGCCTGGTAATCTAGAAATTAAAAATTTCATACCAAGGAAACAACCTTCCAGTTCCAGCTGACAAATCAGGCAATTGTGTCAACTTCCCTCGAGGACAACATTCACCTGGCGGGTGTGGGAGGTCAGATCTGGCCCTGGCAGGGACGAGGCTGCGCGGAGCTGTGGGCAGGGCGGGTTTGCTCTAGCGCAGGCTCTGAGGGCCCGTCTGCGTGGAGCGGCGCAGACCTGCCTGGGCTCGGCTGCCGCTTCCTCAAACGGACCAGCTGTAAAGCAGCTTTTACGTGTCCCTGTGCTCGAGCTAACACACCGTCGAGGTGTATCCTAAAAAAGTGAGTGTCTCTGTGAGCGGCAGATATCATGAAGGCATTCACAGGTATATTAGAATGAATATGTCTACTGTTCTTCTTGGAAGGGATAGAAAAAAAAAAGCAGATATAATCAGATATTCAGGATGTATGCACAGCACTAGAGAAGCTTCCGTTCTCTGCTTGTATCTGCTATTCCTCTTGCCTTGTCCCTTGCCGCCTTTGCCTTTATCCTCCTGCTTTCCCTTTCTGCCTTCATTTTCTACCTTCATTCTTCCTTCTGCCTCCTTATCCCCACACTGTTTTCCCCATCTTTAGAACGAGGAGCCTGCTCACCTCTCCGAGCGCAAGGACTTTCGGTCGTAGCCGTGTCCTACCCCTGCCCGCAGCCTCCCGGCTCCCGCCAGCCCCGGGCCCCTGCCGTCACACCCC
>NW_010585658.1:162562-182331 GCF_000705375.1 Tinamus guttatus | reverse complement strand
AGTTGTGCTGAAAAGGAAAGTTAACCCTGTTTGCCCTTGTTGTGCTAGTAGACCTCTTTGCTTACTAGAACTAGTTTGGATGTATTTAATGTTAGTTCCTGCTTTTTCAGAATTACAGAATTATAAAAGAATAAGTGAACTCTCATTTGTATCCTGAATGTGTAATCTTATCGTTTCCTTGGGGTTTTCTCCTGAAGGTGTGAAAATCTGAAGACTTGTGTTTTTTAGAAAGTGAAAACCATGATAATACGTCAGCACCTTTAAGCCTTGAGATGGCAGTTGTAGTCACTGCTCTGTTCCTGGCAGGACCTCGTATTCTCGGCTCCTCACAGCCTGTGCGACTTCGTTCCTCTGGGAGATGCTTCCTTTATATTTCTCTTAGGCAGCTTTGTTTATACCTCGTCACATTAGCAAAGCTGGGAATGAAACCCAAGTCTTTAGTAAATAAGACCAAGTGGCATCTACTTTACAATATGATATTTTTTAAGGAATTGTCAAATTGTGCTTTTTAACATGCCATGGGGTAGCATGGCCACCTATAGGATACTGTAGAAATCTACTTCCAGGATAGGAGAGATGGTTCTGTTAATTCCACGGGAATTAACGGGTTCTGTTAATTTTGCTAACTCTAAGGGAACTTCAGTTCCCTTGGACAGGCTAAAGTGAAAGACTTTAATTTAGGTGTTGTTTCTGAACCATTAGAATACAGTCAAGTTTCAAAATCAGTAGTTGAAGCCAAGACTAACTTTCCACATCCCTGCTGTTGTGGTAAAACTTTACGTAGTCTATTGGCAATGTGTGTTGTGTTTTGTATGGAGCACAAAAGCCTCAAGCCACACTTCCTTGTCCCTTACCCAGCCTTGTTCCTGCGGCTGCTTTGGAAAGCTGGGGAATGGGGAAGCCCAGGGCTGGCTCTATGTGTATACAGCTTAGTCTCGGCTCTGGTCTGGCAGCAGGAAGCGCAGGGCACGATGCAGAGCAAGCAGGGACACTGTGTGCTGTGTCACCGCACAGAAACGGGCCACAGGCACAGACAAAGCACCGGCCCTGTCCGCGTGTCGGGGGCTTGCGTGGAGCTTCCCTGCTCCTTGTTTCAACGTGTACCTGCTGATATGTGGGAACCTGGTAGGGAATGCAAGAGGGGAGAGGAGTGTGTCCATCACAAGGCCAAGTCCATGGAGCCCCTCGGCCCCCAGGATTTCCTGCCGAGATGCTGCTCCAGGGAATTCACGTTCAAGCCATATAACCCCATGTGGGAAAGGCCCTTCCCCGCCAGCGCAGCCGCAGGCTCTCTGGGGACACATTTCTGTGGCACTTTGGAGGAGGTGGCCATAGCAGCCCAGGCCATCGTGGTCCTGCTGCACATCCTCGTCGTGCAGGCCAAGCACCAGAGCGCACCGAGACAGCACTGCCGTAGACCTGAGAGACACCAGGCACAAAAACTGGAAATGGGCCTAGGAAAACTGTTTCACCAGCAAGCACGTCTTACTCTTAAAGGAATAAAATTTACAGTCACAGAAGATCCCTAAGTATTTTTTAAGTAACACTTTTTCTTGCAGGGATTAATACAGCCTTGGTGGTCCCTGTTCTGATTTCCACAGTGCTCACCATGACATTACAGACTGTCTCTCTTTCCACACATTCAGCAATAAACAACACAGCATGCTGTAAACAATAAAGTCCTGTAATAAGAGCTCTTACAGTGGCCTTAAAATCTCCTTGAGTCGTAAATTAGAGAGAGAAATGGTGGTAGTGGGATGAGTTTCCTCACCTTTATTTCTGAATTCCACATGGATCAGAATTAGAAGAGAAGCCTATTTTTGTGTCTGTGAGCTGTTATCTCTGATACCTTGGCACTAGCAATAAGAAGTGTGAACATAGTGTGGCTTACAGAAATTGGAATAAGCTGGAAATGTTGATTATTAACTGTTAGAAATTAACCATTATATACATTGGCCAGCACCATGCCACATTCTGTGTGCAGGTGAGTGGCCACTTGCAGAACTTCGTGAAGTTAGAAAACAGCCTGATCCTCAGTTATTTGTAGCCCAGATCAACTTTCCAAGCAGATTAACTGCACGTTTTGCTTTTGCACGAGATGGGAGACAGGAGCAAGGGTTTGGGTGGAGGGACAGAACGGGACTGGTTTCCTTTGGCCATTGTGCTGGTTTGTCAGCTTAAAACATGCATGAAGTTGTAGCTTCTGTCACGCTGCCTTGTATTTTTGACAAGTTAAGACCATATGCAAAAAAGTCCCAAAGTTTCTTTGGCATAGCAATTTAGTAGTTAAGCTGTATGAGTGTTTCGGGTATTTGAACCTTACAGCACTTCTCAAATACATACAGAGGGCTTTTGGCTTCACCCTGAAAAACATAATCCAGGCTGAAGAGAGTTGGTGCCAATTCTTTCTCCTGATACTTAGCTACAAACTTAAAGAACTTAAAGGTAGAGTTGTGCTCTACAGTTCCAATATAACTGGAGCTTAAATATCTGGTCACCTGCTCTTCATCCCTTAGGACTACGTGCTTGCAGTAGAAGCTTATCACTCCGTCATCAAATACTATCCGCAGCAAGAGCCTCAGCTGTTGAGTGGCATTGGAAGGATATTTCTTCAGGTATGTGTTTTATTCTAAGTCTGATAGGTAATGCCACTGTTTGCAGCTATGATGAGTGACTGTTACATCTAAAAGTACAGTTATTTTTATAGGGCATGTATCAAATTATAGAGGCAATGGTAAAAAAGAAAAAAAAAATCACTGTGAGATTATCAGATTATCCTAGGAAATACAAACTTGAATAGTATTAAAATCACATGCAGTTACATTAGTGAGCAAATAAAGTGCTATAGAAAATTATGCTTATAGTTGACTCAAAAGGCAAACTTCTTAAAATTAATGGTAAAACTCCTATTTTATTGAGCCAGAATTTCATTGAAAATTTACTTTCCCACTGCTTTAGACCACAGTTCTTGGTCATCCTCTATCACATGTGAGTTAATTTTAAAGAATCTGAGAGTTTCCTGATTATATCACTGAGAGGAGCACTTTAAAAGAAGAAAGTAGCACTGCATGTATATAACAACTTTGCATGTAGCTATTTAGCTATGTAGCTAAGAGAAAGATAAATTTCTCGTTTATCAGAAAAGAGTGTCTAAACAGTTGGTATCTGATAGTTTTAATTTTGAGTATATGAAGTTCTAGCTTTTTCGCACTCTCTAATAGTAATGTTTCAAACTTTTACTTTTTATCTATTATAAATTTAATTTTGAATTGTCAAAAGTATTTATGAACAATCCAGTTTGTGGCACTAAGGTTATAAAATTGCATTGAAATTGCATAATTTACTCTTGGTAGATAATTAAATCATGAATAGTACTGTTTGCTTGCAGTCAGAGAATGTGTCATTCAAATTCAGCTCCAGATTTTCAGTTGTTAGCAGGAAAATGTTTTCACCATTTGATAGAAATGTGTTTGTGTTTAAAATACTCTGATTTAAAGTGGCTCTCCATCATTATAGAGAGATGTTTTAATACTGAGAAGTGTCGTGTACATTAATTAATTATTACCTAAATAGGCAGTTTATAATTATCTATATTAAATAATGGCACTGTAAATTTGTGTAATACTATTGGAAATACAAGTTATTAATTACTAGTTCTGGTCTTAATGGGAAGGGAAACTAGGTGTATTACTTGGTACTGCCTTGCTGAGCAGTGTCTTCCCTAGGGTCACACTCTGGTCCGTTAGTAGCTCAGTTTGCTGTAGAAATATCTTCACTGGAGAATGGCAGGAAAGCAGTTCCTAGTTTTGAAAAGAATGATGTCCATTCAGTTTAAAAAGTGGTGTTAATAGACCTGCTAGGAAATCGTCTGGTGTCGTGGAGCTCCGTGATGGTGACCTGAGTTTGTATGTGGGGTTTTTGTGTTTATTCAATTGACCTTCCCAGTTTTGGGGACCATGTCTTCTTTATCTTCGCATGCGGAGTAGCGTAAAGATGTGATGTGTAAAGGTGTAAGGCTCCGAGCTGCTGTCTCGGTGCAAAGGGGAAATGGGGCCAAGAGACCAAAGACTGCAAGAAAAAAAACCAAAAAAACAACAATAACGGAGCCTCTCACAGGGATATTTTTATTTTGAGAAGCACCATAATCCTGTCACCATCACCTGAGTTATAAAATAGAAATTCTCATGAAGCAGGGAAACAGCAGGGAAATTCACAGGAAGCAGGGAGACATTTTAGTCTTGAGGATTTTATGGCATGTGGCTAATAGACTCTGCTCACCGACTGACCTATCCAAAATTGCCATTTAAATAACTACATTAAAGAACTTAAAAGGTGAAAAGATATCTGGCCATATTCTGCAATAGGTTGCAGGAAAACAGAGTTAAAAACAATAAATAAATTCTAGGAGTACTTCAGAAAAATAATCTGGGAATTCAGACTAACAACTAACTTAAGTGCAGAGCTTATTGGAGGCTTATTAATAGAGGATATTATTTGAGAGTAATAGAGGATATTATTTGAGAGTAAGATGAAAGCAATAATTTCATTATTAATTTGAAGTGCTACTCACCTTTTCTGAATGTAGTTAAATAAAATTAAGTAGCAAAGACTACTTCAAATTTTTAATATTTAATAACTAATTTAAGCCTAATTTCAGTGTTTCTGGGTGAAAAAAAAAGTGTAAGAAGTATAAAGGTATTAACAGTTTCCCTTCTGTTTAATGGCAGGAATGGCAATTCCTATGATCTGATATGTTTGCTTAGAAGACATAGGACGCTACTAAGAACTAGAACTCTTCATGATCCCAAATATGGTTTGATTAGTTTTAAAACCTGTTAGATTTGGATTCTGCAGGCTCCAAACGGAGCAAACTGGAAGTTTGCTTTAGAGACTGATTATTCTCATGGCCAGAAGCACAAACACTATGAAGGGCAGGATTAGAATGTAAAATAATCTTGAAAAGTTGGGAAAATGAAATGGTAACTTGGATGCTGTTCAAAAAATTAAAGGCCAAATCTACTGAATGGTGACAAAAATATACAAATACAAAATGGAAAAAAAATGATCAGGCAGTGTGCTGCATACAGGAATTAGTGTAAGGGAAAGCAAGATACATGTGGGTAAACAAACCAGACTCTTAAAATACTACGGCATAAAAGCAAACTTCATATATAGATGTAAAACACAAAATAATGCTGCTTTTCTTGCTGCTGCTGCTGGGAGCTCAGCTGGAGTTTGTGACCACTTCTGGGAGCTCAGGGAAGAAGTGAAGAACAGAGAGGAATTGCAGGAATGACCAGAGGGGCTAGAAAGCATTTCCTATGAGGAAAAAAAATAAAAAATAAAAAGTGATGATTGATTTGCTTGGAATTTATTTTTTCCTTTTCCAAAAGGGCAAGTGTGCTGAATAGTAACACTCAGGCTCAATGGAAGTTCTGTCCTCTGCCCATTTTCAGCCAGTTTTGCAAGCCCTGGAGAAGCTCCACACTCTACAGCTGAGAAGCACTTGGATAAAGCTGTACCTGCCCTTGGGGCTCTTTTTCAGGATCTTAATATGGCTTTTCCAGGGTCTTGTTTAATAACAGACGTTACCCAGTAACACTTATACCGGATAACAACACTGTTTTCATGTTCTTATTCTTTGTAAAAGCTTTAATCAGGATGTATCTCTCTCCTTCTTGTCATGGTAACCTTATGCTTTTACTGTTTAGATTGGAGACATAAAAGCTGCCGAAAAATATTTTCAAGATGTAGAGAAAGTGACTCACAAATTGGATGGACTGCAGAGCCAAATAATGGTTTTAATGAACAGGTAGATAATTTAATGGCTAACTGAAACTTCAAAATACAGTCTTGCAAAGTATGTATTGTGAGCATTAAACTACCCTTGAGACAATTCTGCTTTAAGTAACTACGTCTGTCATAAGTGAGACTGGATGGCACGTAGATGGCAAGAGATCTGCATTACTTGATACAGTCACATTATCCCGGATGAAATTGTGATCCTTCCGTTGATTTTACAAAACCTTTTCTTATTCCTCCAGTTATTGCATATTTTCACTCTGCTTTTTCGGTACACATTTGCATAAATAACTCTTAGGAGAGGAAAAGCTATTTTGGTCCCTTATCCTACAGTCACATCAGCTAGTGAAGCTGCCGTGTTTAGGTTCAAAGAGTGCTAGAATATAAAGCAGTAAACTGAGCTGCATGCGGGGAGCTCAGGTCGTCATGTTGAGCACATTGGCTTAATATATTTAGAAAATATTGCTCAAAAATACTCTGGAAATGATACAGCTCGCCTCATTTCATGAAGAGAAATAATTTCAGGAAGAAAGTAACTGTATTTTAATTAATAAAAACACAATAGAGGCGATTGCTTTGGTAGGCAGAATATCTAATAGCAAGCTGATGCAAGGTGTCACTCCATTTGTCTGTAAATCAGTGTCTCCTTGCTGGCTAGAGATTACACCGTGAAGAGCAAATGTCAGAAACTTGCACATCTATAATAGGAAAAATAAAAAATGGTGTCCATTCTTTTTAAATATATTATCACCTTGAGTTTTTCAGGATAATTCATTCATGTGTCACTTACTTTCTAGAGCATTTCTCCACCTTGGTCAGAATAATTTTGCAGAAGCTCATCAATTCTTCACAGAAATTTTAAGGATTGACTCATCAAATGCTGTGGTAAATCTCCGAATTGCTACATACATATAATGAACACCTATATTATTCTTATAATGACTCATTCATGGATTTAATTAGTACCCAGAGCTTTGCGGAAAAATTAGATGATGTCTGCAGGCCCATGAGTTTTTAGTATACATAAAGATAGGATAAAAGATGGGAAATGAAGAACCAGTTTATATGAAGGGAATGAAAACTTAGATATGCATGTAGATAGTCCAGTGCAGTATGATTTTATGGGATGTTTGCAAAAGCTCTTTTTTTTCTTGCATTTACTGTGTTTAGTGTAGACATACATGTCAGAAAAGGAAATGGCAGCTGCTAATATAGATGGAGTTTAGAATTTCTATAACACTCAAGGGATACTGTCTGTATTTTTCACATGTTGTGCATCAGGACCTTGGATCACGTCACAGGATGAGGTCAAAGAAGGGCTTTTTCCTTCTTTTACTTTTGTCATTTGTACATTTGGCATATTTTTCAATTGACTTAAAATTAAATGAGTAACGTCCTGCACTATTTGTATTATGATTTAGATTCTCTTAGAGTTTCAGCTGCTAGAAGTCCTTTTGGCACCAGACAGGTCTTGAAATTACCAAAAAAGAAAGGGTTGGGGTATAAGATTGATAGGATATTTTAGTTACTTGTGCACACACGTACACACACAAAAAAGGTAATTCTGTGCACACAGTAAGTTTGCTTTTACTCCAGATGTATCCTTTTTTTTTTTTCCGCCAACACTTCTAAATACTTATATATAACTATACAGTTATACAGTTACAGTTATTTATTAACAGTATGTTTTTCTCTAGGCTAATAACAACGCCGCTGTTTGTCTTCTTTATCTGGGAAAACTGAAGGATTCCCTGCGGCATGCACGAGAGTGTGCTCTTCAACTTGACCACCATGTACGAGCTGGAGTCGTCCCGCAGCATGCAGAAGAAGCAGGCCCTGCTGGAGGCTGTGGCCCTCAAAGAGGGGGACAGCTTTAATACTCAGTGTCTCAAGCTAGGATAGATCATTTCCAACTATTTTTTCCAGCAAAGTGCATTTTTAAAATTGTATATACTCTTGCTAGTGTGTAAATGTGAAATAAAATCTCTTCAATTCTGAATGTTTGGCTCTGTTACTACAGAAGCTCTGTTGTCTCTGGCAGTCTTGACCACCTCTGTGTAGACTTTGTAGTGACCTGTAGCCATCTTCATCCCTGCAAGTCTGTGTCTGTTTATGGTTATGCCTCTTTATGGGATACACAAACAGGCAATTACTCTCATTCATTTTAAATTGCATTTGACCGACTTTGTCTTGATGATTGCTATAATCTTTCTGTAATTTGTGAGCAAAAGATACGAGCTAATTTCATCAGATAGCTAGAAGATGTTGATGGGCTATCAGTATGTGTGTTGCAGAAACGCAGCTCTGAGCGCACATCTCCTCAGCTGCTGTTACTGTGTACTCTTTACCCTCATCAAAATATTTAGTATCTTTGTGTATTCGGCTATTAAATGGAGAAAGTGGCAAGAATTCACCTAGTATTTAACATCTTATGCTCTCAAGGGAAGATAGCCACCATACTGTGAGGGCTCTATCATCTGAGTGAAGCTAAAGGGAATCCCAGCTCCATTTTGGTGCTGTGATGCCATTAAGTCTTTCAGATTCAATTTTACGGTTCTGTAAGGCAGAGGGTAACCCTGGAGGATTTCTCCCTATTCCTGTACTAACCCTTTCCTTCTTCATTACTAGTTCCGTCTTTCCCACCCTCTAGCCAGTCAGGTGTCACCGGGCCGAGGTTTATGTCCCACCTGGGTGGCAGACCCCTCGCTTTCATACACACACACACGTGGATGTAGCTCCCATCCCACAGCCACCTTCCTCATGCAGCCTCCCTGTGGGTGCAGACAGACGTGCTGCTCCCCTGGGGCACGTTGCTCACCAGGGAAGGGAGCATCGCCAGCCACGGAGGGAGCTGCACGCGCCGGGAACGGAGGGCGCCTAAAAACTGCTGTCTCTGCTGCTTGTGCAGAGACTGAGTTTGTTCCGTTCCTGCAGAATATGTAGGTTTTATATATTTTACTTGTATACTGAAACAGTGGACCTATCAACTGAAAAAAAAAGGTATTTCTATGGCTTGGCCTCCAGATGCCATGACTGAATCTGAATTAAACTTGTGCAAGAAAAGCAAACGTACGAGTAGACTTATCCTCATATAGCACTGCTGAACTCTAAAAAATGAAAGATTCAGCACTGCTTACTTCAAGTGGTTTAAACAGCTCATGCATGTCTTTAATGAGTATTTAAGTACCGTGAAATAAAAGTAGTTACTTTTAGTAATTTATTTTACCATTTATGAACTTTTATAATTATTTTAATATTGCTGTAATTTGAGATTAGGTGTAACAGTAATTGGACAAATCCTCAGTTTCTTTTAGTTGTCGTAACTCATTTGAAATCGGTGTAGTTTTTAGTTTTGATTTGATCCAGTATGACCAACTCAGCATTACACTTTCTCCGAAACAGCTCATCTTTCTTGTGTTTGGGATTTCTTAAGGACAGAGAGAAGTCCAGCCATGTAACCACCACCACTGTGCTGGAAAACCTTGAGAGGGTTTTACGATGATATGTGAATTAATGCAACATAACAGAGATTCCCGTGCAGTTTCCTCAAGGTCAGATGTTGTGTTAGACTGTTACCTGATACATTCGCCTCTGCAACTATAGTCTGCATCTTCAGGAAGGCTGATTTGGCCTTTCCAATCCTAAGTAAAAATCGCATGATTTGCCATCATCCAGCATGCAGAAAGCACTATGCAGTCTAGAAGGAAAATGCCTCTTATATTGTGCTTTATATTCGCTTCACATGTAAGTGACAGCCTCTGTTCAGGTCAACCAAGAGTACAAATTTATGATCCTAGTCAAGAAACCATTAAAAAAAAACCCTGAAAACATAATCCCCTCTTCTGCAAGTTTTTGTAAATTCTAATTCATATATATTACTACGTAGGTCTCATTTCAGTGTGTTTGCTGCATTCCTATTAGAAGAAGCTTTTACTCAGACAAAAACTCCAGCAGAGGAGACTTGCACTGGGTGACCTCTAAGATCACTGAGCCATTAAACAAGTGACATCCTGGTAGACTTGCAGAATAATTAAAATTTAAATGCAAAGGCATATTATCACTGCTGGATTTATGCAAATTGTTAACTGTTTATAAAATGCAAGAAATGGTGGCAATGTCGCTTTGGCACTTTACAGCTTAGGTTTAACATATATAAAGGTTAAATGTTTGAATTTCCTATATTCTGCCAGCTATACATCTAAATGCCATGTATGGTGTTAAAGCATCAAAGATAAAGACAAATTTTGTCCTGGAAGCATTAATTATGCCAGGCAATCCTGTTAAATTCAATGAATTCAGCTGAATTTAATGAGGGTTCCTGGTGTAAATGAGGGCAGCGCCGGGTGCTACAACACAGCGTGCGAGTGTCATCTGGCTAAGTGGCAGAGCCTGTGCGAAGTGCAGCCCGAACGAGCTGCTTGTTGTATTCAAGTCTTAAAGCTTAATGTGCCTTAACAGAAGTTTTGCATTTAAATTTCCTTTTTTATTAAAAGAGAAACAAATAAGCTGTGCTTCAGACATTCAAATAATTACATTATGCATGGAGACCCAGATCCTCAAAAGGAATCAGGCCTCAGACTGCTGTTTCTAGTACCTATCTCGTAATTTTAGGTGACACTGGCATCCTCCAACCAGCTGGTCACTGACATTTTCACAGTGCTTCAGTTTTTGAACTGGGGCTGTTAAATGCTCCCCAGAAGGAACGTGCAGACAGATCTCCAGTCATATTTAGTCATAGTAATCAACTTACCTTCCCTCTCAAGCTCGCACTCCATCTAAGCTATAAATGAAAACAGGGCTGAAACATCAAATACATTTTTGAATTTATTCCATACAGGCAGCCACCCTGCGTGTCTGAGGCAGCCTAGACTGCCGCCGTGGTGAGCACGGGCCAGGGAAACTCCAAAGTGGTTAGGACAAGATTATTCTTACCTGCAAGCTCACACCTGCAATACGAGCTCCAAGGATGCTGCCACCCTCCCTTTCCACCTTGATTTCTACATTAATAAAACACTGGGAAAAATAAATGTATTCTCCTAGTGAGGTATTTCACAGTACAGGATCCTGCGTGGATCTTTCAGCAGACGAACAGCAGTTCAGCAGTGCTGAGCGCAAACAAGCTCCGGCAGGAGCTTCCAGGTAAGTGCAGAAAGCGGCTTTCCCACCTCCTGCTCCAAGTCATCTGGGCACCCCAAAAAGGTGGGTGAAACAGTCACAGTCTTGGAGCTAGGGAAGAGCAGAAAGGTGGCGGGTGGGGAGGAAGGTCCAGGTGTTGCCTTGTGCCAGTTACTGCGGATCAACAGCTGATCCTGTCACGGTGCTGGGTGTTTTTTTGCAGATAGCTCTGTATCATGTATAGGTGCGCTTGCCACCATGTAAATCCACTGCTCAGCTACCAGGCGGATTCTTCGCCATTGCTCAGCTGCCACCTTACCCTTACGTGCCTTGGGGTGTATTAAATGGCTGCCTCGGTCACGAAACCACCCTGTCCTCTAGTGAGTTTGCAGTCCAGGGCAAACCTAGGAGTCGAGGCCTAAGCCGGAGAGAGCCAGTCCTGCTGCTGGGACCTGGTGACGCCGTCGGGTCTGGTACCCAGAGCAGCGCAGTCCCACGGCGCGGCCCGCGAGCAGGAGGACGTGTCTGAGGACATGGTGTGCAGCAGCTCTACGGAGAGAGGCCCTTCCTTCTGTCCCGTTCCCAGCAGGGCCAAGGCCAGCGCTCTGACAGGCACATGTCAGCCAGCCACAGCTGCTGCTTCTTTCCATGAAGACACCTATGGATGCTCTCATACGGACACCAAATTTCAGATGTTTCCTCATAGGGATAAAAAACCGCCCATGGGGCCAGAGTTGTGTAGCACAGCAAATACTCAGCCTTTTTTTTTTTCTTCCCCTCTGTTTCATTTAAGTTGCCTGCTTAGCTCCAGGGCCGTTTTCCCGCTCTGCTTTGCCTTGCATGAGGAGCCAGGGCCCCAGCTCCAGGCGTCGCAAAGGCTACTCTGGGGGCAGGAATGGCAACGATGCTCTATAGCATAACGTATGGGCACCCCATCCCAGAAGACGTGTAAACGCCACCTGAACCCGGGGACAAAGGGCAGAGAGCACAAGGCTCCTTTGAGGAGGGATTCAAAGCACAAGCCGGGCATTCCCAACGCGTGTTCCCTGTCTCCCATCGGCAGCTTCCCTGCCCGCGGAATGGCCGTGGTTACCACAGGGGCTAAGGGCAGCCTCTGTGAACACGTCCCAGGGCTTAGAAGCCCTTGTTGAGATTGCAGAGCCCAGCCAGGTTAGTCACGGGCCAGCCATTGGCAACACCATGGTGTTCGAGAGCTGAGTTCGCATGCGAGGCGCCCACCGCATGGAGAGGATGAGCACAGACACCCCATGGCTCCTCCTGGAGCGCTGCAGGCAGCGCTGTGCAGCGCTGAGGAGCGCCAGGAAGCAGAGGCACGACGGGGACAGATATTCTGAGCAGTATTTATTGCTTAGAGACGGCTCTTGGAGAAGGCTGGACTCGATGAGCAAGGTGTATAAATCTGTCTAATGTTCTGGAAATTTCCAAAGTCACAGAGCAAACAAGATGCCCCAGGCGTCTAAAGGAGGCCTGTGTTTACACCCCCTGCCTCACAGCAGCGGGGGAAGGCTGTGTCTGTGCAGCTGAGGAAGAGACAACCCTTTCCATCAGCATTTCCTTCCAGGAAGCCCCAGATCTCGCTTAGATCTCACTTAGAGGCACGCTAGGTGCCTGATGTAGTGGCTATTAGTTCTATTCCCTGGTTGTGAAGTGGCTTAATGTTAAAATATCCAGCTTCCCTCCACCAGGATTACCTGCCCCAGGACACATACATAAAAACAAGGAGGGCAGGGTCATGGATTTTATCAGCCCTCTCTGCTCACCTAATTAGCTTCATAGAAAGCCCACGGAGCATCCAGACAACCTGCAGACAAATCCACAATCCCTCAAGCTGGTCACAAGAAGCACATCTATGTGTCACTTTTATGTGCTAGGAAAAATTTGGGTTAATGTGGGAACTGATACATAGGTACTAAAAAGCTATCTTCGAACCACACAACTCAACACCATTAAAACCTAATTCTGGAAGGGTTGAAGTTCCCCCCATCTGAGTTAAAGCTGCCAAACATGGTGTTTTCTGGTGTCGCTTATATAGATTTAAATATTGTGTCAATGCACCAAGATTTCCACTAGCTGCAGTAAAACAGGCTCATGTTTTGGAACAAAAAGTAAAATAAAATACAAAATTCACTTCTCACTTTTCGATCTGTGGAAAAACAAAACAAACGCAAACAAAAAAGCAAAAAATGGCTGTGAAAATAAACTACATTTTTCATCTGAAATAACTATATGTTCTTGCTCCTTCCCCTCTCCTCTTCAGAATAAGTGTTTAGTATTAATATTTTTTCTGTTGAGCTGTAATCTCCCATGTAATCTCTTCACTGCTGCAGAATCGGTGTGCAGGCCCCAAACTGCCTTTGTCCCCAGCTGATGAAAACGCACTCTGAGCACAAAGCCTTGAGCCTCTCAAAGACACCCAGCCGCAGAGGGCCGGTGTGCGAGAGGGCTCGCGGCGAGACCCCACGGCCGCTGCCGCCTCGCAGCACCAGAATGCATCGTGCTATGAAAATGATGAACGGTTTTCAGCGGTGTTATCATGTGTTATTCGTGACAGCCCGGAGATGGGTGCTGGGCCAGGTGCATATATTCCTCCTCTGAGACAACAAAACAAGGCAGCTCGGTTTTGTTTCCGAGGTCACATTGTTGAAAGCAATTGCGATGGGCAGCTCCTTTATTATTTATCCTCTCATCTTTACCTGCGCGCCGTAAATCTCTCCGGAGCAGCCTTCATTACCTGCCCTCTCCTTCCAGTAGCTCCCCCAGTCTGTCATGGGCTGACTGGGCCATAAATGGAGTTCTTAAGATCTCTCTTCGCTGCTTCCACTGCTCTTTTCTGCAGAGGGAGCAAGAAAGAGCAAATCAAGACAGAAGGGCCCATAAGAGGATGAGGAGAAATGAGCAGACGCCCATCAACTCCTGTTAGAAAGGAAAATAAAGCAGGGAGATGAATTAGGCTGGATACCAGGGACTAATACCAGCACCAGGGGAGAGGAGTCATTTTACTTTCCATTCTGCAATACAATTTTGGGGGGCATATAAGTCAGAGAAATAAATCTTCCACGGGCAGTAACTCTCATTTATTCCTGTGGCTGGTCTTTGAAAAATCCCAGCAGTTCATGGCGGGAGGAGGATGCCCCAGTGCAAAGGATGCTCAGGTGCCTCTGCCTGCCACAGAACCACGAAAATGCGGCCTCCCACCAAAGGCAGGAGATTCTCCCACCCACAGGGCAAGCACTGAGGGCAAGTTCAGTCAATCTGATCTGCCCACCCCCGATAAAGGTTTCCATAAACTGCAGCTTCCTCCTCGATTCATGTTCATGTTGAAAGCTGCAAAACAGGAGTTGGTATTTATTGCACGTAGCTTGGACTCCCTGGCTCTAAACGCAAGCTCTAGTCAGTGGCGAATCTGTGTTCTCCTCCCCAGCTAGAAGCGGGAGGAGTGACTCTGTGCCCTGCGGACAGACCGTGCCACCGCAAAGAGCAAATTCACAGCCCCAAACCCCACTCGCTCCTGTGCCCACCGCCAAGGGGTGGCGCATACCGCGCAGCTGAACCAGCGAACTGACGGCTACTTATCTCCATTTTAAAGTTGAGAAACTGAGGCACAGAAAATTACTTGTACAGTAACACGGGTAGTAGGAAAAGGAATAAAAGCTGATTAACAATTACAGCAACACTGCTGTGGAACATGTCCTTAATGTTAAGATAAAGGAAAAATAACATACACACACACACACACAGGATGAAGTGATTTTATTAATAACTCCAGAGAGCAAATTTCTACATTTTACTGCAGGAACACCAGTTTTGCAGATCAGGGCAGAATTAGGGAAGCTGCACACTAAAATGCCGATTATGCAAATTTATCTTGTGAACATTTTAGACAAAAATGAAGGAAGGTTTATTTTCTTTAATTAAAACCAGAACCCTGCATACTTCATTAACATGGATTCAGAGCAGAATGAATATTAATGTAGCCCATCTCTCCCAATTCTACCTGCCGGAAATATCAAGGAAAAAAAAAAAGGATAGAAAATGGATTCTTGAGCAAGTGTAAACACAACTGGCTAATGTAACTGCAAGGTTGTTATCATCTTTGAAATGTCACAGTGATGAGGAGAAATCTTAATAATTGGAAAAAAGGCAAATGTTACATTTGTCGTCAAGAAAGGCAAGAAGGAGGAACTCCAGGCTGTCCCCTTGCCTGCAGCGAGGCTTTCAGGGAGCCCCAGAGCAGCCCCGTGGCCAGACTGGGGTCAGACTGCACGGTGGTGAAAACTGCTAGGCCATCAAGCTGCGGATTGCTCAGTTCCCAACATCTAGCTCTAATCTGGTTATGAGCAGTGCTCCTCAGGGATCAAAACTAGGGCCAATAACATCTTCATTAGCTACACTGGAGATAGCTCCCGTAAGGATTTGTCTGGCCTGGAGAGGAGATGGCAAGAAGGGACCCAAGTGCAGTCTCCCACTCGAAGAAAGGATCGTAGAGGACACAGAGCCTCCTCTCAGGCTTTCAGTGGAAGGGGAGAGGCAGCAACCACGGGTTCCAACAATGGAGTTCACATTGGGCATACAGAAAAAAAATCCTTGCCCATGACAGTGGTTAAGCACCAAAAGGGGTGCCCGGAGGAACTGTGCAATCTCCACCACCAGAGGTTTTCAAAACTCAGCTAGACAAGGCCTTGAGGAACCTGATCACACTTTGAAGTTGCCCCTACACTGCGCAGTTGATTGGATTAGATGATCTCCATGTGAATTTTCAACCTAATTTTTTCTATGATTCTGCAGTTCTATGATTCAGTATATGCAAGTGTAAACAGTGAAAAAACACCATTTACATTTATTCAGATAGCTTCAGGCACCTATCAGGTTTCAGAGACCATTACTGTGCTGCTTCAGCCAAAAACTTCAGATATTGCTCCCGAGCAGGAAAGTGGTCGGCTGGCCGGTTGTATGCTGTCCAGACTGGCTCTCCAACAAACAGCCTCATGGCCTTCACGTAGTTCTGTCAAAGAACAAGAAGTCACAAGTAATGCAAGAGCTCCTTCCTACAGGATCTCAGTCCTGAAGTTAACTGCTATACATTTGCACTTCTGTAGCAGTTTTCAAAAGCCTTTCAAAACAGACTGAGAGCTCCACGTGCTCCAAGGAACTGAACTGCGCTGCTACTTCCCAGCTCCTGCACTGCGAGATGCTGCAACCAAGTCGTGCGTGGCCAAGCATGGTGCCTCCTGGCTGGGCAAGGAGAGTGCTTCTCTTCCAAAGAAAGCAACAAAATAGCCTTGTGCAAACCATTTTGCACAATATCCACAACACTGAGCAATGTGGGATCTAATTCCTCGTTGCTTAGTCATACAACGACACTTACAACACTATGCAGTGCTTGAAGCCTCAGAGTGGGAGCCATGAAAGCCAAACAGGAAATGCAGAAACCAACCACCAAATAATGCTGTGGCCAGGGACACATCTTCAGACTTCCAAAGGAAGCAGCAGGAGTCCCTACTGCCCACTAATCAGGTCAGAAAGTGCCCAGCTGTGGAAGCAGAGATGGGAATTTTACATCCTGGAGAAGTCTTCTAACTACCAAGCAGAAGGGAGGTCTCTCCTCTTCTGTTAACTGCGCTGCAAATTTAGGTCCTAGCTGTTTTGCAAACACTACTAAGCACTTACCTTGCACTGAATACTTCGCAGTGTCAAGAATAAAGTCAGGCACCTAAATAAAGTAACTAACTGAGGGGTCTGGAAGTGCCTAAAGAACTTAAGTGGGAGCTTGAAGATAGCATTTGTGAATTCAAGCCCCAAGCCCCTTAAAATGACATTTAAGGTATCTTGCTGAGGTCACAATTCATATCATTACCCAACTCTCAATCCATATCCCCTTATATTTTGTCCACATAAAGAAAAAGCCTTAAAAAATTGCAACTGTAGCTGATTCACTGTGAGTCCCTAACCGCGGGTATTAAAGGATGGGGTTTTCTTTCCTAGGTACACGGTACCAGGCAGGCAGGGAGCTGATTCAGCCCTCCACCATGCCCAGCGCCGGGCACGTCCACACCAGCCGCACCGCGGACACCCCCGGCACACACCTGCAGCTGCAGCGGGACGTGTGACCTCCACATGAAAGGTTCGCATGCTGTGAATTATTTAGGATTTTTCAAATTCCTCTTTCATATTTAATACAGTTTGCTAACGAACTGCAAGTCTCATGGCATGCAGGGAGTAATATGAAATATATTCACATATATTTGTCGTCAAAACTTACTGTAATCTATAATAACCTACATTCTCATCCAGTGTAAATCGGTGATATATGCCAGCAGGGAGTGTTATCATGTCTCCCTTTTCCATGAAAATCCGGATCCACTTGTCATCCTTGTCTCGAACATCAAAATAGCCAGATCCATCTAAGATGTAGCGAATTTCATCATCTAAGTGCAAATGTTCTTCATAAAATGTTTTTATCTACGGATAGTAAACGTCTCTTAAAATTGCTGAAGGCAAGAAAAGCTGCAAAGAAATCTCATAGAAACATTTGGCAAAGCAGACAGAACCAGAGGCTTTTTAACAGTAACTGCATAGTCATTTAACTCAGTGATCACTTAACTAAGTGATGTTAATGGCCAATCTGGTCCCAATCTGGTTGGACCCATCCCTGGTCAGAGCCAAGAGCAGATCCAGTCTCAGGACACTTCTAACCATTTTGCTGTACCTTCTTTGGAAGACATCACTGACAAGAAGCAAGACGGCTACACATAACCACCCTCTGAGCCACGGTAATGCTCAAACCCACTCGAGGGAGGAGAGGGCAAAGCTTCCCAACACTACATTTGGTCCCTGCTGTTGAGTTTGACCATTTTGTGCCCTTTTTCCCCTGGAATTTAAAAATATGATAGAGAAAAAAAAATGCTTTTTTTTAATGCTTGTTGAAGGTGAAGCTACCATATCTCATTTTCTGTATCAAAAAAATGAATTACTGCCAAACATGGCCCATTGTTGGCATTATGTAAACAATATATGATTCATAGATCAACCATTAACATTCTAAGCCCAGAGTCCCAGTTCAAGGCTCTTTCTTCCTAGACAGCAGCAGCAACACACTCTCCTGGAATGAAGAATTCTTTGAACATTTTACAAAGCAGAGCAGAACACACTTTAAAGGTTCAACCAGCAGAGATCTGAGCTTGCAAGTCCGCACAGAATAGGGCAGTGCTGCAGTGTTGGCTGCTCAGGCCGAGGTGCTCTTTAGGCAGCCCTGAAGTGTATTTCTCAACCTTTACTGTTTCAACCTGGCAAAATGAACACAAGTCCACATGCCCTGCCACAGAAGGCCTATTTTCATATCAGGCAGAAGCTATTCAGGCTAAAGGAATGTGGGAATGTGTCCCTGTATGTAAATTTACATCCATGATGTAAATCACTATTTCTTGAAAAGATACATTTTTCAAGCAGTCAGACTCTAAGGTGTTCTGTGGTTTATGGATTTTTTTAGCCTCCAGAGCCCACAGCTGACAAGACCCGACCTTCACCCACATGAGGCTCTCAGATAGGTCAGGATCTGCGGGGTTCTGTTGGTAGCCTAGCTCCACACATAGTTATGGAAACTATCCTAAAAATCTCTGAAGGCAATCTATAAAAGCAAAAGGCCTATGCTCTCCTATTTTAAAAATAATAACAAAACTGTCTTTGAAAGATAAGGACATCAGCATGGGATGCATTTTAAATGTGGAAAAAAATGTCATCTCTGAAGTGCAGGGTATACGTGTACATGTAAGAAGCTGGCTGCACACTCTAGTGGTTGACTTCAGAGCTCAAATCCTCATCCAAAAGCAGTGACTTGTGTACCTTTTCTTCATAATTTGGAAGCTTGTCTTTTTGTATAGTTATTATATCCATCCAAGAATAATTTTCTGCTTCGCGAATCTTTTTCAGACATGGATCCGTCTCATAGTTATCAGCATCCAGCTAAAAAACAGGCATAAAAAATGCATTCAGTGTTTATGGCAATTCAAGACACTAATGTGGAAAAGCCCAAGTTATCCCAAGTGTCAAAGGGCAGGCAAAGGACCCAAGCGGATAGTTAAGTTGGCTCCCTATAGGTATACAGGCCGTGAACCACCAGCTGCCAAGGCAAAGGTCAATGCATTAGTGCATAAATACCCCAAATGTACATCCAAATGATGTGCCGGATACACATCCAGCAGAGCTGCTCACCGGCTATCACGTGGTCTAATGAGAAAAATCAAGAGTGATAAAAACCTGAGCTTTCAAAATCAGCATGGGCTTCTCAGAAGGACTTGGCTGTGGAAGCCGATTAACCTGCTCTTCATGCCCTGCTCCCTCATTCTGCCTATCATCCAAAGGCCAGATTTGTTAGATTTAACTATATCCAGCACTCCTCATAAGGGAAGCACCCGGAAGCCCTTCCTGTTGCTGCTGCGCTCAGGATTCCTACGTTGGGGGATGCCAGCAGAAACGCAGCAGTTTGCACCAGTCGCTCCACGACCGCTTTTTCATCTGGCACGACAGGCGTCCAAGAACACACATTTATCGGGGGTGGGCACAGCAGCAGCAGCATGGCAGCAATAAACACGGTTAAATTAAGAGGTGACAGCTCTGAGGTCTTCAGCGGTTATTGCAGAACTTTCTTAAGTTGTTTTGGATGCAAGTTTTTTTGGTTGTTGTTCAAAAAAAGTACTCACGGTGCCGCGCTCCTGGAAGTGCTGCTAATAACAGGGACACACCTGAGGCTGCCATCTACCCCGCACAGCAGCTCCGTGCTCGCTGGCCGCGGCCCGCGCCCGGCTCCTCCGCGGCCCGCGCGCCTCCCCGTCGGC